>SSNQ01000197.1:1872525-1901815 GCA_006942095.1 Nothobranchius kuhntae | reverse complement strand
ACACGTCACCCCTCTGTTCATTGAGCTCCACTGGCTACCGCTAGCAGCACACATCAAATTCAAATAGCTAACACTAGCATACAAAGTCAGAGACGGTACGGCTCCCATCTACCTGAATCCTCTTGCAAAGGCTTACGTCTCGGCCCGGCCGCTCCGGTCATCACAGGATGGTCGGCTAGCATTGCCTACACTACGCTCAGGACAATCCAGACTCTTCTCATGCATCGTTCCACAAATGTGGAATGACCTACCAAGCACTACCAGAACAGCGGCTTCCTTTTCAATTTTCAAGAAACTCCTGAAGACCCTGCTCTTCAGAGAGCATCTTCCTAACTAGCACCTTGTCTGCACCCATCCCCCCTCTCTACTGTCCACTCCTTGTTCCCTCCTCTCCATTATTGATGTCAATGTTGTTGTTGTTATTGTTGTTGTTAGCCTTAAGGGCAACATGCCGATTATCACTTGTAAGTCGATTTGGACAAAAGCGTCTGCTAAATACATAAACATAAACATAGTGCATATGTCAGTCTTCTGTTTGTGCTGTTTGAGACCAAGCAGCTTTTGGTTCTCCTCTAGCAGGTGGAGTCCGGTAGTACTACGGTGAACAAACGTAGAGATCCGTCTGATCCTCCCAGAAGCTTTGCCACAGCTGCCAGCTTAAGAGCTTTCTGTGAGGCCAAGTTGGCAGTGTGAGCATAGCATTTCAGGTGCACGTACTTCGTCTTCTGAGCTGCCACGACCATGTTGCTGGCATTACCAGTCACCAAAACCAAGTCTTTATCTGAGATCTGCCATTCTGCTGTAGCTTTCTCCAGCAGCTCACCAACATTTGCCCCGGTGTTACTCTCACTCATCTCTCGAGTTTGAAGAACGTGACTCACCAACTTCCACCCGTTCTTGTCCGATGCGAGAACAAAATGTGCCGTTACAGTAACGAAGGATTTGGTGGCAACCGATGTCCACGCATCGCATGTGAGCGCTATCCTGGTTGCCTTCTTCATGGACTCCAGAACGCATGCTTTGGTTTCCTCGTAGAGGCGGGGGACTTCTTTTTCTGCTAAGTGTTTTCGGTGAGGAAGTTTATAGCACGGCTCCATGGTGCGCACCACTAACCGAAACCCCCTGTTGTTTACTACTGAATACGGGCGTAGATCCGTCGCCATAAAAGTAGCTACTGCTTTTGTAATGCTCCTCGCCTTTTCTGAGTTCTTCGGTAGTTTGGAGACAGTCTCCAGGATGGTCCTCTGTTTGGCGGGCATGGCCGGAGATGCATTCTCGGTTTCCAGGTGAAAGCGTACGAGGTGCTGCCTCATGTTTGTGGTGTTGCTGAGATATTTTATTTTGGCTTTGCAGATTTTGCAAATTGCATAAGATTTGTTGATTGTCTTATTAGCTTTATCATAAAATCCAAAGGACTTCCACACACTTCCAGTTAACCCTGGTACGCAGAGAACCGGCCGCTCTCCGGAGGTTGCTGAAGCTGCCGCCATTTTGCAAAGAGGTGAAAGAGGTAGTTCCACTCACTTAACAGTCCGGGTGGCGCGCACGTTAAGGCTCCGGTTACGTGTTTTTATTTTTTTTAGTACCGGCTTCACAACAAAACTTATATATATATATATATATATATATATATATATATATATATATATATATATATATATATATATATATATATATTAATTAATTAATGAATGATCAATTTATTCAGTCAGTCATCTTAAGATAATGTACAATAACATGTCATACAAATAGATACAAATACCATTTCTCACTAACATATGCTTTCATTTGTATATGGTGTCTATTTGGTATCTCATGACTGAATGGGTTTAGGCAGAAGCAATAGCTTATATAATTGCCTAACTTACTTACAAAACAATTTTTAAATTTCCCGCAATGAACCAACAACCCAAATAAAAATAAAACACAAATCCATCCATCAACATCAAATTAATACTCTTCAAAAATATTTTTACTGATAAGTTTTTTAAGAACTGAAAGAGAAGTTGCTAATTTTAATTCTATTTTAGCCTCATTCCAAAATTTTACTCCCATTGGCTTTTTGTAGAACAAACATACATACACCTCTTAAATCATATTTACTTTCCCTCTTTGCAAAAAACCTTAGTATATTTTTTGGCAGAGCCGTTAATTTTACTCTAAACATGAATCGCATTATTTTATAATAATATAGATCTTCGAATTTCATAATCTGTGATTTTCAAAACAACGGGTCAGTATGTGCATAAAAATTGCTCTTGTTTATAACTAAAATAGATTTCTTTTGTATAGTTTTTATTTCATGTATATATGTTTTAAAAGTTGAACACCATATTTCTATACAATATGCCATGTATGGTTGTATTAGTGAACAGTATATTAGACGTAAGGCCTTATGGTTTAGTATGTCCTTCAGCTTATATAATACACCCAAAGATTTGGCAATTTTTCCTTTTATATAATTTAAATGATGCTTCCAGAATAAGTTAGAGTCAATCACAACACCAAGAAATTTTATTTCAGACACTCTTTCAATTTCAGTATCTGAAATTGTTAATTTAAAGTCCCCATTTTTTACCTTCTTATTTCCAAAAATCATAAATTTAGTCTTTTTTATATTCAGTGATAGTTTATTTACATCAAACCAAGATTTGAGGATATTTAACTCTTTTTCGGCCTTCTTTAAAAGTTCTTTTATATCTTTACCTGAACAAACTAAATTTGTATCATCTGCAAACGTTACATATGTCAAAAAGTAAATAATATAGGACCTATTACTGAACCTTGTGGAACTCCACAACTTATTTCTCTAAATCCAGATTTTATATCTTCAATTTTTACATACTGTTGTCTGTCTTTTAAGTAACTCTCTATCCAGGACTTCGCTATACCTCGTAGGCCATAATTTTCCATCTTTTTCAATAATCTCCTGTAGATATATATATATATATATATATATATATATATATATGGCAAACTGGATGCCTCACAGGGATTTTGGCAGCTGAGGCTGGACCCTGAAAGCAGTAGGTACACTACCTTCAACACTCCATTTGGTCGTTATTGTTTCCTAAGGCTCCCATTTGGCATTAAATCAGCACCTGAGATCTTCCACAGAGCGATGGAGTCCATCATAGAGGGGATAGAAGGCACCAGGGTCTACATTGATGGCCTTGTTGTCTGGGCAAAAATGAAACAACAACATGATGAAAGATCAGAACGACTTCTGAGGAAAATGAAAAAGAATGGACTTAAACTGAACAGAGATAGGTGTCTCTTTGGTGTTACAGAGATGGCCTTCTTGGGAGATAAAGACACAAGTGAGGGAGTGGAACCAGACCTGTCAAAAGTGCAAGCAATGCTGGATATGCCTGCACCCACTGACAAAAAAGGTGTCCTGCGATTAATGGGGATGATTACCTTTCTGGGTAGGTTCATTCCAAATCTTACCTCCAAGACAGCATGCCTCAGAGAGCTACTACAACAACAAAACACAGTGTTTGAGTGGACAACACAACATGAAAGAGTGGAAAATATTAAAAGAAATGGTAGCAACGGAGCCAATCTTTATCCAACAAAACCAACAAATGTTTCTACAAATGCTTCTAAAGATGGCCTGGGGCTGTGCTGCCTCAAATGAATGGAGACAAATGGCAACCTTTAGCATATGTGTCCAGATCTATGACAGAAACTGAGCAACGCTATGCTCAAATTAAAAAAAGAGTCACTGGGTTTGATCTTTTGATGTGGAAAATTTCACAGCTACGTATTTGGACTACCAACCTTCATAGCAGAAACTGATCACAAACCACTCATTGCAACCAGAAAGAAGAATCTCAATGGCATGTCACCCAGGATTCGGCGCATGATGATGTTATTGCAGCGTTATGACTTCCAACTGATATACACACCAGGAAAACAGATAGTACTGGCAGATGCTTTATCACAAGCACCGGCATCAAGCTTTGACAGGAAGATGAGCTCAGCTGTAGATGAAGCTGAGACACACATAAACTAGGTAACTGCTTCACTCCCAGCTTCAGATATTGTGTTACAACAAATCCCTCAGGAGACTATGACTGATCCCCTACTTCAGAAAGTATCACACAATATGAAAATGGTTGGCCAAAAGGGGTCGGCCCAGGGTTTGACCCTGTGCGTGCAGACATGCGTGTAGCTAATGGGCTGATGCTAAGACAAGACAGGATTGTCATCCCTCAAGCTGTGCGAAACGGCATGCTCCAGCGTATTCATGAAGGACATCTCGCAGTGGAGAAGTGTGTCATGGTCTGCGTCTGCCCCTTCCTTCATGTGCCTCCTGGTGTTTCTCCATCCTCTCTAGATTCCCTTCTGTGTCTTCTAGCGCCCTCGTGTGTCATGTCTGCGTCTTCCTCATGTGTCTTCTGGTTTTCCCCATTTGCCCCTAGATCTCCAGCCCTCTAGGTTTCTCAAGTCATTTCCTTTAGTTACAGCCTTTCATGATTTAGTAGGTTTTTTCCCATGTTTATTATTTTTCTCCCCCCTCCCTGTGAATTGTAGTTATGTTTCCTGCTCTTTTGTGTTAAGTTTTATTCTTAGGTCAAGTTAGTTTCTCCCCTGATTAGTCATTGCCTTCACCTGGTCCTCCTCCCACACCCCACACACCTGCAGCTCATCTCCCTCTCATCCTCCCTGTGTACTTAAGCCCTGTCTTGTCTCGGTGTCTTGTCGGTCCATTGTTTGTACTCTGTCAGTCTCGTCTCTCATCTTGGATTAGTAGGGTTTTTGGTCTTCTCGTGTTCTCTAGAGTTTTGGTTTTCCAGATCGTTATCTGGATTTTGGATTTTGGCTCCCAGTCTTTGGACTTATTTTTGTTCTCCTTAAAAATAAAAAAAAATTCTTATTCATCGTGTGTGTGTGTGTGTGTGTGTGTGTGTGTGTGTGTGTGTGTGTGTGTGTCTGCTCTGTCTTCTCCATCCCCAGTGAGTCGTGGAGGATGGCTGCTTATACTGAGCCAGGATTCTCTGGAGGTTTCTTCCTGTTAAAATGGAGTTTTCCTCTCCACTGTCGCTACATGCTTGCTTAGTATGAGGATTGCTGTAAAGACTCTGACACTAGTCAGTGACTCGATGCAACCTGCTGGGTTCCTTATATAGGAAACATTATTTCTGATTGTCTTAATGACCTGACTTGTGTTGGTATGTTTACTACGTTGAAGGTTCTTGAGATGACTCTTGTCCTGATTTGGCGCTATAGAAATAAACTTGAATTGAATTGGATTGTTGTTGAAATGTTACAGTGTTGCAGAGTGAAAGTTCAATTTAAAGTTAACATACATTTAACACTGCTGTGTTTGGAAAGGGGACTATAATGATAGTAGTTCACGGAGCTACCCACAAGGGCACACCCGAGTACTGTGTTTAAAAGAACATGTGAAGAAGAGACGGTAGGCCGATTAAAAAGAGTTAGCTGTTGCTAACAGGAGCTGGTGCTTGCTGTCTCAATGTCTTATTATATAAAATAAGAATATTGCATGGACCACAGCAGCAGATGATCTGTCACCTTTGACCTTTAGCCTGGTGCTGCACAACCAGTAGGCTTTGATCACTGGACCTCAGGGACCTGCTGGGGGTGTAGGCACTAAGAAGATCACCAATGTAAGATGGTGCTTGTCCATGTAAGGCCCTATAGACCAGAACCAGGATCTTGGAATGAACCCTGAAGTTGACTGGCAGCCAGTGAAGCTGGAGGAGAAGCAGGGTGATGTGGGTGTGTTTGGAGGACTTGGTCAGAAGCCGAGCACAGGCGTTCTGAACCACCTGTAGACGGTTCAGGGAGGTTCTGCTCAGACACGTGAAAAGAGAGTTACAGTAGTCTAAGCGTGAGGAGATGAAGGTGTGGAGAACTGTCTCAAGTTCAGAGCGGGACAGAATGGGACTCAGCTTAGCAACGTTCCTGAGATGGAAGAAGGAAGAGCCAACAAGAGAACTGACATGAGAATCCAGGGTGAGAGCTGGGTCAAAGGTCACGCCAAGATTCCTGACAGAAGGTTTGGTGTGAGAAGCAAGATGACCAAGAGAGTCTCTGACTTTGGGAACCAGCTTGTCTGGGGCACAGATGAGGATCTCAGTCTTAGCAAGAATATTGCTGATGTTAAATAAAGCACATGATCAACAGGTAAGTGTGTGTTAAATAAAAAACATTGGTGGGCTTGTTTTTTTTTTGTATAGCATGTGTGGGAGCCAATCAGTGCTCCCTTATATAAGAAGAGGAAATTACCTGCCGGTGTGCATGTGTTTGGCCAGAAAGGGTAACTGGTTTTGACCACTTTGTTGCACCTTTGTTATGTGCTGTCAAAGTATGCCGTATGCCGGGAGCTTTGCCACAACTATAAAGACAGTGAACTCCAGCAATAAACATGTGTCGGATGATTCACATGAAGGGCTTTGTTGTTGCTGCTCATGTGTTCACAAACTGGAAAACTGGAAAAAATTCAGAAGCACAGAGACAAGATATCCGTTTTAAAGGAAAAAGGAGTATGATTTGGCTGTCTTGAGTTTTGGACACATCAGTCGTAATGGTACGAAACGTTTGAACTGTGAGACATGTGGACAACCGCATCCTTCTGTGCTTCACATAGCTAAAACTGATTACTCCATTAAAGGAAATAAAGTTGTTCAAACATCTGCATTCTTTGACCCTGGCAGTTCAGCTACATTTTGCACAGAACAGCTCATGCAAAAATTACAAATCAGTGGAAAAAAGACCCAGTTTCTTCTTAGAACAATGGGACAGGAAAAGGTTGTTCGAGCCTATTTATTGCATGGACTAGAGATTGCAGGTCTTAGTGACAGTACTTTTCATCTGGTACCTGAGGTTCTGACACAGAAGCAAATGCCAATCTCAAAGGCTAACATCGCAACCAGTGCAGATCTACAACGATGGCCTTCCTTGTCTAAGATTGGCATTCCTGACATAAACGCTACTGTTGATTTGTCAATAGGAACCAACACACCAAAGCTATTGGCACATGGGAAGTTATCAGCAGTGAAGCTGATGGTCCATACGCTATAAGAACAGTATTGGGATGGGACATCAATGGTCCTCTGCATGGCAATGACAATACCAAAGCAGTGGTGAACAGGATTTCTGTGGCAAACTTGGAGCTAATGCTACAAAATCACTACAATCAGGACTAGGGCTGGGCAATAAGGCAAAGATAGAATATCACGATTTTTCCAATATTTTATCACGATTTCAATTTTATCATGATTTGTTTATCCATGAATAGCATAACTTCAATTTCGTATTAAAGAAGAGAAACATTGAATAAATACACATTTATTCATATTAGGGATAATCAACACAGTGCTAACACACTAATATTGTAAACTCACACCAGTGATGATAAAAGTGAGAGAAACAATTACAAAAATCACATTTTTTCTCGTTTTTCAAATAACTTAACATAAATTAAAATCGTAAACATATTTAAAGTGCAAACATGAACTTGTTCAAAATACTGATGAACTAAACAGGCACACATAAAGTTTCCTAATAAAATGGAACAGAGTTAACGTTGTGTAAGCATTTCTAACACTGGAGTAACGTTGTGAAGAAAATTATTCTTCCATCAATCCAAGCAAAACTAAAACAAGACAAGTCACAGGTTTATAGCCAGGAAGAGGAGTTTGTCCACCTTGTCTGTTTAAGGGCTGCCCTTTGGCGTGTGACAAACATGTTTCTTGCAAACTGAGGTTGCTCTTCCAATCCGGGGATCTCTGGAACCATTTTCTGAAACAAATCATTTAAAAAAATAAACATGTTCAGGCAACTATTTGAAAACAGTTTATAACACAAATGTTAAGTTCATTTTTACACATTTACACCTTAAAATTGTAACAAAAAATATTTTAAATAACTGATGACTATTTAAAACTGATTATTTAGTAATAAACCCACCTACTGCAAGATGTAATCTGTGGCCAAAGCATGGCAGTCGTGTCCAGCCATTCAGGTCCAGGGCCTTCACCATGTTAGACCCACTGTCTGCTGTCATACAGGTCATGTTTTCCTCTGTAAGGCCCCACGTTTCAAGAGCCTCTCTCAGACCCGCTGCGGTGTGCTCTCCTGTGTGGTCTTCTGGAAAGTACGTTGTTTGCAGTGTTGCACTATGTAGCTCCCAGTTGCTCATGTAGTGGATAGTTAAGCTCAAATACGGCTCTGATGTCCAGCTGGACCAGAGATCGCTTGTGGTTGCAAATAACTGCACATTCTGAATATTTTCTGCAACTCTCACTTTGCATTCAGTGTCTGCTCTGTCTTCTCCATCCCCAGTGAGTCGTGGAGGATGGCTGCTTATACTGAGCCAGGATTCTCTGGAGGTTTCTTCCTGTTAAAAGGGAGTTTTCCTCTCCACTGTCGCTTCATGCTTGCTTGGTATGAGGATTGCTGTATAGTCACTGACACTAGTCAGTGACTTGATGCAATTTGCTGGGTTCCTTATATAGGAAACATTATTTCTGATTGGCTTAATGAACTGACCTGAATTGGAATGTTTATTATGTGAAGTGCCTTGAGACGACTCGTGTCGTGATTTGGCGCTATATAAATAAACTTGAATTGAATTAAATTGAATTGAATACATGCGTGGAATGGCGGTGTTCGAAAAATACTAGCGGCTGGAAAACTCGTAGCGCGGATCCAATGTTTTTATCATTTTCTTAAATCCCGCTCCTACTGTTCTCACGGGACACAAATCTTTAACCAAGTGGTACGTCACTGCATCTGTCACGCTGTTCCATCGTCTGCTGTCTCTGTCGTAGGGAGTGAGTTTTGTGTGTTTCTGTTAGCGTTTGCTGCCTGGAAGAAGCACTAGCCGCTGCCGCTGCTGCAGCTGCTGCTGCTGCTGCCGCTGCAGCCGCAGGCTTTTTAGCTTTAGCTGCCAGCTGGTCTCATTGTATTGTTTGGGATGCCTTCTTTTCAAGTGATTAAACAAGTTTGTGGTGTTGCCATCACTTGCCTTGACGCTCTCCTTGCAAACTTTGCAAATGACGTTTCGCTGCTCTTTGTCATCTGGTGAAAAACCAAACCAGTTCCATATAACGGACGAGGCGTTCCTCTTCAGAACGAAAACCTCGTTGTCGCTCAGCCGCGGCCGAAGCCATGTTTGTTCACACACAAGTGAAAACAAGTGGGGTGCGCACTAATATATTACCATGACTCACTCTGATTGGTTAAAGTCAAACAAAGGGTGTCATTTGCCTGAGGTAAGTTCCCTTCTCATTCAGAGGCAGAAATTCAACAGCAGAGCTGTGAATCGTGATAATAAGGTCTCTCAAAAATGACAGACCGTCAGATGTGTAGATCGTAAAACGGTCTAAAATCGTCATATCGCCCAGCCCTAATCAGGACTTCAACGAAAAACCAACATCAGACAAAACAATGTCAAGGGAAGATCTGAAATTCATGGCGATTATGGACTCTACAACAGTTTTGCAAAATAACAGATATGTTCTCAACTTACCCCTCAGAAATCCGAAGGTTACCTTGCCAAACAACTATTCAGTGGCAAAACAGAGGATTCTCAGCTTAGTGAACTAGACCAAATTCTTGCTTTGCAAAGTTTGGTCTAGGAACGCTCCACTGGAACCTCTGCAGCCCCAACAGCATTCTGGCTGGCCAATCACAGCTCTCTAGAGGGGTTTCAAACACATAAAGAGCTGTGATTGGTCCATAATGGTGGGTCAGTGATAGTGCTCTATCTGCCTAGTAGGGTTGTGAGAGATAAACCGATGCGACAGGATATTCTGTTAAACAAGTGAAAGATTTGTGTGCATCGGTAGCAGCCTCCTCAATCGAAAGGGAAAAGACCTGAACTCATAGATGAATCGGTTCTAGAGTCATCGATCGGGTATCGCGAGATTTTGAGTCGGTTGGCGGCATCATACGTAGGCCAGGCGGCAGAATCGCTAAAACATCGCGAGAGCTTAAGCTACCCCGCAAACTCAAAGAAACAGCTACCCCGCTAAACACGATAGCTGCGAGTGACTAGCTGTTAGCTCAAATGACAACACGAAAAATGGAGGAGGCGAAGACCAACAACATTAGCCAGGGCGAAAGAGGTGATAATACACCGAGACAGATTTTCAACGCACCGGGAAAACAAAAATCCAAGGTGTGGACAGTGTTTGGGTTTTATAAGACGGAGGGGAAGCTCGGCAGAAGCCATGCTATTTGTAAACTGTGTAGAGCCTTGTTGACCTACTCCAGGAGCACTACAAATCTGGACCAGCATGCAAAGAGAAAACACGGTGAAGAGTACGGTGAGTTCACCGAGCAGAAGCGTGTAGGAACCAGTGGCAAACAGGCAAGGACGGAGAACGCCATTCCCACTTTTTTCCAGTGACTTGGTCAAAACTCAGCACGTGCTAGGGAAATCACGGCATCAATAACACGTTTTATTGCCAAAGGATTATGTCCTTACAATATTGTCGAGTGGGAAGGATTTCAAGATTTGATTCATACATTAGAGCCCAGATATAAGATACCGTCCCGAAATCATATCACCAACAGGTGTATGCCAGCGCTGTATGCCCAGGTTAAGAGCCAAGTTGAAGAAAAACTGGCAAAAGCAGAAGGAGTGGCAATAACTACTGATGCTTGGACGTCATGTGCGACGGAGTCATATGTGACCATCACAGCCCACCACATTGCTCCGGATTGGGAGTTAAATGTTTACGTCTTACAGACCCGGGCATTCAAAGGATCCCACACTGGGAAGAATGTAGGTGCTCTACTGAAACAGGCATGTGCTGACTGGAAGATTCTAGATAAAGAGCCAGCCCTGGTAACTGACAACGCCACAAACATGGTTTTAGCTGGCGTGGAAGCAGAAATGACTTCTCACCTCATGTGCTTTGCACACACTATAAATCTGGCCGCACAGAAAGCCTTCAAAGTGGACACAGTAGCAAGGTTGCTGGGAAAGGTGAGGAGTGGTTGGCTTTTTTCACCGCAGTGTCAGGGCAGCAGAAATTCTACAAGACAAACAGAAACAACTTGCTTTGCCTACCCACAAACTCATCCAAGACGTGTCCACCCGATGGAATAGTACCCAGATTATGCTTGAACGGATACTTGAACAACAGCCTGCCATCTCTGCTGCACTCATGTCCAGGGATCTCAGAAGAGGAGAAGAGCTTAACACTCTGAAGGACAAAGACTTCTGTGATGTTGAAGACACTGTGAAGCTGATGGTGCCAGTCAAACTTGTGACGATCAGCATGTGTGAAGACAAGCGGCCCACACTCTCAGTGATTTCCCCTGTCAGAGGAAAGCTTAAAAAGACATTTGAAGCAGCAGATGAAGACTCGGTAGTAATCAGAGAGATGAAACAAGCATTCAGAGAGGACTTGGAGAAGCGCTACACTGGCCTGGAGGATCTGTTCCACACTGCAGCAGCTCTGGACCCCCGCTTCAAGTCTCTGCCCTTCCTGACGGACCATGATGCTGAGCGGACGTTCGCAAACATAACAGCAAAAGCTACATCCCTGCATAACAAGGTACACCTGGAAACACCTCATCATTTAATTAATTATGTTAAAATACACTGTATCGTGTAGTTTGTGTTGTGTAAATGAGCTTTGTTCTAAAAATACACATTACAGTGCCTTGTATTAATCTATAATTTGGTATTATTAGATTTATTCTGACTACTGTTAATGTTTGTTTGATTGTGTACACAAGCTGTCTTTTATATTTCATTTTTCTAGGCTTTGGCAACAGGGGGTCCAGTCCATAGAGGCCCACTGCAGACCGCTCCATGCCAGACTGAACCTGCCCTTGGAGATCTGGACATCAGGATCGATGCCCCCCAGACCCAACATGAGCCAGAAGGTTTGTATATTTTATACAGTGATCAATAATGGGTTGACACTGGTATAAACTCATGCTACAGGTCTAAAATATTACCATATTACAACAACACATAAAATATGAGAATTAGCATGCAAAGACCGGGTTTAATCATATGTTTACAAGAGTAATTCATTCTGAACATCAGATGAAGAAAGATATGATTGGGTTATGTCAGCTACAAAGTAAAGCAGCACTGAGGCATGGCAAACAAAGTCAGTAACATATGGTAATTGTTTTTTTTTTAGATGATCTCCCTCCTTTCAAAAAGAAGAAAACATCTGCCTTGGACCAGCTGTTGGGAAAAGACTTTGAAGTGAGGATGGCGGCTACATCTGTGAGAGACAAGGCCATTGAAGAAGTCAAAAGGTACCCAGAGCGTGCGTCATTGCCTCTGGAAGAAAATCCACTACAGTGGTGGAAAGAGCAGCAGGACTTGCCACTGCTGTCATCTCTTGCTAAAAGATATCTCTGCATCCCGGCCACTAGTGTGGCCTCTGAACGGGTGTTCAGTACTAGGGCCCGACCGATACATCGGCCGGCCGATAATATCGGTCGGCCGATGTATCGGTCATTAACACTATCGGCTATCGGCCAAAAAGACGGCCGATATGGCTGATATTGCGCTACCTATCCAGCAGATGGCGCCTGCTTTATGAACTCATGTTGTGTGGCTCTACTCCCCGGGGGTGGAGCCACCGTCACAGCACACATGCAGCAGAGCAGCAGAAGCAATTTAGTCAAGCAGAGACGACGGTGATGAGGAAGTAGGAGGTAAGTCTTCAGTTTTAAGCATATTTGTTGTGTCAGTGGTAAGTTGAACGGTAAAATAAGCAATGACAAAAGTATGTTTCCCCTCAACATGCTTCCTAAGTTTATTGTGTGCCTCGTGGCCTCGTATTGAAAAGTTAACCTGAAAAAATAAAATTACTATGCTCACGCTGCTTCCCCTTTTTCTGCTGGCCTTTTTCTGCTAGACATTCTGGAATATTCTCAGACAATTTCCTCCGCTCTTCAGCAGTCTTTTCAAACTCACGCAGTTCACCCGCGGCTCGCGAAAAAAATAGTGCAGATGCCAAAACTAGCGCTGCATGGCGCGGGCTGGAGCGCCAGCGCGCAGCGCTTCGGCGGCCCATGTGGCCTATAGAATAGGATAACAAGGTCGACGAATGAAGGCGGTCCCCGTTTCGCGGCGCTTCGGCGGCACACGACTGTTGTGGCAGCTGAGGACGGGCGAGGGGGGGTTGTCAACAAAGCAATGAAACACTGTGCAGAGAGCCCCCCCCCTCCTCTCCCTAGCTGGGAGAGGAGTAGGGGCGGTAATATTTTCCTAATACTGTCGGCTTTGGAAAGGATCAAAACACAAAAGTGTAAAACTCAAAAGTATTTTAATGCCAAAAATCAGGTGACAGAAATAAAATCAGGTAGCTAGGACGCTGAAACCAGCAGAGTATGACTGAAACTGAACCATATGCACTGAGGAGTGAGAGATGACAGAGGACTAGTTATGAGGAGGAGCTGTGAGTGGGAGCAGAGGACAGCAGGAGAACATGGGAGGAACTATAAATGAAAATAATTTTAAAGAAGAAAGAATCCTAAAAGGGAAAGAAGAATAACTAGAAAAAAACCTGACAACAAACGGAAGACGAATACTAAATGAGAAAACCTTAACAGCTGGGGAACCAAACAACAACAGAGCCATTGGTTTTGAGCCACAATGCCTGATATCATTTATTTACATGATAATTTTTAAACTTTTAAGTATAAAAATGCCACATTTAATGTATTTTACTTTGTCTTGGTATCAACAGATATATAACTGTACTTTTATGCTGATTATTTTATTACAGATGGAAAAAGAGGGTCGTAGTAAGGTGTGGGCCTCCTTCACTAAAGATCCATCCGGTGATGTCATCTGCAGCATCTGCTCATCTTCAGTAGGAGTTTGTGTGTTCTGTTGTTTTTGAGATTGCAAAATAAATCTTATTTACATTACTTGGAAA
Organism: Nothobranchius kuhntae; assembly: GCA_006942095.1. Classification (NCBI taxonomy): domain Eukaryota; kingdom Metazoa; phylum Chordata; class Actinopteri; order Cyprinodontiformes; family Nothobranchiidae; genus Nothobranchius; species Nothobranchius kuhntae. The sequence goes on along the minus strand of SSNQ01000197.1, from coordinate 1,887,917 downwards.
CCCCAGTGAGTTATTGAGACAGTTCTTTGGTGTGTAATAGAGAAATAAGTTTGCATCAAAAAGGCAGAGAATGAAGGGTTTAATCTTAAGAACATTTGTATTTATTTTTTTGTGAGGGAGATTTATCGGCCATTATATCGGCTATCGGCCTTTCCGTCGTTTATACCAACGATACAACGTTCTTTCAAAATAAGAGTGAACTTGCTGACACCTGCCAACCACTAACGGAGTTATCCTCAGACGGGCGTTGTGTGCTGTGACCGCTGTTTCACCAGCTCCAGTACAACCGAGGTCGTGGAACCTGGCAATTCCTGATCTACACGGGAGACTCCATCTAAGGTACGGCAATATGGCGGCTCATGTCATCAGCTTCTGAAGCCTCGTGGTAGCCTAGTCAAAACAACCAGATTCGCTACTCAGCCTAGAGATTCTGAACAAAACACACACACACACCAATACGAACATTCAAAATCCATATGCGTTCATCATTGAGATAGTCCTGGTAGATTGTAAGAATTTATAATTATAGAAATTAAAGATTCTTAAACGATCCCAACTCTCTCTTTTCTTGCCTCTTAATCAATACAGAGTGTTTAAGTAAACTCCCTGATGATAAAAACAACCACTTCTGATTGATTACTTAGATTGTATAAATATACAAAATCAGGTAATTAAATTATCTAATTACAGTGTATAACTATACCACTTCAAATCACTACACTGCTTTGTCATTCCACTGTGGTTCCCCCGGCTTGAGGCTACATTTTGAGATGAGGCTAATCAGCTAATCATAAGGCTACGGTTTATAGGTGTGTGACTTGTTTACATGAAAATGTTGCACTTTGTTACCTACCTCTAGTGTTCAAAACAAGCTCAGGCTGAAATCTTATATCCAGTGTTGAATTCCACCGTGTGGAAACATCTTGTATGAGAGCCTCTTTGTCTTTCCCAAGTCTTGCTTGCTCCTGGTGTAGCTCTTAACTGTGATGGCTCTTTGCAAGATATGAGCAAAACAAGGCATGTGTTGGAATGGGAGGTGTCTTGCTGCAGCCACCATGGTTCGTGCACTGTCAGTCCCAATTGTGGTGACCTTTTCTTGAATTCCCCATTCCTCCGCCACAGAGAGAAACTCCTCAGCACAGAGTTCTGCATAGTGTCTGGTGTTCGACTTCTGCACAGTCAGGGCAAAAGACTGTAGATGCCAAGTACCATCTGTGACAACTGTGTGTGCAGTGACTCCGACATAATTAGAATTGCTTACAGAGGTCCAGTGATCCCCAGTAAGAGCCACAAAGTCCGCTTTCTGTAAGGCATCTAGTTTTCCTTGCTTTTCATTGTCATAAAGGTGGTGAATTTTACTTGAGATAGTCTTTCGGCATGGCAGCTGGAGAGTTGGATCACCTGTCGCTACCTGTAGCACATTTTCTAACCCCGTATCTTGTACTACTGATAGTGGCCGACAGTCCAGGGCAATCCATTTAGCAATAGAATTTGTCAGTTTGTCTGACGTAGACTTACTTATTTTGGCTCTGAATCCAGTCATTTCATCAAGTTTTGGCTGCCGAGACGGCTTGTTTGTACTCGGATAGCTAGCGCTTTCTGTGCTAGCTGCAGCATGCCTTGCGTTGAGGTGGTACTGTAGGGTTGAAGTGCTCCGATGGTAAGCAAACTCTTATTTACAAAGTTTGCACAAGACCACACTTTTATCGAGGCTTCCGTCGGGTAGTTTTTTTAAATTAAATTTTCCTTCTAATGGCCCTAACAACGAGCTTTCTTCTGAGAGGTCCATTAGTATTTTCTCGCCCTGACATGTGCATCACTGTAATCTGTTGATCAGAAAATTGTACACTGACAAAAGTTCCGCATTGACTAGAACTCAAGCTGCGATTAAATGGGTTAATTTTTTTAATGCTCTAAATCTTCTGCAATTAATTAATCGCAATTAACGCGTTAAATTCCCACCCCTAGAAATGAATGATTATTTGTTTGCAAACCTGACTGGTTCTTGAATCCTAAACAAAGAGTCTTCGAATCTACTGCCTAATCATCTTAAAGACCAAGCAGGTGATATTCTATAATTAATAGATTATCACAGCTATGGGTCACAAGTAATGACAATAAAAATAAATAGCTCTTAAGCAATTTATTTAATCCAATTTAGCCTCTATTGATTCATTACATGATGGCGAGCCAGCCAGATTTTATTAAAATTGTAGACTTCGTTAATGGTTTTGAATAATTAATTAACATAACAAATCTACTTTCTGTGTCTGGGTGAAAAACGAGGGCGATCTCATTATTCGACACCAAGGGGCGCTACTCTCCCTTGTCATTCACAGTCTGTGGGTTGTGCGCCTCAGTTTCTCCACTCCTCCATTTCAGCTACAGCTGCAGGTAAAATAATTATTTCTTCTTATCCTAAGATAAAGACATTTATGGATGTGTGTGTTTGTCTTTTGGAGGGATTCTACTGCACGACTTGTGTAGTACGGTCACTGTGTTAAGCTTGTGTTTAACTGGAGTAAGGAAACTGACCTCCACTTAGCATTTAGCTGTTTGCTGATTCGGTCTGATCAACCGGTTAAATCAGCCAATAACGCTGCACAGACGGTCGTTTTTCCGACGAGAATTCCGGACACTAATTCTGTATCTACATCAGAATTAGACCATTAGCTCTTAAGCTGAATTAATTAGCAAACAAATCAGTACTGTTACCCGTAGAATCCCCCATGAAACCAGGTCTAGGTTCAATAAACAGAAGAAGCATAAGCAAAGTAGCATGCCGCAAATTAAACGCTTTCCCGACGATTTACTCGGTCGAAGGACTGATTCTCATCAGAATCATGCCAAAAAGACTCGCTTCACAAACAGACGGTTTGAGCTGTTAGCCATGTAATGATTTAAATTACATGTTATTTAATAAGCCATAAGGCGTAGGATTCCATAGGAAATATGAAATCCACCTTACGGATCTGTGAGGTTATTTTAACCAGAAGATTGGATCGTTTTAATGCAGGGATTAGATAACAGCTTCGTATTCACTCAGAGACAACAGAAGAGAGAGAGTCAAGTTTAAAAGTTAAGAATTTTATTACTAACAAATTAAACTAGACTGACTTTAAGCACTAAATGTATGGTGTAACTAAGGTGGATGAGACGGTGAATGGGATGGCGTGTGATGTGGATCAGAACCAGCAAATCCGAAGAAGCGATTAGTTCTGATGGGAACTGAAGGTGATGTCGTTGCGTTAAGCTTTGATTAGGAGATTCATAAACACATTCGATGCCATTTGCCGGTCTACCTACCCTTCAGGAAGTCCCCGTTAGATCAGGAATGTCGAGGTCCAGCTTGACCTTCTCTGGAACCAAGCCGGTAGAAAAAGCAGCAGTTGCCGACCAGACCAGTCTGTGAGATACTTCCGGGTCACAACAATTTGTTGGCGTCTGGTGAGACCCAAGCCTGGGTCTTGATAGATCAGCTTTTATTCTGAAAGGAACCGTTGCAGCAGTTGGAACAAAAACGACTTTTCCAGCTTGTCGTTTTTCTTTCGGTTAAAGAGGAAAGTTACGGATTGGCCACTCCGACAACTTCTCTGGAACGCTTTGAACTGGTGTTAGAGATGACGTGGGCGTAGTTTTATACTTCGGATGTTTTGGTTTATGGTCGAATGAAAAGTTGACAGGTTTTTCCAAACACCATCAAAACCACGCCTCCGTCAGATCTGTCAGATTCTGATTGGATCAGTGAAAGAAATGTGTCATGCCTTTTAACGCTACGTGAAATGAGTCTTGTTGGAACATTTAAAGTCATACCGCCTTTATATTCTATAGGATTATAATAAAGTAATTAATATTTTGATTTCACAGATCGGTCACATCTTATTTACTGACTAACACTTGGTTGGATTAGCTTTATTAAAATAGAGTTCTTTGATTAATTAAAAGAAAAGAGTTCATTCTTCATTCTTCTATTGAGCTGAAAAAAGCAGGTTAGAAGCAAATGCATGAGACCTTGAGACCATATCTCATGCAGACTAGTCCTGTGTCAGAGGAGGGGAAAAAACAGTCATTTCATTCCGTTACAGCCACTTAATCTTAGGGTTACAGGGCTCACAATGCCGCCAAACTATCAATTTGACGGCGCTTTCCATTGTTCTTGACAACATTTTCCTTCGTCATAACTCGCTTTATCCTACAAAACAAGCACCCCGCATGTTTTAGTGGTTTTGAGTGTATAATTGTGACTTTTTGTTGTGAAAAGTGGTCTAAAGCAGGCCCGTCACCATTTTGGGGACGGACTATCTGTGCGTAACGGAGTGACATCACGGAGTGGCGTACACACTACCCCTTCCGCACGGTGCATCTAGCTCTGGCTCCATCTTTTGGCACCTCTAATGCATTACACTTTTTCTGTGCTTCCTGGTGAGATTTCACTGAAATTGTGACAAAATGGAGCATGTGGAAGAATTTGCAACTCCCTCTGTGGGAATTACTGATGCTGTTTTATGCTGTATAGGTTCCTCAAACATGGAGGCTTGCAGCCAGGGCGAGTCAGTCGAGCAGTTTACACCACGTCAACTATTACAGAAGCTGCAGGACCACGCAGCAGCCTTACCCAGCGACAGTGGGAAAGTCAAACCAGCTATCTGGGTGGAGCAGCTGGGATGTTTCACTCTTCTAGCTCACCTCTGGGATAAGGAAGTTGAGAGTCATGTGATTACACAAAGTGAGGTGCGCATACTTTCTGACCAGATGAAGAGAGGTGGAGCCAGCGGCTCTGACGCTGATGAGGAGGATAACAGAAAAGCGGTGGGTGATGCTCTGAAAAACAATGCTGTTTTGTCAGAAGAAAAACTTACTGCAGTAAATCGATGTGCTGCTTTGGAGGTTGAGAAAAATGCTCTGGAGACTGATCTCTTAGCAGTCAAGTATGACATGCAAGTGAGGCAGATGGAAATTAATGTTTTAAAATCACAGATTTCTGAGCTCACTGGAGGAAGAAGGGGGATCCCTTCAACCCTCCCGGATCAACCTGCCTCTCTGGTTGCCGGCCCGTCTGGTGTGGCTGTGCCGGCTCTCCAGCCGACTGCACCACCCCCAACTCCTCCAGCACAACTGCCCCCATCTAGTGGTACGGCTGAACTGGCTGCCCAGCCAGCTCAACCACAACCACCGGGGCATCTAGCCCCACAATACCCACCTGCTGCACCTGCCGGTGCTGCTGCGGTGATGGTACCAGCCCAACAAGCTCAACAACATCCTCCTGCTGTACAGCAATATTATCCACCAGCCCAGCATCATCCACCAACTGCTGCGAGGACCGCACCAGCTTTCCAGCCAGCCCAACCACATTCACCTGTGACCATGGCTGACATCTATAGGATGTCTCGTAGCATCAAAAGATTTAATCCTCAACCAGGTAATTTATACCCAATTGATACATATCTTAGTGACCTTCGACACCATTTTCAGAGATCTCCTGGAGTAACTCTAGAGGACAAGCTCTTTCTGTTAAGATCAACCTCTGATGCAGTGGGTTCATTCATTGATCGCCAGCATGATGCGATTACAAATGCTTACGACCGGCTAGAAGCTGCAATTCGAAGAGAATACACTTATGATGCTAAATAAGCTGGTTTAAAGTTAGCTTTGTTTGTCAAACAGGGTCGTAATGAAGACCCACAAGCTTTCTACCTACCCCTCTTTGACGCGTACTTTGGTTCGGAATGCAAAAAGGGGATGGAAGATGACAAAGGCTTTAATGAAATCTTCCTTGATAATTTGCATCCTCAGCATGGTCCATATATCGGCGCGGTAGACCTTCAAGTCAAAACTATGGACGATCTCAGGAGGATGGCAAGTTATTGCTTCAGGCGGCTCAAAGAGTCCTGTAAGTCTAAGGACACCCCGTCAGTCCTGGCGGTGGAGGCAGATCCCTCCACCCTGCGACTCAAAGGGGCTACATAAGGAACTGGTTAAACTAATTACCGCAAACCTGGTGCTAAATCATAGGCCCAGAACTCACATAACAACTCCAAGCCACGAGGCCTTCTCACTACCAGGCCTCAGGGTTTCTCAAGAGTCTGGGACCCCCCACCGGCTGGTGAGAGGGACCCCAAGCCACCACGAGTGGGTCGTGAGAAACATTGTGTTTCTTTTAGAAAAAAGAGGGTGCATCATACTCCTCGAGGAGAGAGTCGTCTCGCTCAGGCGAGCGCCGATCTCCTTCTGACCGGTACTCACTGCGTCGTGGCCGCAGAGACTACAGTCCTGCCCCAAGGCCGAGAAATGACTTCAGGAGCTATTCTCCTGAAGCAGCTCGCACCGCACTGAGTGCCGCACTTCGGTCACTGCTGAAAGAACAATCGGCAGGTGAGGCAGTTCTGTCCATCTCTTTGGCAGACCCGCCTCCACCCCCTGAACCATCATGTGACTTGGACCGAGAAGCAGGTCCTGCAGAGGTGAAGCCTGCCACAGCGGTGCATCCGCTGACATCTGAGACCTCGGCGGGGTCTGGTGTGGTCGCGATCGTCAGCGCCGGTCCTCTAGCACCCAAAGAACCTGACACCAGAACTGGCGAGCCTAGCTCACTGATCAGAGTTCCACTAAGGTTTCTCTGCAAAATCATCCGTGATGGTCCTAATGAGAAACCTCACATTTCAGTGACCCTGGAGGGGGCGCTTGTCTGTGAGGGCATCGTGGACTACAGTTCCGATTTCACCATCATGTCCAGCTCTCTCTGGGAGCAGGTCCGCATGGCAGCAGCTGCACAGGGTCACGTCTTAGGACTCACGCCCCGCGTCTGTCCATTGCCGGTAAACTCGCTAGCAATAATAGTTAGCTTAACTTGCTAATATTATCTTGCGATAAGTCGGGTTATACACCGTAGAGCGCATCTGCACCCCAGAGTGCGGACGCTAAAGTCCCTAAATTACCTCGTCGCTAAGGCACGTTTGGTTAATCGGGCAATTTTGTCCTGGTTGCTACAGGCACTCGCTAGCTTAGCCAAAGAGCTAACTAGCCACCCCGGTTTAGACAACGGGAACGCGTCCCGGTGAACTGTCAAACCGTTCTGACGCAGCGATTCTGCGTCCTAAAATCCGCTAAACCTTTAGCAGTGGTTCTTGTAAAACGCTCCAGTGTGTTGAGTCGACATTTTGCTACGTGGCCTTCCGTCGGAGTAAAATGGGAAGTTTTATCCGTCAAATACCATCACGACCGCGTAGGTTTGCACTCTATTTGGGCCGGTGAAAAGGTTCAGGTTTCAGGCCTCCGTTCTGCCGGTTCCATGCCTTTTTCTGCCATCTTGTGGTGACTTTGTGTTCCATTCGTTTCTCTGTCAACAATTCCTTTTTTTTACCCTGTGCTGTGAGTTGAGTTGACGCCAAGGCGTTTACCGTGGGCTCAGACGGTAAATAAGCGATTTGCTCTGTATGAAGGGAGAAATGGACGAAACACGACAAAATCTTTCTTGTGCTGTTACACCTGATGTAGAGTTCTCTAATGGTCTGCTTCCAGAACACACCCAGACACAGGACGCTGTTCGCCAGCCGCTAAAACCACTTGGTCCGGCCGTGATTCAGAACGGCCAACCCACATTAGTCGGGCGCCGGAACGCGGTGGGGGAGTTGCCTTTGGAACCCAACGGTCCTGCGCAAGGGATGAGTGGCGGCAAAAGGGTACAAGCTGCACTGGGTCAGAGGTTGTTCTGCTACGCACTTCCAGGCGGGAGCTTAAATACTTCAATGTTTTCAGTCACAATAATTTTTCTCTGTCTTTATTTCTTAAGGGGGGTCGAAACCCCACCAATAACATCAAGGTTTGAAATTAACGACACTTTCTCTGCTAATTTAATTCTAAATAAATCTCTTGAACCTATTGTTAACCATTCTGACAAACAGCTTGTGTTTGAACCTGTGGTTCCTGATGCTTTTTCTGTTTCCACCATGTTAGGTGATGACCATCTCTCCAGCATGGGTGTGAATTCTTCCAGCTGTGCTAAACCGCTTGAGTCAGAGGTCTGCATCCATCATCAGTCCACCTCATGCACAACCCTGCTTGTTTCTCGGGGCGAGATGGACACATCAGCCGCCGTGACGCGCTTGTGGCCTCCAGACGTGGCCATCTTACCATTTGAAGGGTTTGTGCCTGGACATCTTGACCTGAATGGGTGAATGACTGAATGTGTTGTAAAGCGCCTTGGGGGGTTTCAAGAACTCTAGAAGGCGCTATATCAAATACAGGCCATTTACCATTTTTACCATTTCTGTGAATGACCTTGTCATTTCTCAGTTCGTGACCTCTGCTGACACGGTGGCCAATTCTTTTCTTCTTTCACAGGGGTGTGACTCTGTCTCTGGCCTCTGTGCTCTCTTTCTTGTGATTTCTCTTTCAGGTGACCACGACGGCGCAGAAAAACCTGCGGTTTCCAGTAGCCCTGTGATCAGTGATGATATTGAGGGAGCCTCTGTGGTTGCTGCGATCACCTCTCTCACGGGCCCGGGGGCGCCACCCGGCCCGAGAGCAGTAGGTGCGTGCAGTGATGCTCTGCTCAGGGCCCCGCCTGACAAAGGGGGGATGCTGAGTGGCACTGAGTTTTCCGTTGCGGACTTCGACCTGTTCGGGGTAACCCCTCCTCCGAGCGGGCGGGTCATTGCAGAAATCAACACTGACCTTCCACCACTTCAGCTGACGACGTTGACCTCCGACCCGGAGATAGGTGGTAAACCTTCTAAGGGGGGGAGCTCTAGTCAGTCTGTAAATACTCTGGTTAAACCGGGTTTTTCTGTTCCTGTGTGGGATCCTCCATCATTCTTGGGAAAAAAGTATTCTTGGCTTCAGTTTTCGGGACAGAACATGTTCCTAAAGCTAGCGACTTGTCTGTATCTGATTCTACACATGGCTAGGTTTGCTTTGACACCCGTGACACAACCATTCTTGGCTAACTCCTTTTCAGAACCTCCAAGTCCAACACCTCCATGTCTTTGGACATCTGCCAAAGGTTGTACTTGGCCCGGCTGGGTCAAAGCTGGGTCGCGCAGAACTTTCACCCACAGAGTGAGACCTTTGCCGACATGAAGTCTGCAAGAGTCTGCTGCAAACCATAACATCTGCCACCTGCAGGGCCAGAAGATGTTCTCATGGAAGCTAGTCATAATAAAGAGTCTTACGCTTCCTTTGTTTATTAATGCTAAATAATCATTTTACCATTTTACTCATTATAAATGTGTTTTAATCAAATCAATTATTATTATGCTTTGGTTAATCATAATAACTATAATGAGGCAATGCTTAATTAAGTAATGTTTTGAAGATGTTTAGTGGTGACCTTCACACTCGCTCACACACACTCTCACAGTAAATTCAAAACACATTTGCTGACGCACAAGTTTTGCTTTGAGAAGAGAAAGGCTTTTGGTAAGTTTTCAGTTCATGATTCAGTTCGTGTTTGACAACGAGAGAGAGAGGACGTGTGAACAACCGCTAACAGGGGAACGGAGCCCACCGGCTCCTTTCTCCCCCCCCTCACGCTGTTCTTGCCAAGCCAGACAGGAATAGCTGAATTACAACCAGCTAACGCAGACTCGTCCAGAGTCTTTGATTTCTGAGTAATTTAAACTTAAGAAAGCGCATCTGCAAACGCTTCATCATCACGTGTACCGAGGGGCAACTCTGGACCGGGTCGCCAGCACACCTCCGTCTCCTCTGCCAGCCGAGGTGTCATCTGGAATACCACCCTCCTGGGTCCCGGATCTAAAAGAGGGTCCGAATACGGTGAGGCAGTCCACGACAGATAGCGTTTGATGCATCTTTTCCAACGAGACCTAAGTTTATTCAAACCATCACTTTTCACTCAGACACCTGTTTCTTCCTGAAGCAAAATCAGACGCACACACGCATTCATCTCACCTCATTCTCAATCTTCACACATCCAACACAAGGTCTATTTGAGCAAGTTTAAAATATCAACTGTTAAAGATTGTTCAACAAAGTTGCCAATGTTGATTGTTGTTTCCTATGCTTGTCATTTCAAATCATTAGTTTAATTTGAAGAATTAAAACTTTTAACTTTCAAACTTGTCTCTTCATTGAACTGAAACACAGACCCACGGATATTATCGTCAGTTTATCGATGAAAACAACCTTTGAGACTTCTTAAAACTATAAAATTTGGTTATTAATATATTAAAAATTAATATCTCAAATTAATATGTAGGATGGTTCATCTTTCATAAAAGAGCATAAACCATTACACTACATATTTGACAGAGCCTAGCCAGGTTCTCTACATAATTAAGTCCTGACAGTTAAAGGGAGTATTCCACAAATTATTATGTTTATCCAAATTTTTTTTTAATCTACTAATCTATAATTCCTTATGGGGTACATTCACATATAGGTTTGATTACTAACATCACTGATTTACATTTCTAGTGTTTTTCTTTCAATTACTAGTAATTCTATTATTAATACTATTATTAATTATTTTAGAAAGATATTCACAGATGCATTTCTTCATTATTTCATTGCAGCTGATTGATTTCGTCTTTTCTATCATAATCAATTTATTTTGATTTTTATCAGTTATGGGCTACACATTGTTTTTGTCCTTCTGTTTGATAACATTTTGGCTCAAAAGAGTTGATTTTCCCTCATAAATCATAGGGTTATATTCATTTTGTTATTTTTGCAGCACTTTTTCCAGAACACGTAGGTTACTGCATTCATTTCCTACACCCGAACTCCGTCCACATAATTTGCTACACATAGCACATATAGAGTTCCCATAATTGACTTCACATAGCACATATAGAGTTCACATAATTGACTTCACATAGCACATATAGGCACATATAGTGCTAGGTTTATTTTTGTTTGTTGTTTTGCATCAGACTTCTATCCATGTGTGTCCACTTTGAAGTTCCCTGTATCTGCTCTTCTCCTCTTCTGAGTTTCGCCATTGGTCTTCGCTTCCTGGGAGGACCTCTCTACTCCATTGCCTGATTCGCCTGCCTGCTGCCTGAGGGTCCGGTTCCCACATTTCAGAGTTCAGAATCGGAGACTGTGTTCTGAGATGCTTGGCAACTTCTGAGATAACACCAGGCCTTAAAAAGAGCTTCACTCTTCACAGACAGAGAGAGAAGCTCAGAACGGCCATCTGAGCAAGCCTCTTTCACCAGAAGGATTTTGACATAGTCAAAACCTTAAGCTTTTGCACCTGCAAAGCTGAGGACAGCAAGATATTTTTCCTGCAGAACAAAGCTGATCTTGCGACACTCCTTCAGAGTTGTTTTGAGACGCTTGGTTCCATCCAGTCCACCTGTGTTACCTGGAAGCGATCCTGGACCGACCTAGTCGTACTAGGAGTTAGTCTACGAACTTCTGTACTCAGGGTTCCAACCCCCCTGGCATTTCGGATCCGCAAGGGCGCCTCCACTTGGGTACGTAGAACACAGTGAGATAGCGTCTGTATGCAGTTTGATAAGCATAAGCTTGTAGCTTACTTGCAAACCAAATTTCCTCCATCCAGGATTCAAAGCAGAGCAAACATTGAAAGCGCTCAAAGGGAAATACAGGAAAAAAGAGGAGGACTAATAAAAAGGGAAAATAACTCGTCAGAAGAGAGGAGAGTTTTTCAAATCCAGTTAAAGGTAAGATTATCGAAAATTTAGTGTAAGGGGCCCCATGTCTGTGTTCACCTTGTTGGGCCCCCAAATTGCTAAATCCGCCCCTGGTGTTATTATCAGGAATTTGATGATTGGAATTTGTTTTATGTTTTATTATTTTCTGCATCAAACAGAACTTGATTCATTCTCCAACATTTCAGAAACGAACCACTGGGTTCAAATAAAATAACAAACAAAGTCAAACATCTCATTTGGTGTTATTTCTGACACCCTTCAGCTGCGGCATAAATATTTGACTCTAGAGCTGCTCAGAGACATTAAACACTCGTATATGAACCCATTATGTATTTTATTATTACATTATGTGTCCTGCAGGTTTTCAGTACTTTTTCAGATTTTGTGAGTTTTTGCAAAGCGTGTTTTTCTCAGCCTGAGGCGTGGTGTTGAACCAGGAAACAGATGTTTTACTTTGTTAAATCTTCTTAAATGTTTAAAATGTTTTGTCCTAACCTGTTGTGAATGGAGAGCTTTTGAGGGATGGCAGGTTGTGTCAATTACGTTTTTGATTAAAAAAATAAATAAAAAGCAATTATCTGACATCTTTTTATTGATGAAAACAAATCAAGATGAAATAATCGTGATGCATCGGGATATTGAATTGAATTGAATCGTTGACCCAATAATCGTAATCGAATCAGGAGAAAAGTGAAGATTCACACCTCTATCTGCTGCCAGGGGGTTGGGATGGACATGGACCTCCAGGTACCAGGAACTCGTAGATTAGCTCCGATACGACCCGTCTAGTCTTGAGATATCTCCAGGTCACGACAGGAAGCTGGAATGCTTGTTTGCCTCTAAGACTGTTCATTGGCTCTTAAAAGAGCTGTTTTATCTGATATCACCAAGCGTTGCAGAGAGGTTATGACCTGAGGTCAAAAGATGGTTTCAAAATGCTTGTTCCTGAACTGTCCGGATCGAGAGTCAACTAGAAACTGAATTAATCAGGAAACAGTTCTGTTTTATCGAATCGCATTGTTGATAAATGTGGCAAATCAGAGTTAGACACGTTTGAGCCAGTGGCGGCTGGTGAATATTTGTTTTGGGGGGCGCAATTTACCAGGTGTGCGGAAAATAGCATGCCAGCCAAGAATTGTGGGACCTGGAAGGTGCATATGAATAACGAGGTTTTTAAATAAATTTGTACTAATAACGTGTTTCTCATCCATTGGCTTCGTTACAAAATGATGGTTTATGGGCAGATAAATGGAATAAATTACGGTTTTTTAGAAAAAAATTATATATAAAAATCTTTAAAATATTTGTAATTTCGAGTCACATTCCTGTTTTTACAACCAACAGCTGAATAGTTCATGCAGGCAGAAAGAAACTATATAAAAATACTCACTAAACATTAGTCTCTAATGTGTTTAAATAAAACATGACAAAAATGTAAATATTTCATCATTATTTCATCATATTTCTAGTCAAAAACCAAAAGTTTTCAGGAGAAACATGGATTGAAAAGGTGTTCACATTATGAATGTTTTACAAATAATTAGCTGTTAAAAGTTTGACCACTGGTACGTTACACCAGGCTGATTTATTCCCCTGAATTTCCACAGGATCTTACTGTCTCTCATGACTAGGGTGACCATATTTCCATTTCCAAAAAAGAGGCCAAAAGATCTGTGCCTACCGATGACGTCACACTAGGGCTGGGCGATATGGCCCAGGGTTAACACACTATGGCAGAACCACACAGACCACGTTGGGATGCATTTTTCCCCAGGTGTTAGAGCTAAAATTAATATCAGATTCTGCCAACAAAAGGACTCTAAAACAATTCATATGTAAATATTTAGCATATGTATTGCAAAATCTAATTTTTCTGCTGCTTTAGTGCTGCAAACACGTTTCATTAATAATAAATTATTATACCTTTAATTTTACTACAGTGTCGGTAAGCTAGCTGTGAGATTAGACGAAAGGATCAATGAAAAAGAAAGTTTGTCATGGAAACCTTCAGAGAATCCACAAATAGAGGCTTTCAGACGGTTTTGTTACTGACAGATTTTTGGGAGTTTAGAAAAGAAGCAGATGAAACGGCATGTCCGACAATTTTGTTTTTCGTCGGACAATATTAATAATAATAATAATAATGCATTGAACTTATATAGCGCTTTTCTAGACACCCAAAGACGCTTTCACACACTCTCACATTCACACACTGGTAGTGTTGGTAAGCTACTTTGTAGCCACAGCCGCCCTGGGGAGGCCTGACAGAGGTAAGGCTGCCATTTGGCGCCGTCGGCCCCTCTGACCACCCATGACCCTCCGATTATGAGGCAATCCACTCTACCACCTGAGCTACTGCTGCCCCAATTAGANGGAGGACGCATCGCATCCTGCCCTGGCGGTGGTCCGGGAGGACGCATCGCATCCTGCCCTGGCGGTGGTCCGGGAGGACGCATCGCATCCTGCCCTGGCGGTGGTCCGGGAGGACGCATCGCATCCTGCCCTGGCGGTGGTCCGGGAGGACGCATCGCATCCTGCCCTGGCGGTGGTCCGGGAGGACGCATCGCATCCTGCCCTGGCGGTGGTCTCGGAGGACGCATCGCATCCTGCCCTGGCGGTGGTCTCGGAGGACGCATCGCATCCTGCTCTGGCGGTGGTCCGGGAGGACTCATCGCACCCTGCTCTGGCGGTGGTCCGGGAGGACGCATCGCACCCTGCTCTGGCGGTGGTCCGGGAGGACGCATCGCACCCTGCTCTGGCGGTGGTCCGGGAGGACGCATCGCACCCTGCTCTGGCGGTGGTCCGGGAGGACGCATCGCACCCTGCTCTGGCGGTGGTCCGGGAGGACATATCGCATCTTGCTTCAACGGATGAGGTCCAAGAGGCTCCGGCCCAGCCTGTCCAAGGGGCTCCGGCCCAGCCTGTCCAAGGGGCTCCGGCCCAGCCTGTCCAAGGGGCTCCGGCCCAGCCTGTCCAAGGGGCTCCGGCCCAGCCTATCCAAGGGGCTCCGGTGAAACCTTTCCATGAGCCTCCAGTCCAAGGGTCGACACCTCCAGGCTCTGAAGAGGACCTCTCCTGCCCCTGCTCTGAAGAGGACCTCTCCTGCCCCTGCTCTGAAGAGGACCTCTCCTGCCCCTGCTCTGAAGAGGACCCCTCCTGCTCTCAAGTTCCCCAGTCTCAAGTCCCAGAGGCTGTGTCCCCTCAAGTCCCAGAGGCTGTGTCCCCTCAAGTCCCAGAGGCTGTGTCCCCTCAAGTCCCAGAGGCTGTGTCCCCTCAAGTCCCAGAGGCTGTGTCCCCTCAAGTCCCAGAGGCTGTGTCCCCGTTTCCCCTCGTAGTCTTAGTCGTGGTTCGGTTTCCCCTCGTAGTCTTAGTCGTGGTCCGGTTTCCCCTCGTAGTCTTAGTCGTGGTCCGGTTTCCCCTCGTAGTCTTAGTCGTGGTCCGGTTTCCCCTCGTAGTCTTAGTCGTGGTCCGGTTTCCCCTCGTAGTCTTGGTCCGGTTTCCCCTCGTAGTCTTGGTCCGGTGTCCCCTCGTAGTCTTGGTCCAGTGTCCCCTCGTAGTCTTGGTCCGGTGTCCCCTCGTAGTCTTGGTCCAGTGTCCCCTCGTAGTCTTGGTCCAGTGTCCCCTCGTAGTCTTGGTCCAGTGTCCCCTCGTAGTCTTGGTCCAGTGTCCCCTCGTAGTCTTGGTCCAGTGTCCCCTCGTAGTCTTGGTCCAGTGTCCCCTCGTAGTCTTGGTCCAGTGTCCCCTCGTAGT
>SSNQ01000197.1:1839035-1864043 GCA_006942095.1 Nothobranchius kuhntae | reverse complement strand
GGCTTCTGAGCAGGCGCACCTCAGAATTAAACGAGCGATGCTCTGACAACGCGTTTCCCTGTCTGTCCAGGGGTATGTCTATAAAAGTTAAACGTTTGAACTTAAACTTGGTGCTAATAAGACGTGAACGAACGTGTTTGCATGTAGAAACGCTGTAATGAAACCTTGTTTCTGAAGGTTAAATGACAAGGTATCTGTGTGTTTTATAATGTGTGTGTACCTCTACCATTTTGTAGGATTGCGTTTTGTATTTGCAGATAAAATAACAATATGGATGTACTTGAAGCCAATATATGTATTACAATGTACAATTAAGGTTTCTAGCATTTTCTCCATACATCCCTTTCTCACTCCATGGCTCAAATACTCATCCATGCCTTCACAACCTCCAGACTTGACAACTGCAGTAGCATCCTCTACAGACTCCCTTACACTCCCTAACAGAAACTGCAGTACATCCGAAGCTCAGCTGCTCGTTTGCTCACCCACACCTGCTCCAGCGATCGTACCCCGTCCTTAAACAACTTCACTGGCTCCCAGTTCAATACTGGATTCATTACAAACTACTACTCATCACCTACAAATCTCTTAATAACCTTGTCCCACTTTATCTTACCAACTTTCTACACCGTTCTTCTTACTCCCTTCGGAACAAAACACTGCACCCTGGGGGATCGAGCCTTCGGCGCCGCCGCTCCAACCCTCTGGAATTCCCTTCCTTAGAACATCAGGATCTCCGTCTCACTCCCCACTTTTAAATCACTGCTCAAAACCCTGCTGTTCACACTGGCCTTCCCCTAATCATCCTCCTGCAGCTAAAAAGGTAGAGCCACCTCTCCTGTGTTGAAAAAAAAAGAACCTAATAATGCATCAGAAGACACACGCAGTGGGATTACACCAGAGATCTGACATTCTGAGTTTGGGATTTTCTTTACGTGTCGGTCATCAACAACGCAGATCCAAAAACATTAAAAGGAATAAACATTTGAAATATATCAGTCTGTGTGTAATGAATGAATCAAATACACAACTTTCCCTTTTTGAATGGAATTTCTGAAATAAATCTACTTCATCATGTTTTTCTGTTTTATGACAGCAGCTGTTTTTCCTATCAGCGGCTAAAGCAGGAAATGGGTGTAGGAGACTATTTTCACATTTAGCTTGCATGTTAAACTCAGAGTAACTGGTCCTATTTTAGCAATAACAAGTAGAGAAACTGTTTCTCAGTAACCTTGTCTTTAACCAAAATGACCATTTCCAGCACTTTCTACGTGACTTTTGTGATAACAAAGAAAACTTGTGTTTTTGAGTCCGGAACAGATTCCAACCAATAACCATAACTTTAGTTTTTTGAACATTTATTTCACACGGTGTCACGTTCTGCCCCTGCCCTCCTGACTGTGTTCCTCTCCTGCCCTGATTAGTCCATATTGTTCTCACCTGTCCCTCGTTAACCTGCCCATGTTTCCCTAATTAGCCTTCTGTATTTATACCACCTGTTTTGCTCCTGTCCTTTGTCAGATCATTGTTGTTTTGTCCTGTTCATCCCATCCTGCCATTAAAACCATTTTTACTTTATCCGAAGCCTGCATTTTACCTCCTGGTCAGCTCACCCACACATGGTCTGCCGTCTCCACCTCGTTCAACGTGACACAAGGACCTGCTGCTGACATGTTTTAAATAAAAGTGAACTTTTCTGATGTTTCTCATACTCTCACGTAAAGATCTGGATGAACGTTAAAGCCATGTTTTTATCACCCTGGATGCAGAACTGTTCTGCTCTTATTAAAGAGATGAATACAGAATTGTTTATGTGATATTCAAATTTAGATTTTCAGGCTAAAGCGAAGTGAATCTGAGCTGCTTCAGATTCTCACTGATGCACTAGGTGGCGACACAGGGCCACCACGTGGGCAGCAGCTCGTGGTCGCCACCTACCCCAGTCTTCTGCACCAGCTGCAGTTTTCCCACCAGCCCGAGTCTGCTGCTGTTCAGAGGTTGGATGAAGCGGTGTTGGTGAGGCTTCAGCGAAGGTCAGAGGCTGCCTGCCTCATGCTTTAGGTGGAAGGAGAAGCTGCAGCGATTGGTTGTGTGGAGTGATGCTGTGATGACTTGATTTGCTGCATCTGAGTATTGTTCCTGGTGTATGAAAAGCTTCTGCAGCTGATTTATAAACTAATATTTGTTCTCTGAATCTCTAACATCAAAGTGTTACTTAGGCTTCACACACAGGAGGCTCACTGAAAACACAACCTGCACACACACACACAGCTTCTGAACTTTTATATCACTTAGCATTAAATGTAAAACAAAACATCTATTAATAGATTTGGAAAAGTTTGTGAAACCTAAATATTTAGACTCAACTGTAAAAGTAAATGTTTAAACTTAAATGTTACAGATTTCACATTTTCAGCAGTTGTAATACAACGTGCACAGACTGTGGTGATCGTACCACTCAGTGGTTTTCACACAACATGCACCAGTCAGCCTAGGGCTGGACCGTAATTCATGTGGTGCGATGGAAAAAACGGATTGATAAAACTTCGATTAAAATGTTTCCTTTTTTAAAAACTCAGAACATGAATATTGTCGTGACTTAGCTGCTGTTATTTACTTGTTGTGTATAGAAATAAAATCTAGCTGCGGGGTTTTAGGCCCAGGACAGTTTCATACCTCAGACCGACCCACTTTGGATCATGACCTGTTATTAATATTATTATCACACGTTCTTTACACCAATCAGAACATTCTGTAATATTTATTCACAGACATCCAAACCTTAGAAACGAAATAAAATCTATTAAAATCAAAAATGATTCATATTTTTTTCATTACAGGTCACTTATCTGTGAACACGTTTTTACACATTGAGGATTTTACTTCAGCATGAACACAGAAATTCACGGGTTTTACTCGTTCCATGCTCGTACTCGCCAAAAATGCTTTATCCGTACCGGACACTCGTCTGAAACAAGTCTCCGGCTCATCCCCATGATGAACTGTATGAGTGTCTAATGGTGCTGCGTCATCCCTCTGGTGAAGCAGGTGCAGGGAACTCCTCCTTGTTTGACAGAATAATTGCATTTTTAGTCCGATTTCCACTGTTTTGCTAGCGTTAGTGTGTGCAGAGAAAGGAAGTAAATGTTATTTCTATAGCACGTATCACACACATAGAATCACAAAGTGCGTCACGCAGAACAAAACAAAGTCATAAAATCATAATGATCTCAAAACATGATGGACCAATATTTGCTGGATGCTGTACACGTGGCTCATCGTCAGAATAACAGGTATACATGTAACTGTTGACATGTAAACATATATTTGAATGGATTTTTAGAGAATTTTCTTTTACACGTTTAACACATTTGAGACGTCCGACTGCGACCACTTTTGGCCGTGGACAGCTCGTTGTCATCTTGACCATGTTTGCTGGGAGGAGTGTGGTATTCTGAATGAAGCGTAAGTAAATATTTCATTAACCTTTTAGCCAACTGTGTTTTGTCGGTGTGTGTTTGATAAGGTCTCTGAGGTCTGGAGGTATCACAGCAGAAACAGCCTACCCAAAAACAGCTCCTCTATCGGAGGTCTCACAGGTCTGCTGATGGTCAGACTGATGAGTGGGTTTGGATCATGTGACAGTGTGCAGGACAAACCCAAACAGACCCACAGTTGAACACTCACACAATCTCTTTGTCCAGCTTTTATTTTGGTAGGATGCTCCCATTTTACAGCTTCTCGTATGTCATTGGTTTTCTGATTTCAACCATTAAAATAAACTTTATTTACATTTGATTCCACACATTTTTGTTGTCGTTATTTTGATTAATGGTAAACATTTGGATACAAAAACTTTAGAAGACACCAGTCATGGGGGAGGAGCCCCAGGAGGTCAGGGGTGAGAGGGAGGCCCTCAGT
Source organism: Nothobranchius kuhntae (assembly GCA_006942095.1). Lineage (NCBI taxonomy): Eukaryota > Metazoa > Chordata > Actinopteri > Cyprinodontiformes > Nothobranchiidae > Nothobranchius > Nothobranchius kuhntae. The sequence continues at coordinate 1,860,122 of SSNQ01000197.1, read as the reverse complement.
CCCACAGCAGAGGAGTAAGTCTGACCAGGAGGACTCCAGGAGGGCAGGTGTTGGTGTTTTGGTTGTGAAGACTCCCTCTGAACCACCCAGGACCTCTTTTATTTCCTCTAGCTGGGAACATTTCTGCAGTTCTCTGTTGACATCGAGTCATTTCAGGTGTTGCTTACTTCGACTGGCGTCTCACCTTAAACACGGAGCTTTATTGGGTAACATCATCAACAACAAACTTTAAGGTACCAGATTTTAAATGTTTTTTTTAACAGCCAAAGACCTATGTGGTGTGACCTGTTTGTGTTTTATAGCTGGTTTTGTGATTTCCACGTTATGAACCAACGACGGGTTTGTGTTTGAGAAGATTTCTGCCAGACATTTGGTTTCATTTCTCTTTGTTCAAGGAAGACACTTTCAGTGCGCCCGTCTGGGTGCATATGAGGCGGTAACAGGCCCAGCTGCTCTGATCTGACGGCATCATGCAAGTTTTCACTCAAAGGTTTTTTCTGTAGAATCTGAAACCATCCGTGAGGCAAAAATCTTTCATTTTTTAAAAATAAACAAACATTTAGCCTTCATGAGTACTTTACAGTGTAACCCTAACCTATTGAACCCAAACAGTGGGCGTGTTGTTTTTACTCCATCAGCTAAAAGTCAGACTGTTGTTGAATCAGAACCTCCCCGCCATCATCACAGCTCACAGTAACAGAGTCTGCTGCTTTGTTTGTAAAAGTTTTATTAAAGTATTTGCTCTGGTGACAATTACACATTTGTGCTGTGATGCCAGGCTCAGAGGCACGGGGCAGGGTTAAGGAAGAGGTCAGCCCTCTGACTGATGCCCTTTCATTATTGCACTGCTTCCTGCAGCTTCCACAGTAGTGCAACAGGGAAAGAGTGTCAAGCACAGAGCGTCCGGTAGTCGTCGTCCAAGTAACAGGTCACATGATCCCCCTCTGTCCACCTGAAGGGTCACATGACCCTTGAGCCAGCCTGATAACAAAAATCCCTTTCACCCACATGACTTTTAAAGTGACCACTAGTAACCAGGCTGAGTGGATGAAACATGAGTTGTTCGTTGAAATGAATACACACTAAAGAGATCTAATGGCTGATGAATGGATGAAAGGGTTAGGCTCTGCAACCAGGAGTAACGCCTAGGTCGGACGTCTCCATCCGCTCAGGTTCAGAGTCGTTTCCTTCTGGGGAGTGTTGAGAAGCAACTCCCTCAGGATGACATGCAGCCTTGTCTCTGCTTCACCAAAGCATGTTTAATGCTGTGTACTTGTATCGTGTCTAAGTATTACAGAGACTTTTTCACGCAGATGAACTTCTCCATGTACAGGTGAAGCTAGATTAACTAGAATCTGTTACAAAAGTTCATTTATGTCACTAATCCAGCCTAAAAGCTGAACCTAATCTATGAGACAGACTCAATCCACGCTAATCCAGAAATTTCAGCCTTGCTCTGTTACAACGGCTTACAGCTGATGAGAACCCAGGTTCCTGAGCCTTTAGATGGTCTCTCAGTCTGAGCTACGGACACCAGATTCTCATTTTTCCTGTTTCACCAGTACTCACTACCTCTAAACCCACATTTCCCAGAATTTCCTTCCATGAACTGATCTGTTGCACATCTTTCTACACCTTTAGTCAAGGTTGTGTAAATGTCCATGTCATTGGATGTTTTCTGAGACTTTGATCTGCCACTAGAAAGCTTCTGTACTCCTTTCTTCTTGATTTATTGTGTCGTCGGTGCTGCTGACAACTTTAAAGGAAGTGTCAAGCTGGCCAATCACAGACTTGTGCTCAACTGTTGTCTCTACCACGGAGCGCTTGCATCAACGCATCATGGCGTTGGCCGTCTCTGCATGCATGCAGACGAAGAGACAAAGTGGGCTTAACACCTTGCAGCTCTGACCAGAAATGAAACAGATCATTTTTTAAGCAGGAGATGAGAAGTTTAGTTTTCAATAAATCGTTTGCAAGAACTGAATGGAGCTTCTGCAGCAGAAGGGCAACAACCACACACTGGTTGTGTGAACGCGGCTTATTATTATTATTATTATTATTATTATTATTATTATTATTATTACAGCTTTGTGACAGGCAGAGAAATTCATCTCCAAAACCTTCAAGCATGGTCATCTTCATAAGTTAGCTAAAAGCAGAGATTTTGAAAATCCGTTGGAATACTTGCTGGATTTTATGACATCAAAACATGATTTTGTAACAAAGTACAAAAAAAGACCTGGTCCCATCAGCACACCTACTGGAAGCCGAGCCATTCTAAATGCATTCAAATAATAAATAACAATTGGCTTTATTTTCAGTCATGTGCATCTAAATGCTTTAACTCCAAGTTTGACTCATTTTTATTTTCTCTATACAGGATGAACTAAAATTGTTTTTAGTACAAAAACTAAATTTTCACAACATACACCAACAACTACAGACAAATAAATCTTTGTTATCCTAATTTTAGGAGTCCGGTAAGTTGAGTGCTTTTATTTTGGAGGGCAGATGGTAAAAATGTTTTTGCATCCTACGAAAGATCCTTTAGTTTTCATCATTTCTAGCTGGATCTGTGCATTTGTCCTGCAGTGATTTCTGCTGACAGTGAACCATGAGACAAACTGCTCAGTTCAATAGACACCACCAAAAACCTGACGGACCTGCTTATTTTAATGACATCATCATTTGACTAAAACTACTTCTAATATCCTCTGAAGCAGAAAAACTAAATCAATCCCCTGTGGTGACGAAAAGGATGAAGTCACAAAAGTCTATGTGAGGAACCTCGCCGCGGAACTTCCTGAAGCTTCACTGATGTGACTGAAAACCACCGCATCGCCGGGCTGAGCCAAAGCCTTTGTGGTGGCAGCCAGGAAGCAAACCACAGGAGGAAGAGCATCCTCACAGTCAAGACCCTATAAGCAATATTGCACTACTCTGTTAGCGCTGATAAAAGCAGAGGCAATATCGATAGGGACTTGTCTGCAAGGTGGGACACAAAAGCTGGTGGGGCTAAAGGTAGGGACCATTCTGAGGTTCTATGTGAGGAGGACCGACCACGAGAGGTCCGAAACGCCGGTTCAGTGAAATGATGCCATAGTGCATGAATGTTGAGAAGTGTGAACCCTACATCACATAAGGCAGTGGTTGTTTCATCCTGATCATGGAGGTCAGACTGGAGTGGAACTAAAAGGGAGGAAAGACTCAAAAACAGCTGAATTTGATTCCAAGACAAAGATTTTATTTCAGCGTTTTTATGAATCACTTCAGTGAACTCTTCCAAACCGATCACAGACAAAAACACTTGTCTAGCCGATGAGCCTCCGCACAGCTCCACTGCACAGCTGGAGCCACTAAAGCTTCATTATGTGTACTTAAACATTTCTAAGCATTATGATGACTGGCCTGTATTTGTATACATGCAACCCCCACGGCGCTTCACAACACAATCAGTCACCCACACTGGCGGGGATGATCTACAGTGTAGCCACAGCTGACCTGAGATGCAGTGACAGAGGCAAGGCTGCAGCACACCGGTCCCTCTGGCCACCACCAGCAGGCCTGGTGGGTTAAGTGTCTTGCCCAAGGACACAACAGCAGCATTCTGTGGTCAGAGTCAAACCTGCAACCTTCTGATGACTGGCCAACCCGCTCCACCTCCTGAGCTACTGCTGCCCCTACGACTTTACTACTTAAATGAACTGCAACAAATGAGACGCTTTACAGCAAATCCTCCATTTACACCAACGAGTCTATTTACCGTATTTTCTGGACTATAAGCCGCTACTTTTTCCCACGCTTTGAACCATGCGGCTTATAATGAGGTGCGGCTTTAGTCAAACAGAAAGGACGGATGCTGGAAAGTCTAATGAAGGAATGGTTAAAGGAGCGCTACGGAAAGCACCCAGGAGGATTTTTTTCACAGTAAAGCGGCGCTGCTTGTTTTCCCAGCTTCACCCCGGGATGATGACAGCGACACTGACATCGCCACAGAAAAGGTATGTGACGAAGCTCTTCTGAGGCTGTTCAACTCCGACACTGAAGAAGATGACTTCAGTGGTTTCAGAGCGCAGGAGGACGAAGAATAAACTAATCAATAACTTTTCTGTTTTGTTTGATACTGATCAGTTCAGTTATGTTCAGTTAGACTACGTTTTCAATTCAGTAGATATCTGCAGCTTTTAGCCCGCTGCGGCTTATATTGAGGTGCGCTCTATAGTCCGGAAATGATGGTACATCCACAAAGTCTGCCTGAGATACAAAGTTTGAGCCTAAGGTCAAACACACATAGCTGGGTTTGGGCAAAACAGAATACCCCTCAATCTAGGACAACACCTTGGGTCCACACCACTTCGTTTTAGTTCTAGTGCATTGTGAAGAACATTGATAGGCAAGCCTTTGAATGCCTGAGACATTGCAGAAGAACACGTTTTAGGCGTGGAATAAATATGTCCTTGACATCGTCCTTATCCTGTGGTTTTCTACAGAGCAGAACTGGAACTTGTGAAAAAAGCAAGTGAATGGAAACAAACGTCAACAGAGCATGTTGTCGTGGGCAGTGATGCTGAGGAACCTAAAACCCTGGTTATGTATGTCTACAAGCAAATGCTAACAACAGAATATGCTAATCTCCACTTGGTCAGACTGCTTGAAATGCATCATTTTTGAAGCTGTTTATCTTGTGGAAAACAGGCCAAAGTCTAGAAAAAGACCTTCATTTAGTGGGAAACATGGATACTGGCGCACAGGTCAAAATTAACCACAAAAACTAAATTTGTCAGAATGAATTGAAATCTGGAAGGGACACAAATACAGACGTTTAACTCTGTGGAGTTAACTCAGCTGTTTGCTGTGGAAACACACTTTAAGAAGTCCTTCACTGATATTTTAAAAATCATCTGCAGTGGTGTCTCTGGGGATAAAAAGCTCTGGTGTTTCAGCACGGAGGATTCAGCCAGGAAGATGAGAAAGTAGCTTCAGACAACAGGATTTGGAGTCTTATTTCCTGATATCTGGACATCTCTGATTGGCTAGCAGTAACATGACTCTACCACTGATTCTGTTTGCTCTGCAACGTTGATGTTTCATCTCCACAAATAACACAAGCCTGGAGGCGTTCTGCTGTGTGGTGGGATTGCTAATGCTAACGGTTAACTTCTACTAGCAAGATGTTCTCTGCTGTTTTCTGGATGCTAAACCAACAACAGTCTTCGCTTCTGTGAGTCTAGATGGGTGAGTCCATGAATGTTAATGACAATGTGACGTAGATCTGTCAGGCTTTTCTAATCATGAAGTGTTTCTCAATGTCAATGCACCTGGCCTAGCAAGGTGATGTCTTGCTAGGCCAGGTGCCTTGCTTGCGAGGACACGGTCCTTCCTCGGTCAAAGAAAATGGTTAAATCCAACAGACTTGCATCTCGTGACCAAGGCGGCACATCACGTGACACGTGAGGTAATGTTATATTTTACATGTAGAAGTTTCAATATAAATATATAACGAGGCTTTTACTTTTTAAATTGTGTATATATTTGTTAAATTAAATATGTAAGCGAGTACCTGCTAGCCACCGAAGCTGCAACTACTAAGCTACTAACCAACCATAGAAAACTGCTTTCGATACAAAAAAAATTTTAGATAGCGCGATAGCTACAATTAGTTAATTTGAATTATTAATTATTATTATTAATTGAATAATTAAGTAATTAAACTCTCAGGGCTGTAGGTTAACATTTTTAGCTTATAACACTGGTGCTACAAAGGTCTCAGGTTTTGTAGCACAGAACAAAAGATTGTAGCACCAACATAAAAAAATGTGTTACAATCTCTAAACACCAAAAGTAGTTCTCACAATTAACACACTGACAAACACCAGTGCACATAATTAAAACACAATAACAACCACCAGAGCAGATTCCCGGTAGCGTGTCTAACTCATGTACTTGACAATAAATCTGATCCTGAAATATCTTCATTCTTGTCAGTGTCATTTTGAAAAGAACATTTTCTTGTATTCAAGTTAGTGTAGATTTGTTCATTACAGAGGTCCGTCCTCAACGGCATAGACATAGGAGAGTAGACGTCCCGCGGATTGGTACTATGTTTGATAGTCGCATTTTCGTAGTCTACTTTTATAAACTGTATGGTTAACAGGATGTTTTAGCTAAGGCTTTAGCTCCATGGAGATAAGCTCTCAAACTGTGGTAGAGTGCCGTTCATAAACCCATTCACACACGCCAGAATGAGAGCTCGCTTTATTATTCATCAGGAAAAAATACATATGAGTTTGGTTTATGTTCACAAAGAAAAAAAAGAACAAGTTGACGAATGATCGTTCAATGAAGTTTTTCAGGAACAACACCACCGTGTTTTATCTACAGTGGTGTGAAAAACTATTTCCCCCTTCCTGATTTCTTATTCTTTTGCATGTTTGTCACACAAATTGTTTCTGATCATCAAACACATTTAACCATTAGTCAAAGATAACACAAGTAAACACAAAATGCAGTTTTGAAATGATGTTTTTTTATTATTTAGGGAGAGAACAAATTCACCCCCTCAGAGTTGTCATGAGTGTAAACTAGATCCTTTAAACAAAAAAACATGTTTTGGTACCAGGCTGTAAACATGTTTATTTCTGCTGTGAAATTGGTATTTTTAACATGGGAGTCAATGAGGATTTGCTCGCTTCTGACACCAGCCCCTAGAGGATGAGGGTGGAACAGCACTTTTTGGTACTTCCGGGTTGGGCCCAATTTTAGAACAGCATTGTGGGTAGAGACCTGCAAAGGCCTCAAATCTGAGCCTGTGTCCGGCCCGGCCCGAGGGGGTGGAGCCCCAGCCCGACCCGCCCCGAAAAGGTTTTCAGGATTCTCTGGCCCGAGCCTGAGCCCGATTTTTTTTTTAACCAACTAAATGAAAACAAAGTGCGTCAATCCTGACCAATGTGTTAAAAGATGTGCAGGATCCGATCAATTTGTTTTTCCCTCGTTTACCGTCACGGAGATAACGGCGCAGTGCGCCTGGCTCTGGTGGTAATCAAGTTAAATTTCATCTCTTTGCAACAATTTTCACAAGAAAACAGAACAGTTAAAAGCAGGGCTTGTGTTGACCGGACAGTTCCCGTATTTGACCGTTTATTTTGACGGAGAAAGAATAGAAAGAATTACCCAGACGCATGCAGACGAACTGACACTGTATTCGTTACGCACATCGCAGATGTAGCTAAATCACTCAAGAAAAGATTTCCTTCTGCACATCTGAGCTGCTCAGCGCAGCTCGCTGTCAGCGCATGTGTGCACAGCGAGCTGAAGTTGTGGAGATTGGCTTGGAGCGCGTTGCAGAACCAGAGCGCATGTGAGAAGGTTCCTCCCACTGAAGCGAGAGTTTTCCAAACCCGGTCTCTCAGAGAGACTTGTCACTTAGAAAATGTTCCCTGATTATGAAACTTTGGCTGAATAGCGCTTGTTCCTGTCTCCAATGTGGCGACACATCCATGAGCCGTCTGAGGAGAAGCCCAGAATCTCACATCTTCAGCTCAGAACACGCCTATGATTACGCACAAGCGTGACGCGTCAACCCGGTCTCAGAGTAAGACCGGGTTGGACCTGTTCAGGTTTACGCAGACAATCTTTACATTTAGAATTGACTTACAGGTATAAAATTAATTCAGTAAAATATAAAGCATTTTATTTAAATATCCATTCATTATTTTACATGCACAGAGAGCCGCATCAGATTCAGATCAGCGGGAAGGTTCCTCCGACTGAATTCAGTCCGGTCAACACAAGCCCTGCTTTTAACTGTTCTGTTTTCTTGTGAAAATTGTTGCAAAGAGATATAATTAAACTTGATTAACACCAGAGCCAGGCGCACTGCGCCGTTATCTCCATCTCTGTAAATGAGGGAAAAACAAAATGATCGGATCCTTTTCTGACCTTCCCCACCTACAAAGTTTAATTACAACAATCAAACGTGACAGAGCCTGGATTTGTGTTCTGAACAGTCTAAACATGTTTTAAAAAGAAACGTATGACAAAAGTGGCACCTGCTCAGTAAAACCACCAACAGGGTGAAAAATATCAACATATTGTAGCAGAGACGGGCTACAACTTCTGGATCCACTTTATATAAATCGTTTTATTGATTATCGTCTTATGAAAGATAACTTTGACGTACACGAGCGACCGGTACCGGCTGCTGTCACCTGTTGTGAGCAGCGCTCTGCTGTCTGAGGGTAGGCCCCGCCCACAACGCCGCGGCTGCTGTGGCTCCCAGTGTTTTCTTTACTGTGGGAAACGGGTAATAATGGCTCTTTGATGGGAACAGGTTGCCGACCCCTGGTTTAAGTGCTTCAATTTTTTTTATGAATTCGATTAAAAATAAAGGAGCCCGGCCCGTGTCCCAGGTAATTACAGTCATTGGCCCGAGGGCCGTCGGGCCGGGCCGACCCGAGGGCTTCAGTGCAGGGCTCTAAGTGGGGTCTTGGTGTGGACCAGCCGTGCTACAGAGGTGTACCTTGGTGTGTTCTGCCATTTCCTGAGTTATGATTGGAAGATGAAGCGCTTCAACCTTCCCACCATGCCTCTTGTGAACACAAATCATGTTTAGTTTTAGGTGCCTACCTCCATCTGACTGTAGCATTTGTATTAACAGGTTACAAAGTTAATTAAAAGTTGTTTGATAAGCTATCATCTTGTCTTTATTATTAGATGGGACCAGTGTTGTGAATGTTACTTTAAAAAAGTAATTAGTTATAGTTACTGATTACTTTGTCAAAAAGTTACAGTTACTGAGTTACAAGATTATAAAAGTAACTAATTACCAACAAAAGTAAATATTTAGTTACTTTTTTCATTAAAGAATGCCAGAAAAATGGGTTCCCCTGTCAATTAAACGTACTTGCAAGTAGTGCTGTACTATAATTGCAAATAGAAACATCTGTAAAGGTTACTGAGCCTTTAGATGGTCTCTCAGTCTAGTTAAATTACTGAAATAAATGTAATTTTGCACAGTATTTTAATTTTCCAGCTTGACATAATTGTGTGTTTTTAGTAGCATTTCTGTTGCTGCTAATCTGGTAACGGTTTAATAAATAAATAAAATCCTTTAAAATGACTAGAAGAGGCACAAGCCTGATGGAGGACTTACATTTACTAACTTGGGTCAGACCCAACCACAGAAGAGCTGAAGCTGGGTGGTAAACACACACAGGTAGTTCTGATAACACCTGAGCTCCATGTCGTCTGAGACTGATGCATCAGTGTTACAGCGGGACTAAAGACATGATCAGAAACAGGTTACAGCTGGATGATCTAGGAAGGTAGAAGATCAGGACGTCTGAGTGGTGAACAGGTGAGCGGACCTTGCTTTATTGTTGTTTTTTTTTTAGTAGCGCCATTATTTTAAACGGCACTATTCCCATCACTGGATGGCACATAGCTGATCACACTTCAAACTAGAAGCTAATGATGTTATATTAGAGCATCCTGCTGCAATAAGCTAAACTTTTATGAATGAATGATTAGTCGACAACTAAAATAGTCGTTTGTGGCAGCCCCAACTCAAACACACAGTTGGAAAATTACAACAATTCCAAAAATCATTTCTGTTCCTTCTGGACAATAGCACTTTAATGCACTTTTCTAGGGCTTTGGAGTCACAGAGCTTCATACTGCAGTCAATCATTCACCCATTCTCACACACACACACACGCACACACACACACATGCGCGCGCACGCTCACACTCACACACACAAAAGCCTAATTTATACTTCTCTGTCTGCATCGGTACGGAGAAACCCCCTGAATATTGACTATAAGAGATTTACTGTCAATTTTTAAAAAGCTTTTTTGTTTGTAAATAATAAGAAAAAAAACTTGGATTTATGGACATATTTTCTATGGGATGCTGACTTGAATAGCTCTGAAAAGGTTACTGGTACTTTTACTGTCATTCTGTTGTGGAAAACACCCAATGTAAACCTGAAAAGCTGCTTAAACTGTATTTCCTAGTGTGGGCCTATCTGCATGATTGAAATGAGTTGATGGTTTAAGACCGTTTTAGCTAAAGTTACCCCAAGCCGCTATCCGGCCCACAGAGCCTGAGTTCAGCTGGGCTGACTGGACAACAACTCAAATGGTCTGAAAGATTTAGCTGATGAATTCAAATAGAATAGATAGTACATGAAATATATGATGATGACACAAAATGTATTTGTGATGCTGGCGCTAAAAAGCTGTTTTTTAGTAGTTTTGCGTAGTCTCTGTCCTACACCGCCCACCCCGACCCCACCCTCCTGTCTACAGGGTCATATCCTGCCACTGGGTTAGAATACAGTTTCAGTCGTGTCATGTATGTGGCTTCAAAACGTGTTTATGAAGTAAGGACAGACCAATACTTCAGTCGTTAGATAGTTACCACGTTGGATAAATCAACATCGCTGAACGTCTATAGCAGAGCCGACTTTAGCCTGACTTATACTCATCTATGTGTGTGGGCATAGAGGCACACACCATGATGCATCGACGCAGGCCTGCAGAGCGTGACGGAAACAAGCCCAACTGTTTTACTACAGTCTGCTGAAAGCAACAGAGACGTATGGATCCGGTTTTAAAACGGGCACATCTGTGGGCAGACCGGTTGTGCTGCTGAATTACGTCCAAATGTACATTCCTGAAAACCATCTGCTAAAACACTTTCGTCAACCAGTGTTAATTTTGTCATTTTGTTTTTAATGATTTTCCACTGAGAAAAACAAAACAAAAATTAATTTAAAAAAACTTGGATAAAGACTAAATTAATGACTGAAAACTGTCAACATTTTCATCAACGACATAAAGAGCAGATAAAGAATAACAATGACGAATGAAAGGACAGAATGTAGGAATGAACAAAAGAACCAATCAGCAAACGGAACAAGTGGGACTAGATTATAAAAGAACCAATAAGAGTCCAAAGCTAGCTGCTGTTTGAGCAAGCTAAGGGAGAAGATGTCCACTAGACAGAGACAGAGATAGTGGCAGAGAGAGAGACAGAGATAAAGACAGAGATAGAGATAAAGACAGAGACAGAGACAGAGATAGAGACAGAGATAGAGACAGAGATAGAGACAGAGATAGAGACAGAGACAGAGATAGAGATAGAGACAGAGAGAGAGACAGAGAGAGAGACAGAGAGAGAGAGACAGAGATAGAGATAAAGACGGAGATAGAGACAGAGATAAAGACAGAGACAAAGACAGAGACACAGACAGAGATAGAGACAGATAGAGACAGAGACAAAGACAGAGATAGAGACAGAGATAAAGACAGAGACACAGACAGAGATAGAGACAGAGATAGAGACTGAGATGAAGACAGAGATAAAGACAGAGATAGAGACAGAGACAAAGACAAAGACAGAGATAGAGACAGAGATAGGGACAGAGATAAAGACAGAGATAGAGACAGAGATAAAGATAAAGACAGAGATAGAGACAGAGATAGAGATAAAGAAAGAGACAGAGATAGAGACAGAGACAGAGATAAAGACAGAGATAGAGACAGAGATAAAGATAAAGACAGAGATAGAGACAGAGATAAAGACAGAGATAGAGATAAAGACAGAGACAGAGATAGAGACATAGACAAAGACAGAGATAGAGATAGAGACTGAGATAGAGATAGGGACAGAGACAGAGATATAGACAGAGATAGAGACAGAGATAAAGACAGAGATAGAGACAGAGATAGGGACAGAGATAAAGACAGAGATAAAGACAGAGATAGAGACAGAGAGAGAGACACAGACAGAGATAGAGACAGAGACAAAGACAGAGATAGAGACAGAGCTAGAGACAGAGATAAAGACAGAGATAGAGACAGAGATAAAGACAGAGATAGAGACAGAGATAAAGACAGAGACAGAGATAGAGACAGAGATAACGATAAAGACAGAGATAGAGACGGAGATAGAGATAAAGACAGAGACAGAGATAGAGACAGAGATAGAGACAGAGACAGAGATAAAGACAGAGATAGAGACAGAGATAGAGACAGAGATAGAGACAGAGATAAAGATAAAGACAGAGATAGAGACAGAGATAAAGACAGAGATAGAGATAAAGACAGAGACAGAGATAAAGACAGAGACAGAGATAAAGACAGAGACAGAGATAAAGACAGAGATAGAGACAGAGATAGAGACAGAGAGAGAGATAAAGATAAAGACAGAGATAGAGACAGAGATAAAGATAAAGACAGAGATAGAGACAGAGATAGAGATAAAGATAAAGACAGAGACAGAGATAAAGACAGAGATAGAGACAGAGATAAAGATAAAGACAGAGATAGAGATAAAGACAGAGATAGAGATAAAGACAGAGATAGAGATAAAGACAGAGATAGAGACAGAGATAAAGACAGAGATAGAGACAGAGATAAAGATAAAGACAGAGATAGAGACAGAGATAGAGACAGAGAGAGAGACAGAGACAAAGACAGAGATAGAGACAGAGATAAAGACAGAGACACAGACAGAGATAGAGACAGAGATAGAGACTGAGATGAAGACAGAGATAAAGACAGAGATAGAGACAGAGACAAAGACAAAGACAGAGATAGAGACAGAGATAGGGACAGAGATAATGACAGAGATAGAGACAGAGAGAGAGACACAGACAGAGATAGAGACAGAGACAAAGACAGAGATAGAGACAGAGAGAGAGACAGAGATAAAGACAGAGATAGAGATAAAGACAGAGACAGAGACAGAGATAGAGACAGAGATAGAGACAGAGATAGAGACAGAGACAGAGATAGAGACAGAGACAGAGATAGAGACAGAGAGAGAGACAGAGAGAGAGACAGAGATAAAGACAGAGATAGAGACAGAGATAGAGACAGATAGAGACAGAGACAAAAACAGAGATAGAGACAGAGATAAAGACAGAGACACAGACAGAGATAGAGACTGAGATGAAGACAGAGATAAAGACAGAGATAGAGACACAGACAGAGATAGAGACAGAGACAAAGACAGAGATAGAGACAGAGCTAGAGACAGAGATAAAGACAGAGATAGAGACAGAGATAAAGACAGAGATAGAGACAGAGATAAAGACAGAGGCAAAGATAGAGACAGAGATAAAGATAAAGACAGAGATAGAGACAGAGATAGAGATAAAGACAGAGACAGAGATAAAGACAGAGATAGAGACAGAGATAGAGACAGAGATAGAGACAGAGATAAAGATAAAGACAGAGATAGAGACAGAGATAAAGACAGAGATAGAGATAAAGACAGAGACAGAGATAAAGACAGAAATAGAGACAGAGATAAAGACAGAGATAGAGACAGAGATAGAGACAGAGACAAAGACAGAGATAGAGACTGAGATAGAGATAGGGACAGAGATAATGACAGAGATAGAGACAGAGAGAGAGAGACACAGACAGAGATAGAGACAGAGACAGAGATAGAGACAGAGCTAGAGACAGAGATAAAGACAGAGATAGAGACAGAGACAGAGACAAAGACAGAGATAGAGACAGAGATAGAGATAAAGATAAAGACAGAGACAGAGACAAAGACAGAGATAGAGACAGAGATAAAGACAGAGATAAAGACAGAGATAGAGACAGAGATAAAGATAAAGACAGAGATAGAGACAGAGATAGAGACAGAGATAAAGACAGAGAAAGAGATAAAGACAGAGATAGAGACAGAGATAAAGACAAAGACAGAGATAGAGACAGAGATAAAGATAAAGACAGAGATAGAGACAGAGACAGAGATAGAGACAGAGACAGAGATAAAGATAAAGACAGAGACAGAGATAAAGACAGAGATAGAGACAGAGATAAAGACAGAGACAGAGACAGAGATAAAGACAGAGATAGAGATAAAGACAGAGACAGAGATAGAGACATAGACAAAGACAGAGATAGAGATAGAGACTGAGATAGAGATAGGGACAGAGACAGAGATATAGACAGAGATAGAGACAGAGATAAAGACAGAGATAGAGACAGAGATAAAGACAGAGATAAAGACAGAGATAGAGACAGAGACAAAGGCAGAGATAGAGACAGAGATAGAGACAGAGATAGAGATAGGGACAGAGATAACGACAGAGATAGAGACAGAGAGAGAGACACACAGACAGAGATAGAGACAAAGACAGAGATAGAGACAGAGCTAGAGACAGAGATAAAGACAGAGATAGAGACAGAGATAAAGACAGAGATAGAGACAGAGATAAAGACAGAGACAGAGATAGAGACAGAGATAAAGATAAAGACAGAGATAGAGACAGAGATAGAGATAAAGACAGAGACAGAGATAGAGATAAAGACAGAGATAGAGACAGAGACAGAGACAAAGACAGAGATAGAGACAGAGATAGAGACAGAGATAGAGACAGAGATAAAGATAAAGACAGAGATAGAGACAGAGATAAAGACAGAGATAGAGATAAAGACAGAGACAGAGATAGAGACAGAGATAGAGACAGAGATAAAGATAAAGACAGAGATAGAGATAGAGACAGAGATAAAGATAAAGACAGAGATAGAGACAGAGATAAAGACAGAGATAGAGATAAAGACAGAGACAGAGATAGAGACAGAGATAGAGACAGAGATAGAGATAAAGACAGAGACAGAGATAAAGACAGAGATAGAGACAGAGATAGAGACAGAGATAAAGATAAAGACAGAGATAGAGATAAAGACAGAGATAGAGATAGAGATAAAGACAGAGATAGAGACAGAGATAGAGACAGAGATAAAGATAAAGACAGAGATAGAGATAAAGACAGAGATAGAGATAAAGATAAAGACAGAGATAGAGACAGAGATAAAGATAAAGACAGAGACAGAAATAGAGATAAAGATAAAGACAGAGACAGAGATAAAGACAGAGATAGAGACAGAGATAGAGATAAAGATAAAGACAGAGACAGAGATAAAGACAGAGATAGAGATAGAGACAGAGATAGAGATAAAGATAAATATAAAGACAGAGATAGAGATAAAGGTAAAGACAGAGATAGAGACAGAGACAGAGATAGAGATAAAGATAAAGACAGAGATAGAGATAAAGGTAAAGACAGAGATAGAGACAGAGACAGAGATAGAGATAAAGATAAAGACAGAGATAGAGACAGAGATAGAGATAGAGACAGAGAGATAATTGAAGAACTTTTCTAGGAACCTGAAGTCTTGTATATATTTCTGTGAAAGTTAAGATTTTTAATTGATCTATTTTAATGGTACATAACTTCCAAAATGCCTGAATTGTCAAAATAGAAAAAGTCATGATAAAATGGTGATATGAGTTATTTTTTCCATATTGGGAACATTTAAGTTCCACTTGTCAGAACTGACAGGAGAGGTTTGTAGCGTGGGTTTTAGGAACGGTATGGGCTTGAACCGTTTCAGATTCCTTTATTTTAAAAACTGGTCACAATCCAAAAAGGATGAGGTTTTAAAGTCCCTCTGCTGTTTGGAGTAGTAAAGGACTGTTTCTGGTGTGTATAAGTAATAGTTTGTGTGCATGTGTAATAAAGGTGATTGATAAGGTGCTTTTTTCATGAATTTCTTTCCTTTCCTTTGAACTGGTAGAAAAAAGAAAGCAGCGCTTTGCTATGTATTTGTGTGTGAATGTGTTATCCTGACAGATGGGGGTAAGGTTTAATATGTCCGCCTTCTCCTCACTCCCTTTGAGCATTTCTGTTTAAGTGATTTTCTCTTTTAAGTCAGTCTGTTTTATCATTTCTGTTGTAATTGTTCGGAACACTACTGGCTCGACATAAAAATGAAATCAAATGAATGAATCACAAAATTTCTCGAGACTTCTAAATCTCATGGCTTATTTATCGCATCCGCCATTAAACCAAACATGGAAATCACGTTTGATATCACGTCACTGAAAAACACACCGCTGCACTTCTGGAACGATGCAGGGAGTAAATAAGCCGTTAGATTGCTTGTTTTGCTGTAATCTACATAGATATGAAATTTCACCGCTAAAACAGTCTTTTATTTTGAAAATTACCGGGATTTGTACACTGAAACAGTGTGTTTTTCCTGTCTAGCCCTATGTTAATAGCAGAAATGGCCGTGTCCCAGAAGCAGCTTGTGGTAAAAATAGAACCCGATGGTATCTTTAGTAAAATGTTCTACGCCGCGGCTGCTTTGAAGCACCCCCACTCACTAATGCATAAACTTTGAAGCAGTGACGTTCCACGCCGCGGCTGCTTCCGGTGTGCAGTAGGGGTAGCACTAAAGCTAAAGTAGATTAACACTTTTTATTTACCTGTTTTATAGTAGAAACTGTTGCTTTAACGTTAGGTAAATGTTTTAGTTAAATACTCGTGTAATTCTTACAACCAGAGCCAGCATGAACATCAGATAGTAACGGGCTGCTTCAGACCACCGCTGGTTATCAGTTCTAACAAACGTGTGTTAAAGTGGAAAAGGTGAACATTAACCAGTTACAATGCTGGTGAACAATCTTAAATTCATCCAGGTCCACACACACACACACACACACACACACACACACACACACACACACACACACACACACACACACACACACACACACACACACACACACACACACACACACACCCTTCCTCCTCTCCCGGCGGCCCCGCCCTCTGCATTCCTCACAAGGAGCCCCATCCCCCCTACGACCTGTCCCGAATAGGAAACTTACCCCCGTTTTCCCACCCACACACTGACTCCTTCAAGCCTGCTCATTCAAATTATGCTTTGAAAAACCGACTGACAAACAGGGATGGGGGCTCCACGCGGCGCGCGCACACACACACACACACACACACACGTTTTTAACTGGTAAGTGGAACATGTTGACAACTGAAATGTTGGTATGCATCGAATCAAGAAGTCTGAAATGGTTTATTTGCACGTGTGTGTGTGTGTGTGTGTGTGTGTGTGTGTGTGTAGCTGGTGTTAACTTTTCAAAAGTATAAATTTCACATTTAAAGTGAGTGAATACGAACATGCGTGTGCTTTAAAGGAGCGGTGCATCCTTGCAGCAGTAAAACGAAGACTAACTTCAGTTATGCCATTTCCACCAGTTTCATCAAGAGTGTGCTGACAGTTATTACTTATGGAAATCAGCACCGGCGGGACTCTGGTCCAGCTGGAGTAGCATCTGAAAATAAATAAAGACTTTAGGACTTCTAATGACTTCACACGGTGGGCCGACGTGTAGCAACACACTGCACT
Source organism: Nothobranchius kuhntae (assembly GCA_006942095.1). Classification (NCBI taxonomy): domain Eukaryota; kingdom Metazoa; phylum Chordata; class Actinopteri; order Cyprinodontiformes; family Nothobranchiidae; genus Nothobranchius; species Nothobranchius kuhntae. The sequence continues at coordinate 1,842,879 of SSNQ01000197.1, read as the reverse complement.
GGCTGAACAGATGTGCAGAAGTTGGGTAAGTAGACCTCAGAGCGTGTTACTTAAGCTGACACGTGGTCGGCAGCACAAACCCAGACAACCTGTGTGGATCTGTGAACAAAATGTTCTTTTTTAGGAGGCGTGGAGCAGGCAGCCTATACAGGAGGCACCGACTCCTCCTGTCTGACGGCCCTGGAGGCTTCACACCGGGACCTCCTCGGGAATACACCGGCTCCAGGAGATCCCACATTGTTCTACCCTCCTGAATCAGCTCATCATTTAACAGCATCATTCTGTCTATTTTACACTGATTACAACATCATGTGTTGTGTTTCAATTTAAATAATAACATCAACGAGACAAATCACAGTAACATGTAAATATGTAGAATCCAGTCAAATAAAGTGTGTGTGTGTGTGTGCGTGCGTGCGTGTGTGTGTGTGTGTGTGTGTGTGTGTGTGTGTGTGTGTGTGTATTGCTTCCAGCAGCATTTTAAGCAAACAGAAAAAACATTTAGATGATATTTTATAGATTTTAACAGAATTTAAAACATTTCCATTTAACAGTACATATGTTATTTTACACATTATTATTATTATTATTATTATTAGGCTAAACATGGCCAGATTAACTGTGGTAACTACTTGACGTGTTGAGGCCCGTGCACCCAGTAGCTAGTCCACATCACAGCCCAGAGCAGAACCTGCTGCAGTTCTGTTGTAACTCAGACGTTTCTTCAGTAAAAACTCTTGAAAGATGTTTTATGTGTTTGGTGTGTAAATCATTTGTGATTAACACACACCAGGAGGAGTTTTGGAACATCTGGACACAGATGTGTGTGTGTGTGTGTGTTATCTAAACCTGTGTTTTCAGCTCAAACACCTGTTAGTTACCTGTGCTCAGCTTGCTGCTGTGCAGGACAAAGGCCCAATGCTATGACAATACTATTGCACTGCTTTATTGGATGGTACAGTAGTGCAACATTGTCAAAGCAACTGACCTCTGCACACTGGGACACACACACACACACACACACACACACACACACACACACACACGTGTCCAATAACAGTCCAAGCCATGTAGGGAGACGCGGGCCTAAGTTCTAACCTGCCTAGCCACGTTTGGTAGAGCGGTGAGAGGAGGATGAGCACCTGGGCAGTGTGTGCGAGCCAATGCCCTTTTAATATTGCACTGCTCATCTGATTTCACAGTAGTACAACAGGAAAAGGGCTTTGGACAACATTGTCGCTCCTCAGTGCATCAGGTTGTAAAGAAAAGCCCACATACAAGCCGTCAGCTCCATCCCGACCAATGGCTGCAGACGGTGCCAGATACAAGCACCACGGTTAACACGACGCCCGCAGAGCAGCAACCGTGTAACGACTAAACAGGCTTAGCCTCTGGCAGGCTCCTGGTGCACAACACAGGCCCACAGAGGAGAGCATATAATTCATGCTAAAGGGAATCATTTGGACAAAAACGGGAATATTAGTGGGTCGTCTGAGAGGACTACATCTCTGTAAGGATGAGCAGCAGCCAGAAGCTGTTCCTACAGACTGCAGTCTGAGAGCAGAGCGCTCTGCTGGGAGGAAACGAGGGTGGAGGAAACATATATAGGCCAAAGAGCACATTCCACCACACAACACCACAAACTTTCCTTTAATGCCTGCTATTCCTGTCCCTTCGGCCCAAACGGCAACGCGAGACGCCCTCCGAAGAAACCACACAGGTGGGGGTGAGGGGTCCAGATGGGTGTTGTTCCCATCCAGGTCCAACAATCAGCTGGAGAGCTCCGTTCATCCAGAACCGTCAGAACATGGACGTGGAAGTGGACCACACACACACACACACACACACAAAATCAGCCCCGACTCCAAAGGACAGCAAGCTAGGCTACAAACAGGTAGCTCAGGATCTGACACACACACACACACACACACACACACACACACACACACACACACACACACACACACACACACACACACACACACACACTTGTCATGTATTTAATTAGCCTTGGAAAAACAAAGTTTTCCATCTCTTCCCTGCTTTAACACAAGGCTGCTTCCACAATCTCCTCCCAGCGACCTCTAACCTACATTTTATAGCAAATATTTAAAATACATGAACTTTAAACCCATAAATCCTGTAAATGTTGAATCTTATCTACAGAGTCAAGTATTCATGTTCTACAGGGCGCCGGCCAGTTCACCCATCCCACTAACCAGACAGGAGGACCAGTGGATTACTGGGCTGGTAGGAATGCTGGGCTTCAACCTGGAATCCTGTCTAGAAGCCAGCTCTCAGCTGCCTGTCAATCACCTGTCAGCACGCACACGCGCACGCTTACAGCTACTTCAATCTCCTGCACGCGCGCACACACGCACGCACGCACGCACACACACACAAAAAACAATAGCGGCTATATAAAGCCCAAAGCTCGTGGAACCTCCTCGCGCCCAATCGGACCCACCTGCGCCCAGCAGCAGAGCCTCCAGAACCTCCGTGCTCGCGTGGCGCGAGCGCGCGGACGGACAGAGGTTCTGCTGAGATACCTGGCGCTGCAGGCCCGGTCCAGATCCTCCAGCTCAACAAACACCAGCCCAGCGGAGCCCGGTAGTCCACCTCAGCTGATCAAGCCTCCCGATCGCCACCGCCGCGCTCGCGCACACGCGTCCATGTGATCCGCTGTAACGGTTCGGGAGGCAGAGCGGCTCCCGGGACGGGAAAACGCGGTTCCGTCCACTGGCACCCTCACTGCCTTCCAGCTCTGGACTCCATCTTTGACTAGCTGACATTCAGCTCTGGCTGAGACAAATTCCTTATTTGCATGCCAGCGTCTGATTGGCCGGTTCTTCTCTGGCCAGGGCTCTGATTGGTGGGAAATTTACCCATCTACCCTCTGGATTGGTCGCGTGCGCAGAACGTCACCGTGCAGTTAAAATTTAACAATGAACACAAATTCTCTTTTCCATTCACAAATGTGTCTCTGGCCGCCTGCGGGGAGCCGGAACCGACCCTCAGCAGCACCAAGTGGGCCAGCCTCGCTTCTGCGGTCAGACACTAATCACACCTGGTTAAAGTTTCACACATGCGCACAAACGAGCTGCAGCTCTTTAATGTCCACATGAATACTCCAAAGTTCCCACTGCCAGACTTCCAGGTCCAAGAGAGGCGGCCTGGGTGTCTCCGTCCTGCGGCTGGTGCAGGCCCGGACGGGGTGGGAGGTGGGGAACCCATGTGGCCAGAACCTCCTGCGTGGTTCTGCAGCGGCCTGCGCATTCCTGAGCACCAGAGCTGAAATAATGAGAAGCGCCGGGGGGGGGGGGGGGGGGGCTGCAGAAGCTCACAACAAACACAACTTTGGGTTTATATCAGGGGCACGTCACGTGACTTGACCCAGTCTTAAAACAGCCCGCTGGGTTGGACCCGCCCCCAGACTAGAACCGTGGTTCCGTAGTAGCCTGACTCACTTTCTGAATCTGCTCCGACTTTTCACAAGACTCCTGACTGCCATGATGTGCTCTTCATGCTATGTGAGCTATGCGCGTGCACGAGCGCGAAGCGGCGGTGCGGAGCTGTGACCGCAGGAAGCGCCATGCCCAAATATGGAGGTGACGGCTGCCTCGATGCCCAGACCAGAGGTTTAAACAGATTGTTAACCCTTCAAACCCTCGTTAGCAGCAGCGGGTCGGACTCGAGCAGCTCCAGAACTCACACCGAACTGTCCGAGGAGTGTGTTCGTCTGCAGCACCATAGATGGTGCCTTCTGTTGCGCGTGCATGGTTCTGTCAGCCAGGGAACGGAGTCACCCAGTGTTTCCAACAAGCTGGAGGCAGCATGTGTGTGT
>SSNQ01000197.1:1814604-1838840 GCA_006942095.1 Nothobranchius kuhntae | reverse complement strand
AAGAGACAGCCCCAAAGCTTCTCACATAAAACCAACTCTTAGAATAATCTAGTTCCCTTATTCCAGGAACGTTACTACTTCACACACGCACACACACACACACACATCACTGATAACTAGCTGAAGCTGGAGTTGACCAGCACGAACTACAGTTAACGAAACAAACCAGCTATTAAACTTTCAGAGCTGCTACATGAACGCTTTACTTGATAACATGATGGAGCATTCATTATGCAGATGCTATCCAGTAATATAAATATATATTTTCATTAAATCCTGCAGCAGCACCAGGCTGCCCAAGGATGTGCCTGACTGTAAATCAGGTTTACTAAGGAGGTACATCGGCCGATGCTGACGAATAAACAAAGTAAATATATACGGATATATTGGTCTACCCTCGTTCTGATGAGCTAACAGCTCGTGTTTAAGCAGCTCTCCGCTGAAGGAACAGCATACCAGCGAGGCTTTTTTACACGCTGAGAGCCTCTGATCACATGGGTACAACTAGCTTAAAGAGCAGGTATCCTTCTGTAAGCAACCTGGGATTAGCTCAGGTGTGACTGATCCGTCTTTTCCAGAGAAATTTACATGAAAAACTTCATTTTGTGAGTTTTTCAAGCTGACTTTTCACTTTAGTTACTGGCAGCAGTAAATCTCCTGAGTAGGCCGCCGTGCTCGGGAGGTAAAAGATGTGATTGCTCTATAAAGGCCCAACTATGTAACCGTTGGTGTTTTTAGCTATCAGTCATTAAGAATTGTGAGGAGATGGACAGAAACTGATCTGGTAAGTCTAGTCTGTCTAACCGTGTTTCCTCCTCCAGTTGATCTTAAAAACTGGGATAAACTTGTGTTTGTGTGCCATAAATGAGGTTTTGTTGGAAAAAGCATTGATATTAATGTTTAAGGAGACATCAACATGGTGCTTTCTGACACTTGTTATTATTAGTATTGATAAGAAAATAATTTACCAGGGGCCTTGTGACTTCCTGTCATACCGGGACTTCTTTTCTCTTCCCATTGTCACCTCTGAGCCTCCTTGAGAGCATCTATCAGAACCAGCATGAAGCTGGCGATCAATAAAAATATGATTTTATTCAAATCATATCAACATTTATTTGTAGAGCACCTTCCATGATCAAATCTGCACTTTCATCATATCTGTTTTTGGAAGGTTTCAAAAACTTCTGTACTTGTTCTTTACGACAAGCTAAAATCCACCTTCACTTTCAAAAGTAGCAACGGTTGTGCTCCATGATGAGTGCTGCACAAACACGAGTTTATTCATTATAATAATTATTATTTAAAATAATAATAATAATCATTTAAAATAATAATAATTATTATATTATTATTATTATTATTATTATTATTATTATTATTATTATTATTATTATTATTATTATTATTATTATTATTATTGTTGTTGTTATTCTATTTGATATGTATCAGTTTTGGGCCACTAAACTAGAATTATTGCATCTCTCCATGTTTTCATTTACAGAAGGCGTTGGATTGCAGTGAATTATATATATATATGTATATATAATTATGTTTTTATTTATTTCTTTTCTTTTAAAAACAAATACACACATTAGTAACAGTACTGTATGTTTTGTCTCATTTTTTATTATTTATGTTTACCAATAAACAATAGATTGCAGTTGGACCTCTGACTGGGATTTGGTTATTCATAAATCCATACCGTCACAGATTGTTGTTCAGGATGAATTTTTGTTTCTGGCTCAGCCTCCTCAGGAGAGCAGGAGGAACCGGGTCCTGAGGCGAGAGAGCAGATCTCACTTGGTCTTATTTATTTGTTTTTAACAACAATCTGGTTTTATTTCCTGTTTGTTTGTTTGTTTCTGTCAGAAGAAAAGCAGATCTTTGGTCCATCTCTTCTGCAGCCATCTAGTTGGGTACCTGTGTGTTTCTATAGATGATTATTTGACTCGTCTTCTGCCTTCTGAGGCTGTTTACTTGTAAACAGTTCATCCCCTCAGCTCCGTGTCCCAACAGCAGATAACTGATTAGCCTGCCTCTGGTCACATGACCAGCCAGGGAGGCTGGGATTCAATCAAGCTGGACTTATTCAGATTATTATTAAATGTCACAAAGTGAAAGATTACAGTTACATTTTCACCTGTTCAGCCCTTCAGGTGTTTATCACGTGGCCCATGTGTAAGGATAGTTACTGAGCCGCTGTGCTTGGTCACAAATCACACAGGATTTACCTGCCCTATGCAGATTTCTGCTGTTGGAACGACTTTTCATTCATTCGTTCATTCATTCGTTCGTTCATTCGTTCGTTCGTTCGTTCATTCATTCATAAATGTAACCTGTTTTGACTGAATTTGACCTTTTCTGTGCATCATAAACAGCCTTTCTTCTAAACTCAAAATGATCAAAATTATAAAACATTTGAAACCGACTCCTTGTGTGTGTGTGTGTGTGTGTGCACGCGCGCGCGCGCTTTTTCGCGCGTCCTCTCTTACCGGGTTCTCAAAATAACTTTTTCACTTGAATGCAACCTCAATGGCGACCAAACGACGGCGCGCGTATCCGTCCGCAGTCCCTATAGATCAGCCTAAAGGCGGGACTACGTTTTCCGGCGGAGTGCGGCGGCGCTGCGGCCGCTGCTGCCCGGAACCGGTAACCGATCCGTTGTTGTCATGCTGTTTGGTTGTCTTTGGTTGAGTTAGCCCGGTCAGACGTGCGGGCGGCGCGCGGGCCGTGAAGGGTGAAACGGAGGCTCGGCGGGACCACCCAGGCCGGGGGGAGCCGCGCTGGCCGAACCGCTTTACATGATCCAGAGCTTCACTAATTCCCGGCCAGGCCGAACTAATGGCTCTGACAGGATTAAAGAGGTGGAACTTGGAGGGTCCAGAAGCCCCCCTGAACGGCTCCCTCAGCGGGGGTTCGGGCCCCTGGGCCCTCTCAATTATCTCTAACGAATTCCAGTCCGACCAGAACCTGAGCCCGATTATCCAGGTGGTTTAATTCTTGGGCCTGTTGGCAAACAGAAGCCCAGTTTTCTCATCCCGCCGATTTAAATATTAAAACAAAATTCTGTTTCATGGCTCCTACAGTTTTTACTGAAAGTTATTTAAATTAATTAATTTACGAAGTTATTCATGTCTTCCGTATGACCTTTCACACTGAGGAACAGGCCTGCCAAAATGGTTTCTAAAGGACACAAATATTTATTATTACCTGTTTCTAACCAAGAAAACATAATTATGTAAATCACAAACAGCTGGTAAAAACCATTCTCCAGCACAAACACCACCAAAGGGTTTAAACTCAATCAGCTGATCAATAAAAGCCAAAACAGCTCCAGTCTGCACAAAATACATCATTCCTAAAAGACAGAGTAACTAAAACGTTACCTGTAAAGTATCAGATTACATTGTGCTGACATACGGTGCTGTGATCCTAAAACACTTCATGTTTGAGACATTTTATGGATTTCCTTCAGAAACACAGACTCACTGATTGGCTGTGAACGTATGAATCCTGATCTTCTCCGTACGGCCAGCCCTGACGTCTACTGGTGCCTCGTCTTCTTCAGGTTTCCTTCGTCCAGCAGGAGATCTGGTCTCCCTCAGTACGAACACCTGATCAGATCAACAGTGAACATCGTAGACAGTCTCCTGGTTGTTTAACGGTGAGTGTGTGTGTGTGTGTGTGTGTGTGTGTGTGTGTGTGTGTGTGTGTGTGTGTGTGTGTGTGTGTGTGTGTGTGTTGTAAAGCGCCTGTGGGGGTCCTAGAAGGCCTGCTACATATATAATACAGGCTGCGTTTGGAGTTTCAGGAGCACTTGTCCTGATGGTTCTTCTGAGTCCAGATGTCCCCCTCCTCTTCTTCACCAGGGACAGAGTGGGACCCCCCCCCCCCCCCCCCCCCCCCCCCAGAAGCAGTGCAGGACAGTTGTTTGGAGTTGATCCTGATGTTGTGATTTAAATAAAAGCTTAAACAAGCTACTGCAGCAGATCTGTGACTCATTACAGAGTCGTTCACATTAACATGAGCACATCCCGAGTCCTGGCTCTGGTCTGGGACATCTCGTCTTCAGCTGGAATCCGTTCTCATTTCCCGTCTTGGTTCTGTTTGTTGTGCAGCTCCTACTGAGACATGAACCTGCGGGAAGGACCGACTCGTAGTGAGACAAGGTTGTTTCAGAGACCCGTACACTTCAAACAAGCAGACTAGTAACAGAACAACAAACGGACCAAAGCAAGGCAGAACCAGAGTTCTGGGCCAGGTGATGTCCAGGAGAACCAGTCTGGAACAGCCAATCAGAACTTTCTCTTCATGTTTAGGTTTGTCTGAGATGAGAGAAGGTCCAGCTGCTGGTTTCCTGTGGCGGTGATGACCTCCAGCTCCGTCCCGTCAGACCGGACCTGCATGGCTCGTCCAACGGGTTTATCTACTGCTGCTCAGGAGTTCTGACCTCCTGCTGCCTTTGGTCAATGGTGTTTCTCTGTTTGACTCTTTGGTTTCTTTCCATCTCTAGTCTGGCCAATGATTGGTTACAACAACTGATAGAGCAGAACCCAGGATGTCTACCTAATCGTTACACACGCTTCAGTTTGCTGGCATGTCTTAGACAAAGGCAAGACATGGTAAATGGTAAATGGTAAATGGTCTGTATTTGATATAGCGCCTTCTAGAGTCCTGGAACCCCCCAAGCCGCTTTACAACACAATCAGTCATTCACCCATTCACACACACATTCACACGCTGGTGGGGATGAGCTACGATGTAGCCACAGCTGCCCTGGGGCGCACTGACAGAGGCGAGGCAAGAGGTTCTTGTAGAGCTGCGGTTGGGAACCACTGGAACAGAGCAGCTGACTGGTGTTGTGCTGGTTTTTATCACAGTGGAGGAACCAGACAGGAAGTCCAGAGGGACATTGTCTCCTGGAGAGACTGCGGCTTTGCGATGACGACGTCCATCAGCTCAGGAGTCTGCAGAGGTGGGTCGCCATTTTTATTTCTTCACTTTTTAAAATGCATTTCTGTTTTCTGCTGGACTCTTCCACTTGTGTTGGAAACGTCCCACAAGCATCCATCCATCTGTCCTGGTGACAACCGCACTGATCCTTCCTTGTCACTTGTGAAGGTGTGATTGCATTGAGTTCAGAAAGTAATCAGACCCTCATGAATTCTTCACTCTGTCACAATACAGCCGTTTGCTAAAATCAGTTAAATTCATGTTGAATGTACACACAGCACCCGTACACGACAGCTGGTGTACGGGTGGAGGCCGGGGATGTGCTTTGTTCTTACCTGTCAAGTTTTGGATTTGAAAATAAGGAAACATTTACAACACCGGCAGCGAGCCAAGCCGCCGCCACAGCCGAGCGCTAGCGTCTCTTACATCGTAGGACAGGTGTACAAAACATGTAAAAAACACTTTTCAACCACGGTGATCAGAAGCTGATAGGCTACCTGTGTTGGCGTTGAGATGCTGTGAACAGTCTGGTATAACAGCCTGAATGCAAACACAAGAGGGGAAATGAAGCATCTTTATTGATTTTACATTTTTCAGTTTATAAACAAGTCAACACATCACTTCCTGTTTATTTCACATTGCTTGTCTTTAACGTAAACATTTACATTTTATTTTCTTTAGATGTATCTTGTTCACTCACGTGGCGCTCTGACATTCACTCATGACTGATCACACACACGTGCTGCAGATTCTTTAACACTTTTTGGAAGGAGTGTGTTTGTAGGCCGGCTTGATTTTACGTGACAGTAAAGCACAAACGGTGCTGTTGTCTAATGTCGTCCTGTTCTCTGTAACGATCTCTCACCACACTAAACACCCTTTCAGAACTGGCGTTGCTGTGGGGAAGGCAGAGTAAAGCCTTCATTAATCGTGGCAGCTCACTGAACCTCACATCCTTCCCTAGCAGGCCCCAGAGTCTGTCACTGTTGTCTTCTTGGGGGAGTTGCTTGCTATCTGTCACCTGGTAGTCAACGAGTTCCTCTCTCAGCCTATCTTCACTCGAGCTCAACTGAGGGAGCATGGCCCCCAGCCTTTCCACTGGAAAATAAAGAAAGTGTTGCAAATCTAAACCATGCAATATTTCATCAATTCAATCATTCTATCAGTGGAGACCTGCCCTAACATCTACCTGCCCCTGGAGGGATGTCGAGGCGAGCAGCAGGGTCCAGCACGTTCAAGTCCCTCAGGAGTGGATGGTTAAGGGGAAAGGAGGAGAACATCTTCTGAAGCGCTGCTTCATAGAATCTTCTCACAGATCTACAACAGCGTAAGAGTAAAGAACTTCATTAGTGGCAGCATTCTAGGCACAGTACAGCACATCCTCTCATACTGATGATGACCAGTATAAAACAGCTGAGTAATATACTCACTGGAAGATGTTCTTCTCAGTGGACATGGGAAGCTCTACGCTTTTCATGAAGGCCTTTGTGTCTGCTCCAATAAAGAGGTCCTCATCAGCCAACTGATGTCCTTGTCCATACTCCACCTCCCTGAGAGGTATACCTACGATGGCCCTGGCTGGTATGAGGTAGCCCAGGATCCTCCTGATCAGCCTGCACGTCTCCTCTTCCATCTGTGAATGTGTACTCCCTCTGTCTGTAGAAAACATCCTGGGTCACAACAAAATATCAGTGAATTAAGAATGCTACAATTAGCAAAATCGCATTTAATATTTACACATACATTCAATAACACTGACACCCACCTGGAAGGCTATATTAAAATCAGATAAAGGTTTAAGGGCAGCAGTCAGGAACATGAAGTAGATCTTCATGACTGGGTCATGCAGGTGGCTGGCTAAATCATGTGTTTTGGCGCTCCTCTCCACCTCCTCATGACTGTTGAAGTAGGCCTAGAGTACATAGGGAGACAAGGTGGCAGTAGTTAAATAAAAGGAAAACAGAATAGTAAGCTGTATGTTTCTGCTGGAGTTACCATCCGTACCTGCAGTGCGTCCCACTGGTTCAACACTCTCTGGACACAGGTTAACAGACTCAGCCATCGGGCGCTGCAGTACCTGAGGAGCTGCAGGTGGTCTGAATCGGTAAAATCTACAAATTCTTTATAGATTTCACATCTTGTTGCACTGTAATATAGACAATTATTTAGTTAGTGGCTGGAATTGTATGTGTATGTTTGAAGAGTATCAACTGCAGGCCTATTCATTTATAAGAATTTACCTTTTATCAAAGTGGGTGTCTATCCCAACCAGGAAGTCTTCCACTGGTACCTGTGCTGCTTTGATGGCACAGCCAGTGGCCAGTTGTGCTAGGTGGCAGATGCAGCCAAGGTCCTGGACGTGGGGCTGGCTGGTCTTCAGTCTGCTGATAACAGAGTTGTGTCTGCCTTTCATGACACTGGCGTTGTCAGAGTTAAAGGCTATCAGGTTCTCCCATGGAATTCCTCTTTTTCTATTGGAAACAGGAAAAAAAATGCCATAAAATGTCTTACACTAAACGTAAGATTATAATTAAATGAAAATGACTACACACGTCAACAACACAGTGCAGTTCCCCTGCCTTAATGCTTCACTCAGCTTTTCATACAGATTTTCTGCATTTCCCACATTGCATATGGGCATCTCCATGAATTTTGTAGTGACCTGCAGAGTGGCCTCATCGTAGAGTCTGGTCAGGATGACAAATTCTTCATCCGTTTTTCTGTTGTTCGACTCGTCACACATCAATGAAAAGGGCTGCGATCGGCATGTTCTGGCCAACTCATCATCTAGCTCTGCTGCTATGGCACCTGTGGAGTGAATGCCCACTAACGTTAGCTAGCAATTTACCAACAACATGCCTGCTGGACATTATGAATATGTATAGGTTTTCATAATATTTATACTTAATTTGAATCAACTTACCTTTGATGAGTTGCGTAGATTTGGATTTTCCAGCAGAATATTTTTGTGCAATAGCAGAGTCCAGGAACATCTCAGCTACACACTTCTTGAAGTCGTCACAGAAGGTGATAGAAACCTTGTTTCTGGCACACAGCATTACCATTTTAACCTCCGCATTCATGACCTGGTCAGCCTCTGTGGTATTCCTAGTCACAAATTCCGACATCGTCTGGGCATGTTTCTGTGCGTCTAGCCAGCGATTGTGCTTGGTTGATTTCTCATGATGACTGACATCATTCCTTCCCTCGTGGGAGACACTAAAGTCACAACTGCAAATCTTAAAAAATGCATGACTTAGTCCTAACCTGCTGTCCCATTTTTCCAAATATTTACACAACTTCTTTGATTTTTTGTCAGGAATGCCTTCTTCACTTGCATCCATCGCTCTCGTTTGTTGTTCTTGTTGTGTTGCCGCTGTCTGCACAAATCCTGCGACAACTGTATGGGGCAGTTCTCGCGAGGCTACAGATAATTTTAGAGAGGCAGAGGAATTTTTAAAATACGGGTGTCACGTAGAGAGGACTGTTTGGACCCACAATGCAGATACCCAGGATGATACGAGGCAGGAGTTGATATACTGTAAAGAAAATACTTTTATTGTAGGATGAGTCCAAAAATAAAAATAAATTCAAAAGGCAGGGAGCCAAAATCCAAAAATCAGGAAATGATACTATACGCCCACAAGACAGACAAAACCACACCACAAGCAAAAGACAAGACAAAAACAGGATATGAGAGACCACAGGGCGGGAGAGGAGGGACCAAACAAAAAACAACCCACAACGGCGGGAGAGGAGGGAACAGGAGACGGGACCAGGGAAGTCTTGAGGGCCGGCGACGGGAAACCAGGAGACAGGACCAGGGAAGTCTTGGGGGCCGGCGATGGGGAACCAGGAGGCGGGACCAGGGAAGTCTTGGGGGCCGGCGATGGGGAACCAGGAGGCGGGACCAGGGAAGTCTTGGGGGCCGGCGACGGGGAACCCTGGGGATCGGGGGCTTTGGAGGACGAGGACGAGGAAGGGACTTCAGAGGAAGAGGAAGGGTCTCTGGAGACAGGGACTGAGACATGAACTCTGGAGACGGGGACTGAAACAGAAACTCTGGAGACGGGGACTGAGACTGGAACACTTGGGACTCGAGAGACTGGAACACAAGGGACTCTTTTTTTTTTCTTCTTTTTTTTTTACCGTGTCCTGTCTGTGAAGCAAACAGAACTGATGTCTGAATGCTAGTAACAAGCCTTACAGATTTACTCTCAGGTGGAGCATCAAAGCTTCTGCTTTTGATGTCACGCCTGATACTTAAAACTTTATTGTTATTGTTTTTGAATGCTTTGTAATTCTGACCAGACACGGAGTCAGAGGTGAAAGAGAAAGGAAAAGACAAAAGGTGGGGAGAAGGGGGGGGGGGGGGGGGTCCACAAAAATAAACAATTATTAACTAGAGTCTGCTTCTAGACCTGCAGAAAGAGAAGGAATAGAAGAAAAAAAATGGGACACACAACAATACATCAGGAGCAAGCTATCACCGCTTCAACCTGATGGTGAAATATAAAATCAACATTGTTTAACTGAACAATCACACAATAATAAATCATAGTGCATGTAGTGGCAACGACAGCCTTGAGACAAGTGTTGAACGTGCCCAAGCCCATACTTTTGAGAGCGCCATGTGAGCACCTGTGTGTGTACACGAGCTTGTTTATTTAAGGTTTCTCTATAGGAGCGTCCAATAGAGAGTGTGAGGGACCACAGATCCGCCCCCCAAAGATGCGTAGGAGACGGGGGGAGCTCCAAGTCCCAGAGATCCAGGCGCTGCCCCAGAACACAGGAACCCCAAGGAGACTGCAACCAGAAAGGCTCCCGCCCCCCTCGAGAGGCACAGAGGGTCGCCCCGGGGGGCCACAACCCGCAGCCGGCAGAGCCCCTGGAGATCTCAGCGGCAAGCCCTCAGGCCTGCCCGCAGCCTCCCACCCCCTTGCCGGCCGAGCCCGGGACCCAGCGACCCGGGACCCAGAGGCGACCACCCCCGCCGGGGACCCAGCAGAGCCCAGGGACCCAGACCCCACCAGGCAGCCACCGGGACTGACCAGGCAGGCGCCAAAGTTCTTAAACCCCCTGACCCGGGAGCCACGAACACTCAGGCAGACCAAGGCCCCACACCCCACACCAGGTGTGGCAGGGGGAGGGGAGATGAAGATCTATACCATCAAAAGAAGCCCCAGGAGAGGGGAGGAGTCAAAGGCCCCACCTGACATACACAGTCATACACAAACACAGTCACACACTCCCTCCCTCATGCTCACACATACACATACAACCAAAGACTTGCAAAAATGTACGCCGGACGCCCACTCATGCTCCCCATACACACCCTATTCACTCTGGTCCCGGTACTGCTGCACATTGGGTACAACCATCACCGGTTACCAGAGTTTGACCCTTTCTGCTGGGGTGCTGATGAGCAAGCTCCCCCGCCCAATGTTGAGCACAGCAACCCACCACCCCAGACCCCAACCAGACGGCCAGATCTCCCTCCTAGCCTGCAGCCACAGGAAGCCAAGTGACAACAGAGGTGTGCTAAGACCCCTAGTCTCCCTCCGCCTGCTCCAATATAGTGTTGTGTGTTGATTAGGTGTATTCCATGGCTGTGGTGAGCGGGCAGTGTGGGCGTTGTCTGGCCTATGCCAGCTGATGCCACCACACCACCCCACTTGCACCCACAGCCCTCAGTGTCTAAGTGCAGTTTAAAATTGGAAGTGGGCACCGGCCCTGGGAGGAGGCTGAGAAATCCCCCTACCAAGTGCCATTGAATGTGCTCACTCCCAAGGCCCTAAGTGTGTGTTTGCGTGGAATGTCTTCGGTGGAAGTGTATAAGGTGCAAATAAATTTGGGGGGCAGGTTGCCACAGGAATGCGGAAATGGAGTCCATACCCACACTCCCTGACTTGCCCCCCCCCCCCCCCCCCCCCCCCCCAAGGTCCTATATGCATGTTTGTGTGATGATGTGAGGGAGCAGGAGGAGAAAAATATGCGGGGATGGGGAGGAATGAATGGTCGGGCTTAGCCCTCCAGGGAGCCAGCTCCCCTACTGGCCCCAATAGGCACTTCTGTTGTCAAACTGCCACCCAGGGCATGGAGAACCCAGCCCATCCTGCCAGGGACCAAAGCAGCAGCATTGCAGAGCCTCACGGAGCCCGAGGGCACCAACCCAGCCCCACCCCAGCAGAATATCTATGCCCATCCCTGCATTTGCACAACTTCCAGAATATATAAGACATAGGACATCCAGGTAAGGTTGGGTCCTCCCCCTCCTGGGCCTTCCCCTCCCCTGTGATGAGACAGCAGAGGAGCCAAGGTCCACCCGAGGCCGCCGAACCCGGGCCAGGCACTGCTGCCTGTGCCCGCCTCCTTCCCGGCAGCATACATGCTGGTACCCGACCCCCAAGGCCCCGCCCAGATCCCCACACGGGGCCAGCCACCCCCACACGCCGAGCCCCAAGCCCCCCACCCAGACCCGCCCAGGGGCAATGCAGCCGCCAGGCAGTGACCCATGGCCGCCGCCAAGACCCCCAAGGGGCCCCACTCACAACCACCAGTAGTCCACCCCCCGAGGCAACCCAAGCACCCCCAGAGGGGGGCAATGGCCCCCCAGTCCCAGACACCCCCAGTGAACCCACCTCCAGGGAAAGGATTATTCCAGATAGGTGTACGTCTGCATGGTACTAGTGAAGACTCTGTCATTTTTAGATACTCCCACCATGCTGTCAGAGAGGTGCTGATACTAATACTTTTGAATCTTTCATGTTTTCTTATGCTTGAGCTAATAAATGGTAAGTCTGAAAGCTCTATCGTATTGCAAAGTGTCTGTTCTATATCTAACCAGGACCCATCTAGTGGGTTATGTTGCAACCATCTTGGTATATATTGCAGCCTGTTGGCTAAGAAATAATAATAAAAGTTGGGGAGATCCAGTCCTCCTCTGTCTTTGGTTTTCTGAAGCGTTTTTAAGCTAATTCGTGGGGGTTTATCCTGCCAAAGGAATTTGGTAATTGAGGAGTCCAGAGATTTAAACCAATCAGCTGGTGGTTTGTTTGGGATCATCGAGAATAAGTAATTTATTCTGGGTAAGACCATCATTTTAATTGTAGCAACCCTCCCCATGAGTGACATCGGTAAGGATTTCCATCTTGCAAGATCATCTTCCACTTTCTTTAAAAGTGGAATGTAGTTTAGTTTGGTTAGATCTGCCAGCTTGGGAGAGATATTAATTCCCAGGTATGTGATATTCCCTGACTCCAATTGTGTATTAAGCAAATTGACAAAAGAGAAATTAATTGGTAGAACTGTGGATTTTAACCAGTTTATAGAGTAATCTGAAACTCTTGAAAAAGAGTTTATCAGTTCTATTGAATGGGAGAGAGAGGATTGAGAATTCTGGAGAAATAGTAAAACATCATCTGCATAAAGACTGATCTTATGTTCTATTTTCTTACACTCTATCCCTTTAATATTTGTTGCTTGCCTAATTGCTGCCGCTAGTGGTTCGATAAAAATAGCAAACAGTGAGGGGGAGAGTGGGCATCCCTGCCTGGTCCCCCTCTGGAGACAGAAGCTAGCTGATATTTGGTCATTTGTCCTGACACGTGCAGTTGGTGAACTGTATAATGTTTGTAGCCAGTTTATGAAGAAGTTCCCAAAACCAAATTTATGTAAAGTTGCAAATAAGAACTTCCAGTTAACTCTATCAAAAGCCTTTTCTGCATCTAGAGATAATATACTAGTTTCTATGTTTCTACTGTAAGAGAAATCTATCAAATTAAGTAATCTATGCGAGTTTATGGATGACTGTCTACCCTTAATGAAACCAGTTTGGTCAGGGTGTATTATGAAGGGGGTTACCTTCTCTAATCTTTTTGCCAGGGCTTTACAAATTATTTTGAGATCAACATTAATAAGAGAAATTGGGCGATAGCTGGTAGGAAATGCAGGGTCTTTGCCTGGTTTTAACAAGAGACTAATATTGGCTGAGTTCATGTTTGGCTGTAATCTGCTGCTCTCTTCGATTTCCCTCACCATTCTGAAAAATGTTGGAGCCAGAATGATCCAGAATTCTTTGTAGAATTCTGCTGGAAACCCGTCTAGGCCAGGAGCCTTCCTATTAGTCATGGATTTAAGGGGACTCTTGAAACTGGGACACTTGAGACTGGAACACTTGTGGGGAGTGGAACACTTGTGGGGACTGGAACACTTGTGACGTGGCCGTCGAGACTTGAGACGAGGACGTCGACACTTGAGACGTGGCCGTCGAGACTTGAGACGGGGAGACGTCGACCTCAGAGCTGGGGCTGGAGACGTCAACTTCAGAGCTGGGGCTGGAGACGTCTACTTCAGAGCTGGAGACATCTACTTCAGAGCTGGAGACGTCTACTTTAGAGCTGGAGACGTCGACTTCAGAGCTGGTGACATCGACTTCAGAGCTGGTGACGTCTACTTCAGAGCTGCAGACGTCGACTTCAGAGCTGCAAACGTCGACTTCAGAGCTGGAGACGTTGACTTCAGAGCTGGTGTTGGAGACGTCTACTTCTGTCGACTTCGAGACAGGGGGTGTCGACTTCGAGACGGGGCATCGACTTCGAGACAGGAGGAGTCGACTTCGAGACAGGAGGCGTCGACTTCTGGCCTGGGGTCGTCGACTTCTGGCCTGGGGGAGTCGACTTCTGGCCTGGGGGCGTCGACTTCTGGCCTGGAGGAGCCGGACTGGGCGGAGCCACTTGGACAGGCTGGGCCGGGACAGGAGCCTCCCGGACGGGCTGGACCGGAGCCTCCCAGACGGGCTGGACCGGAGCCTCTTGGTCGGGCTGGACCGGAGCCTCTTGGACGGGCTGGACCGGAGCCTCTTGGAAGGGCTGGACCGGAGCCTCTTGGAAGGGCTGGACCGGAGCCTCTTGGAAAGGCTGGACCGGATGCGGTGCTTCCTCCGGGACCACCGCTGAGACAGGGTGCGATGCGTCCTCCAGGACCACCGCCGAGACAGGATGCGATGCGTCCTCCGGGACCACCGCCGAGACAGGAAGCGATGCGTCCTCCGGGACCACCGCCGAGACAGGAAGTGATGCGTCCTCCGGGACCACCGCCGAGACAGGAAGCGATGCATCCTCCGGGACCACCACCGAGACAGGAAGCAATGCGTCCTTCGGGACCACCGCTGAGACAGGAAGCGATGCGTCCTCCGGGACCACCACTGGAACGGGACACGGTGCGACCTCCGGGACCACCGCTGGAACTGGATAAGGTGAAGGCAGGTGGAGCTCAGATTTGGACTGCAGAACTGGGACCTCTTGGACAGGCTGAACAGCTCGGGTCTCCGGGATGAGGAGGAGATCGGGCTGAGCTGGTGATGGTGGCGAGTGGAGCTTGGGCTGAGGTGTAAGTGCAGGTGACACCTGAACCGTTGGTGATGCTGTGACCACAGAAGACCTCTGACGGCGGTTGCGGCGTCGTCGACGTGGGGGGTCTTGGGTCAACGGAGGTGTGGAGATGGCAGAAACCGAAGATGAGGAGGAATAACAACCCACCAGGGATGAAGAGGCAGCGTTGTCGGGATCAGGTGAGGGTGTGGTGATTTGGCCCATCAGAGGTGCTGAGACGGCGCCAACTGGTTCAGGGGAGAAGGAGACGAAGCCGGTTCTGATGGTCTGGACCGGGGCAGGAAAGGACTGAAGTCTCGGAACAGAGGGTGATGAAGTGTGACAGCCCCCCGGAGATGGAAAGGTGGCGCTGACCGGACCAGGTGAGGGTGTGGAGGTGGGGCGCTTTAAAGATGCTGAGAAGGCAGCTCTTACAACGGCGTTTGCTGGCAGATTGTGATCCATCGAACAGGAGGGAGCATGTGGGCTGCTACAAGCGTCCCACAGATCCTCTGCGAAATCCCAAAACTCCAACTCCTCTAAGGGATTTTGCTCAAGGTAACGGCTAGCCCACTGCAGGGTTCTTCCCCAT
Source organism: Nothobranchius kuhntae (assembly GCA_006942095.1). NCBI lineage: Eukaryota > Metazoa > Chordata > Actinopteri > Cyprinodontiformes > Nothobranchiidae > Nothobranchius > Nothobranchius kuhntae. The sequence goes on along the minus strand of SSNQ01000197.1, from coordinate 1,823,924 downwards.
AGGAGGAGCACAGTATTAATGATCAAAGCAGAGTCCGAAATGTCCGAGCCATAAAATCTCGTCACGTCCAAGATAAAAATCCGACAGGAGTACGGGTCACCATAAAAAGTGTACATCCTGGTAATCTGCTGGGTCCTGTGTGGTCGATTCATTCTGTCACATAGAGAGGACTGTTTGGACCCAAAATGCAGGTACCCAGGATGACACGAGGCAAGAGTTGACATAAAGAAAATCCTTTTATTGTAGGATGAGTCCAAAAATAAAAATAAATCCAAAAGGCAGGGAGCCAAAATCCAAGAATCAGGAAATGATCAGGAGACCCAAAAACACCAGAGGAATGGGCAGACTGACAGAATAAATCACGCTGACAAACAACAATGAACCGACGAGACAATGAGAAACAGACAGGGCTTTATGGACTGGGGCATAATGGGAGGCATATGAGCTGCAGGTGTGTGAGGAGAGAACCAGGTGAAGGCAATAACTAATCAGGGAGGAGGAGCAGGAAGGAGCAGGGGAGGACACCGGACCTGACTGGAGAAGAACACACACACACACACACACACACACACACACACACACACACACACACACACACACACACACACACACACACACACCGAGCTGGGGACAAAGAGGCTGGAGCTACAACTGGAGGGGCTGGGGATGACCTGAAAAGGTACAGACAGAAGGCACATAAATGAGCCGCAGACAAAGGACACATGAGGGCGCTATGAGACACAAAAGGGGAATCTAAAGAGGGATGGAGGACATCAGGAGACACATGGGGAAAGACGCAGACACAGACCATGACAACGGGAGATTTACGGGAAAATAATAATAATACGGGAGGACGGCAGGAAAGCAGGGTAAAATACGGTAGTTTCCCGGTGTAAACGGGATACTTGACAGCCATGGCTTTGTTGATGCCCGAAGGGAAAAGCCGACAGCGAAAGTAGCTTGTTTGAAGGCAGCAAATCATGGAGCTGTCCTTTCCAGCATGTTGAAAGCCCAGTTTGCACACATTACAAGTGTCTGTATTTCTGCCTTTGCTGTGATGGAGTTCCATCCAACCAGAAGCTGGTTGGCAGCTGGTCTGGGTGGACTACACAGGCCTAGAAGGACCAACACTGAAGATAATAACTCTTTGGATGAGTGCCATGTAACCGGTGATAAAAACCTTTGAAACTTCTCGTCTCGTCTTCTTCCGCCGGTCCGGGTCACGACGGCAGTAACCCAGCTAGAGAGTTCCAGACCGTTCTCTCCCCGGCCACCTCCACCAGCTCCTCCGGTCGGACCTCAAAGCGTTCCTGGGCCAGTTTGGAGATGTACTTTCTCCAACATCAGACTAATCAAATCATCTGGCCCGGTGCTCCTTCATGCTGGAGAAGACATTGTTCATCACCTACGTGTTGTTAGATGGATGGAGTGTCTCTGGGAGGATTTTTAGGGACCATTCTTTATTTATGGGACAGCAGCAGCTCAGAAGGTAGAGCAGGTTGTCCAGTAATTGAAAGGTTGAAGGTTCGATCCTGGCTCTGACCAGAGAACTCTGCTATTATGTCTTTGGGCAAGACACTTAATCCGCCTTGCCTGCTGGTGGTGGTCGGAGGGGCCGGTGGCGCCAGTGTTCAGCAGACTCGCCTCTGTAATTTAGCCTCAGGGCAGCTGTGGCTACACTGTAGCTCATCACCATCAGTGTGTGAATAACTGATTGTGTTGTAAAGTGCTTTGGGGGCTGTAGCACCCTAAGAAGGTGCTATACAAATACAGGCCATTTACCATTTATGGCTGTTCCAAGGCTAAACTGAAAGTAAATTTGTTTCCTTGGCCGACAGCAGGCCGTCCTCCTAAAGTCTTCTTCTCCGGAGAGCTGGAGCTCTGCTCCTACAGCTGGATCAGCTTTAGGAGACAGTTCTTATGGTGCTGAAGTAATGACTTTTAACCAAAACTGAGCAGCACCATACTAGGAGAAAACAACACAAAACTAGACAATAAAAAGGACCAAGCTACAGAGGGACACAGTCTCACATCCTCTCAGTAGTTCAGTCTGGATGCAGCAGATAAAGGTGTTGTTTATGTAGACTTACCCTCTTCCCACTTTCCTTGGGTCAGGGAGGCACCCATAGCACCACGCTTTGAGCCTCCTGCTGCTACACATCAGAGCTTACAATCTGAGCACCATTCCAAATGAATTTAGCCTCCAAGAGCACAATGGGAACAAGTCACCATGGCAACGTAGCAGAGCCTGTCTCAGACGCTCATACAGTGTGGAGAGAAAGAAGTGGCGCTAATTTTCAGTCTGTGTGCAAGGCGGAGCAGCAGATCATGTACTGATGGTTTTACATTCATCCATCCATCTATCCATCCATCTATCCATCCATCCATCCATCCATCCATCCATCCATCCATCCATCCATCCATCCATCCATCCATCCATCCATCCACCCACCCATCCATCCATCCATCCATCCATCCATCCATCAATGTATCTGTAGCTCCATTCACCCATCCATCCATCCACACATCCACCCATCCGTTCACCCAGCATCCATCCATCCATCCATCCATCCATCCATCCATCCATGTATCTGTAGCTCCATCCACCCACCATGCACCCATCGACTTTCTGGAGAATGTGTGTTATCTGCTGGGTGACAGTGTGTTAGAACTGACCTGAATCATGAGGAACTAACATCTCGTTTCTCACTACAGACATTCTGTGATATTCTTGGCAACATTCTGAAGGTGCTGTTTCTTCATGGCAGCTCTTCTGCTCCTGGACTTAATCTGTTCCAAATAAACGAACCGGTTTGTTGTCTCACACTAATCCGGAGCAGTCTGCTCTTTACAGATGTGAGTAAAGCAGCAGAGCAGCTAATGTAACTCCGTCCCAGGTGCCACTCAGGTTCTGACACATGCATCAGTTTATTAATTGGCATTCCCTGCCGACCCATCAATGATCAGAAGTTGTTTTATGTATTGATTATTTGAAAACTACAGATTAGCCTGAGAAATGAGATTCAATGATTTTGATCCCAATAGTAAAGAAACTGTTACAGAACAAGTTTTTAGTAAACTCTGAACATGAATATTGTGATTTGGTGCTTTATAAATAAACTTGATTTGAATATTTAAGAATGAATACAGCTGAACTCATGATCAAACAGATTTTTTAACTTATTTTTTTATTTTACGATCAAACAGATTTTTTATAACGTTCTTGGCATTTCTCCCCTCACAAAGTTAAAAAAACAAGGTGTGTGTGTGTGTGTGTGTGTGTGTGTGTGTGTAGGGGCGTAACTACCTATTATCGGATGGGTATGCAGACACATCCAGCTGTTATTTATTTGTTGTTGTTGGTGTTTATCTATCTGCGGGGCTTTAGGGCCAGGGCAGTTTTACACCTCAGATCATGACCTGTTATTAATATTATCACCAATCAGAGCATTCTGTAATATTCACAGACATCCAAACTTTAGAAATGAAATAAAATCAATATTAAAATAAAAAAAGATTAATATTCTCTTTAATTAAAGATCAGTTATCTGTGAACACCTTTTTGAACGTGTCATCCAGCTGAAACAGACCTCTGCTTATTTCTAACAGAGCTGAGCTGTGGGAGAAAGTATTGTGGCTCATTTAATCTTTTTTCCATCAGCTGTGGGTTTAGTGCATTTGTTTCGTCGGTCGTCAACATGTAGTAAGAACAAGGTAGAAGAGTATTTCTCTACTTAACAGCTCTTTCATTCACAGCTTGCTCTGCAGTAGCATAACAACATGGCTGCCTCTTCTTCTGGCTTCACAGCGCCACATTATCCTACTCTGCCACCTAGTGGTGAACACATCCCCCTAACCCCCAGCAAACCCAGAAGTGAGCAGCAGGTTAGTTAACTTTGTTGTAAACACCTTCACCTATAACCAAATGAAACGACTCCCTCAGCACTCCAAAGTAAAGTAAATAATGTAGGCAGGACATGTTCTTCTACACTTGAATCTACCGTATAACTGAATTACCAAATAAAAAACACTCAAAATACATTCAACTGCTTGTAAGTCATGTTTCCAGTTAGAACAAGTTCACCTGCACTTGAACCTTGTAACACATAACCCGTTTTTCATTTCAGCCGAGTTGAAAGTCCCTGAACCACACAGGTGATGTTACAACTCTTCTGCCCCCCGGTTCATCCTTTCCTGACGTCATTGGTTTAGGCGCCATATCCGCCGGATAGCGTGCAAGTCTGGCAGCATTCCATTTCTTTCTGTCACTGAGTATAAGTACATGTTCCAATCTGTTACTGAGCAGATACCGGTGGTGTATATTTTGATCCACCTTTGTAAACATGGTCAGGCCTTCTTACTCGCACCATGTCTCTGGGCTTGTAGGTTGCTTTCTTTGCTCCATGTCGTTTGTCAGTGTAAACTTTAGACTTTTCTTGTTTCACCTTCACTGTCTCATGAACGGCATCACATTTTTGATTTCTCTCTGGAATGGGAAAGACGTTCACTTTTGTTTTCATCCTGTTAGTGTGCAGCAGCTCTGACGGTGATACCCCAGTAGTAGCATGTGGCGTCGCTCTGTAGTTCTGGAGGAAATCCGTCACTGCAGTTGTCCACTTTTGTTTCATATGTTCAGCAGACAGAATAGTTTCCTTTAAAACTCGATTCCATCTTTCAACCGCACCATTGCACTGTGGATGGTACCCACTGGTACGCAGATGACATATACCTCTTTCTGTGAGAAAATCAGCAAATGTGCTTTAGAGAAACTGCGGCCCATTATCAGTCACTATGTAACCAGGGTTCCCTTCCCTACTGAAAACAGAGCGCAGAGATATGACCACAGCATTACAGTCTGAGAAAACGCAACCTCTGACTGTAATAATCCACTAATGTTATAACAAATCTACACAAGGAAGTAGCGGTTTCAAAAGGGCCCACAATGTCTAGAGCCACTTTCTCCCATGGTCTTTTAGGCAGTTCAATAGTCTGGAGAGGAGCAGGAGCAGTGCAAAAAGATTTGTCATTCATCTGGCAAGTAGTACATGAAGCAATAGCCAACTGCACAGTTTATGCATTAAAGGCCACCAGCACAGCTCACACAGCCTCGGTGCCATGCGCTAGATGGGTTACAGTGGCACACAGGGACAGCATAGCGATGCTTACCCCTCATAACCAGGTCCTCAAATGCAGAAAGTACTTAGATGGGGAAGTCAGGTTGTAGGAGATGGTTCACATCCTTCTTGCACTTTGGCCAGACTTTTCCGATCTGTGTACAAAGTAGCGTTAGTTCATGGCATTGAGAACAGGCAGATGTGAAATCAGCCACAGATAAGGCTGACTAAACAGATGCCACCATATCAGACTCCTCCACAGAAGTAGAATCCACAGTGAGTGGACATCGTGACAAGCAGCTTGCAGCCGGGTCTGAGATCCAGGTCTGTATTCCAAATCGTAGGTGAAACACAGTAAACGCGCAGACAGCGCACAACTCTCATTCCAGCATGGCCAGTGCCTTTGGTTGCAAGCAGCGTAGTCAGTGCCGGATGATAAGTTCTTAGAGTGAAACGTTTTTCCCCATAGATAAGACCTTCACTTTTCCAAAGCCCATACGCATGCAAGTGCTTCCTTTTCCACTGTCAAGGAATTCCGTTCTGCAGCAGTAAGAGTCCTAGACACAAACGCCACCGGTCGTTCAGTAACAAAAAATTAAAGATATAAAAAATAATTTAGAAAATGATTAAAAAAATGTTTTAAATGAGCAAAATTAAAAAATGCAATGAAAGAGAGAGAGAGAGAAATGAGTGGATCCAGAGGAAGGTGGAATAGGTAGGGAGAGCAGAACAAGGAGAGTGGTGAAGAACAGGTGAGTCTTCAGCAAGCACCGGACTCCATGCTTTTCGTTCTTTTTAAACACAGAAACAGTTTTGTTTACCTGTTTTGTAGCTACAGTTTAAAAAGAACAAAAGCCTGGAATTAGAAAGACACAGCAAGAACACACCTAAGAAGCACCGGACTGTTAAGCAGAAGCTGTTTTAACTCCTTAAAGCTCCGATCAGCCCCCTCAGTCCATGCAAAGCCAGAGTCAGCAGAGTCCCTTAGTACAGCTCACATTGGTTCCACCCCAGTGTAGAGGGATAATATGTTGCTTTTAAGCTTAACATACTACCTTTACCTATGACCAATAAGATGTGGTATTCTATATAAATATAGGATATCAACTTGATTGATCTTTGAATGTTTAATCAGAAGAATTAGGAAACTTTGCTTTTTCAGTGATCACAAACACACTTCGTATCAATTCAGACAAAATCAAGATTATAAAACGTAAGAAATGTATTTTCCTTTTTACATATTATACGACGTGACAGCTAGGAAACTATGAGGTGATGAGTGTATGATGTAGTGTAATGTGATGTGTGAATGTTGTAGCGTTGGCAAATTGATGATCTTTGCTTGTTATGACCAGGAAGATGTAATATTCTATGTAAATATAAAATATTAACCTGCTAGGTCTATATTGTAATTATCAGAAGATTCTAGGATTTAATTCAGAAGATCTAGTTTCTTTGCTTTTTCAGTGATCAACCACGCTTCGTGTTACTTCAAGAAAGAGTCAAGTTTATAAAAGTAAGAATTTATTTTGCAAACAATTAAAACATGACTAATTAACTAAGCATTTACTGTGAGTGGAAGTAACTAAATGTGATGAGGGAACCTCTGTGTGAATGCTGTAGCAACATGAATGGCCTCATTTGCAGCGGCGGCTGGTGAAAAATATTTTTGGTGGGGCTGTGCTATTTTTTTTTTAAACAAACTTGTGTTTTTTGAGTTTTGTGCACAACTTCACTATTTCATGAATTAAGCACAGCTCTTTTATTTCCTGTCTTACATTATTGGACAAAGGGATTAATCCAGGTGTGTCTGACTATTGGCACACTGCCTTGCGGACCAAGGTTGAAAAATACTGCATTAAATTGCACATAAAATAACATGACCATATATGGTCCACATCCACATTACTGTTTGTGAAACTAACATACTGGAGAATTTCATCACAATAATATTAAATAAACAAGTATGTACCTGATCTTTTGCATGCTGTTGGTGAAGCTCTGGATGACCCCTGTGATGGAGACAGAGTCAATGTTCCTCTTCTGCAGCTGGTTGAACAGCATGTCCACATGTGGCATGATCTTGTGACACAATGCCGTTCCCATTCCTACCCTTTGATTTTCTTGTCAGCAATTGGACGACTGGTCCCGTCCTGTTTGGGCGATTGAAACACAGCCCACAGCCTCCACCGCTCGGCAGAGACCAATATAGATATATATATATATATATGATTTATTTTTGTTACAAAACACACAATTAACTTAGAATATGTGATTATTGTTAATTTAATTTTTTAAATTTTTTAAATAAAAATTAAAAACACTGGGGAAAACTGGGAGGGCGGCGCCCTATCGCCCTCTACTGGCCAGCCGCCACTGCTCATTTGTGACCCAAAGGTCACACTTCCCCAGCTGGGTCGAGCTGTCCTGGCTGTACTTCTGTCTACAGATTATCCATCACAGGAGACACGAAATCTGCTGTAAACCATCTTTAATCTGACTGCCTTTATCTGACTGCTGTTCCATCTGCAAGATGAAGGACACTTCAAGATTTAAAAGAATCATTTTTAATAAACTCTTTTCACTGTCTAAACCAGGGGTGGGCAATTATTTTTTCCATGGGGCCACATGAGAAACAGAAAACATTGTGGAGGGCCAGGCCAAAAGGCTGAAGTCAATTATGCATAATATTAATGGTATTTCTTTATAAAAAGCAGTACATACCATTGTTTCTTCAAGCTGGTAAGAGTAGACTATATGTTATAAATGAGCAAAAAGGAAAAAGTGAGGTTGTCTTACAAAAATGTGATTTATTCAAATTTCCCAAGGCAATGGTAAACAAAGTGCGCATTTGGTTTTTGTTAAACATTTGTGACTTATATTAGTTAACAGGTTCAGTCACATTCACTCCAAAACACATTCTGAGTTTCAAATATTGTTGGAAAGAGGTTCTTAGCATTCTACAGACACACAGTATTGTCTGTAAAATAAAATCACTGAACTGTGATCTTGAGAAAGAGGTTTAAAAAAATTGTCCCAGTTCACTGCTAGTTGCCTACATTTGTGGTCCAAACACCTTATTTTGTGTTTTTAAGCGATTTTTTTCTTATTCAGTGAGAGAAATCTAGTCTCTGCTGGGCTTTAACGAGTGCATCAGAGTCAGGTTGAATGTCTGAGGTGGAGATGCGAAGCACAGCTGACAAATGATCATCAGTGAGAGAGGATCTATACCTGGATTTTGTAAACTTCATCATTGAAAATGTTTGTTCACAAATGTAGGTAGAGCCGAAGAGAACCAACATCTTCTGAGCATGTCTCCTCAGGTTTGGAAAGTTCTCCTCCTTAAGAGAAGAGTAGAAATCCAGCAGAGATCCTGACTTAAAGTGCTCTGCCAGTACTGCATCAGACTGCAGGTCAATGAGTTCCAGCTGCACATCACTGGGTGCATTATCCACACTGCAGGTAAAGGGAGAGGAAATCATGTGCATTTCATCCTCGATTGTTCTGAGATCTTCAAAACGCCTTGAAAACTCACCATGTAATGCTCCTAACATGGATGAGCACCTGCTGAGGTGATCAGCTGATGGTGTGACTTGGTTCAGGGTTTGCATGCAAGTGAGTGTTGCTCTCCAGTTGACTTGAAGGAAACTGCAGCTTTCTCATGAAGGCCTTCACGAGGCTGTGCATTTCATGAACAAAAAGGCCCTTGCCTTGCAGTCTGGTGTTCAGTTCATTCATCAGTGCAGTCACATCAACAGCAAATGCCAAATCTGCCATTCAGTCCTCATCTGAGAGCTCTGGAATGTCTTTGCCTTTCCTCTCGCAAAACTCTCGAATCTCTGCTTTCAAGTCCCAAACCCTCTTCAGCACTTTCCCCAGGCTGAGCCATCTGACAGCTGTGTGGAGTCCTCCACAAGAGCCACACACTGTCTGTGATTCATTGCCCGCGCCCTGATGAAGTTTATTATTTTAGTAACAACATCAGTAACATGGTTGATTTTTAGCACTGACTTGCACAACACATGTTGGTGTATAATTCAATGCAAAAACACCTATTTTTGATCTGCGTCGATTTCTGTCACTTTATCTTGCATGCGTTTCAAAAGTCCGACATCTTTCCCTGTAAGATTTGGACAACCGTCTGTTGTGACACCTGACAGTCTCTCCCATTTCAATCCCAGAGTGGCCGTGCATGCATTTACCTCT
>SSNQ01000197.1:1783200-1794887 GCA_006942095.1 Nothobranchius kuhntae | reverse complement strand
CCCCTCTTCCCACCATTTGTCTTTTCCTTTCTCTTTCACCTCTGTCTCCGTGTCTGGTCAGAATTACAAAGCATTCAACAACAATAACAATAAAGTTTTAAGTATCGGGCGTGACATTAAAAGCAGACTCTTTGATGTTCCACCTGAGAATAAATCTGTAAGGCTTGTTACCAGCATTCAGACCTCAATTCTGCTTGCTTCACAGCCTGACAGGACACGGTAAAAAAAAAAAAAAGAACTCTAGCTGCAGCATTTTGGACAAGCTTAAGGCTTTTAACTACATTCTGTGGACTTCCTGAGAGTAATGAATTACAGTAATCCAGTCTTGATGTAATAAATGCATGATCTAGTTTTTCAGCATCACTCCTGGAAAGTATGCTTCTAATCTTAGCAATATTCTGAAGGTGGAAAAAGGAAATCCTACAAACTTGTGAAACCTGGGATTTGAATGACATGTCCTGGTCAAAGATAACACCAAGGTTCCTTACTTTGTTCTCGGAGATTAATGTAATGCCATTCAGGTCAGACGATTGGCTAAGCAATTTCCTTTTCTGGATTTCTGGTCCAAAGATGAGAACTTCCGTCTTGTCTTGATTTAAAAGCAAAAAGTTTAGAGTCATCCAATTTTTTATGTCCTCAAGACAAGCCTGTAATCTACCCAACCGATTAGGTTCATCAGAGTTAATGGATAAATATAACTAAGTATCGTCAGCATAACAGTGGAAGTTTATCCCATGCTTTCTAATGACTTTACCAATTGGGAGCATATATATAGTAAAAAGAATTGGTCCAAGCACTAAACCCTGTGGTACTCCACAATTAACCCTGGAGTATGAAGAAGATTTGTCATGTACATTTACAAAATGATATCTGTCAGACAGGTAGGATTTAAACCAGCCTAGCGCTGTTCCTTTGATCCCTACAACATGTTCAAGTCTTTCTAAAAGAACATTGTGATCAACTGTGTCAAAGGCAGCACTGAGATCTAACAAGACTAGAACAGACACAAGATTCTTATCTGAGGCCATGAGAATATCATTTGTAACTCTCACCAATGCAGTTTCACTGCTGTGATACTCTCTAAAACCAGACTGAAATTCCTCAAACAGAGCATTAGTGTTTAAATGCTCACATACTTGGATGGCCACTATTTTCTCCAGGACTTTGGATAAAAATGGAAGGTTAGATATTGGTCTATAATTCATTGGGTCATCTGGATCCAGAGAAGGCTTCTTAAGTGAAGGTTTGATTACAACAACCTTAAAATCTTGTGGTACATACCCATTTACTAAGGAAAGATTGATTATATTTAGAATGGGGGCAGTAACCAAAGGAAATGCTTCTTTAAATAATTTGGTTGGGATTGGATCCAAAATGCAAGTTGAAGGTTTAGATGAAGCTAAAATTTTTGATAACTCTAAAAGCTCAACTGGATCAAAACAGTTCAAGCACAGATGAGGTTCTACAGTCACATCTGATGCTGCCTCACTTACTGAGGAAGAAGAAATCACATTAGGGAGGATGCTAAAGATTTTGTTTCTAATAGAATTAATTTTACTTGTAAAAAATCCCATGAAGTCATTGCTGCTGAGGGCTAAGGGAATAGATGGCTCAGAGCTATGATTCTGTGTAAGTTTAGCAACTGTACTGAAAAGAAATGTAGGATTATGCTTATTCTCCTCAATTAGTGCTGAAAAATAAGCAGTTCTAGTTTGTTGAGGCTTATTTTTATAAAGCACAAGACTATTTTTCCAGGATAGGTAGGCCTCCTCATGGTACGAAGAGCGCCATGTTCTCTCCAATTTCCCAGAGTTTTGTTTTAAGGCTCATAAATGAGAGTTAAACCAGGGAGCCAACTTCCTGTCCCTAATTACCTTTTTTTTAAAGGGGCAACATCATCTAATGCCACACGTAAAGAGGAATTAACATGATGAACTAAGGCATCAATTAGTGAGGGGCTAGAACTGAAAATATTGCCCTCTGCTACGTTCCTCTGAGATGCTGAGGACAGTAAAGATGGAACAGTTGATTTAAAAGATGCAACTGCGTTGTCAGATAAAGACCGACTATAGTGAAATTTACTTTCATGTCTCGAGAACTCAGTTATAAAAAACTCAAAGGTTATCAGAAAGTGGTCCGAGAGGACTGGATTATGTGGAAAGATTGTTATTTCCTCACACTCTATGCGATAAGTCAGCACAAGGTCTAATGTATAATGGCAGGAGTGGGTGGAGCTATGTATTCTTTGAGTAAAAGCAATTGAGTCTAAGATATTACTAAAGGCTACATTGAGGCTATCATTTTCAATGTCCACATGAATATTAAAATCCCCCACTACAATGACCTTATCAGTATTTAGCACCAAATCAGATAAAAAATCAGAGATCTGATCCAAATACTCAGAGTAAGGGCCTGGTGGACGATATAAGGTGAATATATATGAACCCAGGTAGCAGTTTTTCTTTAGGATTGAGAGGAGATGCAGGAAGATAATAAACAGGCAGGACAGAAAAATAGTCAAATAAAAACAAGTTAGTTTTTGTACCTGGTGGTTGCAACAAACAGACACCATTGAAGGTAATCAGAAGTGAGGAACAGAAAATGAAATATATATTTTAATGTTTAAAGCAGCGGGAACTCCGAGAGGCTGCAGGCGCATCAGTGAGTTTGCGGCAGCTGCGCAGGGGGAGGGGGGAGAGGGCTGAAGCAGGGAAACAGTAAAGATGCAGAAACTACCGTTGTTAGAAGAGATGTGTTTAACTTAGAAAATGTGGGCGCAGTTTAATTGTCAAAAACTCCAGCGAACCAACCCCCCACCTCCACGTGCGTCGGAAAAAAACCCGCTTGGTCACCCATCGTCAGTTTTAGCCTCTTCAGGTGTGTGACGTCATCAACGACTAGTCGAAGTCGACTCGATTTTCATTACTTGACGGTGGACTTTTTAAAAAATTCAGTCATGCAGCCTCTAGTTGTAGGTGGTTGACAGATACTAGTGAGAGGTCATGTTTATCTGTGTGGTTTTTTTTTTTTTTGGAAAAGTACATTTACAAAATTACAATATATTGCAAAAGAGTACAGAAAGTGATACAAAACATAAAAGTGATGCAGGAGGATTAATAATAGTCTTTTCAAGGGCAGATATCGTTCTTACGGCTTTAGAATTGGAACTAGATTTAAAGGGACTTTACGGAGTTTTTAACTTTTATGCTCGCGATTGCCCCCTCAGGCCAAAAGTGTAACGGCAGCTTCAATAGTAGGCTCATGCACGAGGCGCGCATGCTGTACGTGCACACTCCTTAACGAAAATAACAGCTGAGACAGTCCCGTGTGTGTGTGTGTGTGTGTGTGTGTGTGTGGCCTGGAGGACAGAGGACAGGAGAACGCGCAGCTAATTAATTTAATAATTTGGTTCTGTACCTTTCTCTTCAGCACAGCCGACAAAGGTTTGTGATGGGTCAGTCCTCCTGCATGCTCAGATCATTCCCTTCCCTTGCTTGAAAAATTGTTCCAAAATGAAAGTTGAACCCACATCTTTTTTATCTGTGAATTCAATGCCGTTCGGCGAGTCTCAAATAAAAATTTGGGCATCTTACTGTAAAAAAATATACCATTAATGTAAAAAAAAAAAACTCTAAATAAACTATGTTCACATCCAGAATCAAACCTCAGTCTTCAGCACAAGAGTCCACCATCTTACTAGGTGAGCTAAAGCGCCAGTGATGTCTTGTGTATCTGTAACATTTATATTCTTGATGACAGCTGAAACAACGTTCAGAGAATGGTTTGGGGCGAAAATGGCTATTTTGCTGCTAATTTGCAGGAAATATCTAGAAGAAAGTAGCTAAGGGTCCTCAGAAATGTAGCTAGCTTTGTCACTAGGCGTTAGGAACAGCGACAAAGTCGCTGAGTTGGCACTGCCTCTCTCTCTGCTGCTAAAGCTACGGATAGCAAATGCTACGGGCTNATGCCTGAGCGTGAACGCGCATGAAGCAGCCTGCTCGACCCGAGCATCTCTCTTTTTCTGTGATTTTACAGAAAAACAGGCAATCACAGTAAAAATGCCAGGGCTCATTCTACAGGACCAGGGCATTGCAGGAGAACGTATGAAGAAGAACTTTATTATTTCTATACATGTTTTGGCTGTCACACTTCCATAACGCCCCTTTAAGGCATTTTATATCATCTAGAGTAGCTAAGAATGCTTTAAAATTGGGTTTATGATGCTGAAATTTAGAGGTGTGGATCTGATTTATCCCGTACATCACAAGCAGTGATGTATAGTTTTTCTGAGTCTTTGAGATCATGTTTCTCAACACCAAAAACACAGGCTTATTTTCCAGTGAGAAAGTTATGTTCTTTCTATTTAGAAAATTCATCATGTCAGTCCAAAATGTTTTTGTATAAGTGCAGTCCCAGAACAAGCGTAACAGACACTCATCATCATTTTTACAGAAAGGATACAAACAATCCATTTCCCATTTATAGCTTTTTTGTAGAAAAGCTTTAACCGGATAGCATCTGTGAATAATCTTAAACATTGTTTCTTTTATTTTGTTAAACAGTAAATATTTTCTTGGTAGCAACCATGTCCACTTCCAGTCAATATTTTCAAAGGTGTTGGACCAGTAAAATATACACGCTGGTGAAGATGCAACATTTCTCATAACCGTGTTTCTAATGACTTTGTTGGACACTTTGTTGCTTATAAAAGGGTAGTCTGAGTCAATAAAATGTCCTTTGGATCAAATGAAGGTGTGATGACGTCTTTTCCTTTGGGTGCTGATGATAGAAGTTGAAGTACACCGCTGGGCATTGCATCAAATATAACGGCATAGTCTTTGGTTGGCACAGGGAATTGGTAAAGAGTCGTGAATTGTGAGTATGACAGTAAATTACCATTTGCATCCAGCAACTGACTGACCAAGATTATGCCTTTATCATACCACTTTTTACAGAAAAGTGTTTTATCCTTGTATTTAATATCATTATTGTTCCAAATGTAATATTTGTGAGGTGAAAAGTTGTGTTTGTATGTGAGTGACCAGCGTAGTAACATTTGCTTGTGATAAAGTGATAGTTTCAGTGGGATTTTAAGCTTGTTGTAGTTACGTCTTAGTAAAAATGGTAAACCACCAACCGTATTAAAAATGTATAAAGGTATTGCGTTCCATATAGAATAAGGATTTTTTAAAAAGGTTTTTAACGTATTTGATTTAAAAAGTAGTGTTTAGCGATGAAAAATCTAATGCATCAATTCCGCCTCTGTCCGGCCTATTCATCATGACGTTTTTTTAATGAGATGGCATTTATTTTTCCATATAAAGTTGAAGATTAATTTATCTAAAGTGGCACAGCATTTTTGTGGGACCTCTAGAGCAAGAGCCTTGTAAACTAGTCGAGATAATCCGTCTGCCTTTGTTATCAGAGATCTCCCAGCAAGGGAGAGGTCCCTCTGGAGCCAGAGGTTAAATCTTTGTTCTACAGATTTTATCAAGGGATTAAAGTTTTCTAATGATTTTATACCTTCATTTTTTGTATGGTTTTTCCTAAGTATTTAATAATGTTTTTTATTGGGATGCCGTATAACTCTTTTTCTGGAGTAGTTTTAAGGGGCAGTAGTTCACTCTTGCTAATATTTAACATTAATCCTGAGGCCTTGGAGAATGAACTGATAATGTCAAGCGCTTTTTTAATTTCATTTTTGTTTTTCAGAAAGAGGGCTGTATCTTCAGCGAGTTGGGAGATGATAAAGTTTCTAATAGCCTTATGTATACCTTGTAAGTCCCTTTTTTAATAATAGTCGATAAGATTTGCATTGCTAATATAAATAAGTAGGGAGAGGGTGGGCAGCCTTGTCTAAGGCCTCTTTTGATATAAAATCTTTTGGAGCCACCACTGGATAGTTTTATAGTTGCGTTGCTATTGTTATAAAGCATCTGAATATTTTTTTATGAATGGTTCTCCAAAGCCGAATTTTTCTAGCGTTTTAAACATAAAATTGTGTTCTATTGTGTTGAAAGCTTTAAAGAAATCTTAAAATAAAATAAATCCATCATCTTCAGTAAAGTCCGAATAACCTAATATATATAGTTCTAGTCTGATGTTATTGGTTATGTGTCTTCCCGCAGCAAAGCCTGATTGGGTTTCATCAATAATTTCATCAAGATGACTTGTGTGTTTTTTAGCAATGCAACTTGCAATTATTTTGTAATCATTTTGAAGTAGGGTAATAGGACGCCAATGATCTAATATTAATTTGTCTTTGTTTGGTTTAGGGAGTTAGGTAATAAGGCCTTGGGACATTGTTGGAGGAAGTGCTCCATATTCTAAGCTTTCGACATAAATTTTGTGTAAGAATGGTGATAATTCCTTGGATTATTTCTTGTAAAACTCTGTAGTTAGCCCATCCGTACCCGGAGCTTTATTAAATTTTAGTTTGTTAATGGAAGTTTCTATGTCTTCGCTAGTGATGTGGGAGTCACAAACTTTTTTGTTGGGAATTTGCTTATTTGTTTAATAATATTTAGAGAATTCATAAATTGATCCAGTCTGTCATCTGAGATTTTTGTGTTATAAAGATTTTTGTAAAAATGTTCACAGAATTCTCAATTTTGAGTAGAATCTCGGCAAATGTTATCATCTATTTTCAGTTTTGTAACTGAGCTTTTTTTATGTTGTTTCTCTAGTTTAAAAAAGAAAGAAGTATTTTGCTCACCCTCTTCTAGCCATTTCTTTCTTGAGCGTATGAATGCTCCTTTAGCTTTAGAGATATACATGTTGTCAAGATTAATTTGTAAATCCTTTAATCTGGCGTGGTCATTTTCTGATAGATTTTCTGGTAAAATATAACTTAGAGATATGATTTCTTTTACTACTTTTATGTCCTTTTCTTTCAGGACTCTTGCATGCTCTGTGCCTGCTTTCATTGATATTTTCCTTAATTCATATTTTAATAATTCCCAGTTATCTCTGAGTGAGTTTGGAGAGTATCTAATAATCCAGTACTTTTCTATTCTTTCTTTAATATTTTTCCCTAGTTCGGTTTTTTGTAAGAGTGAATGTCCATTTGCATCTGAGGTAGAGTATTGAACCTTCCCACTGGTTATGTTTTAAAATGGCGACACCTGCTGACTGATTTGTGCCATTAGAATCAGAATCAGAATCAGAATCAGAATCAGAATCAGAATAGGTTTATTGCCATTGTCAGTGAACAAACAATTCACAAACTCGGAACTTGCTTCGGTACTAACGTGCTACATATAACATGAATAATATAATTAAAAATAGAATAAAGTAGAATAAAATATAATAAACTAGCATAAAACTTTGCTATAAAAAATGGCAGGTAAAGGTAATATGGCCGATAACGTGAACCACGCTATTAGAGAACCATATCTCATTTCCCCACTGTGTTCTCCGGAAGTTTGCATCATTAGTTACAGAATGAGTTTCTTGAGTTAAACATAAATCCGCTTTAAGCTGTTTAACATATAAAAAACTGCCTTTTTTTAGTGTTATCTTTTAATCCTCGTGCGTTAAACGAAACTAGTTTTAAACCTGAAATTTTTTCTTATAACGATAGAACGCTTATGTAGATATAAACAAAAACAGAGCTAAGTGACAGGCTCCCATAACAAAAACTAGAATAAAGTATTTCAGCTGCATTTAAATGAACCGTGTATTTTCACTTTAACACTAACCGTTGTTTTGTGTATTCTTCCCCACAGCTTTTTACTCGGTGGTACAGATGTTTGGGGCATAGAGTTCTCTTTTTTTCCCTCCTCCATCGATGAAGAAGGCCCTGGCTCCCGCAAAGAAGGCCACTTTCCCTTCTTTTCGTGCTTTCTCGACCACGGGCCGTATCAGGCTTCTTTGAAGGCGATCCTCAGGTGAAAGATCTTCCTTAAAACGTAGATTCTCCGTCTTTAGGAAAGATTATTTTTTTGCGGCCTTCCATATCGCATCACGTTGGTGTCTCACGGAGAACTGGATGATGATTCCTCGAGGACGTCTGTCTTCGGCGGCTCGATCCACACGATGAACGCTGTCGATGACATCTGGGTACTTATCTTTGAAGTTAGGCTCCACTTTCTGACAGATAGAGATGACTTTGGTTCGGATGATTTCACCTTTTTCTTCTTTCAGGCCAGGCAGACGTAGGTCCCATCTTCTTTTATATCTAGATAACTCGAGTATCTCGTTTTCCATTTCTTGTAGTTTTTTCTCAGTTTAGTTCACTCTGCCTATGGTTTCCGCCATTTTACTTTTCAGCACGGAGCGCACAAATTCCACAGAATCTTTTAGTTCGTTTATACTGGTTTGTAAACCATCCGCTCTTTCATTTATGATCCCTGTTATTGAGGCGATTATATTCTCAGCAAAATTGTCATCATCTAGAGTCTTGCGGTTTTTGCCGAGAGCTTTTGTAGGTGTGTCACCTGTAGCATTTGACTTTCTCTTGTTGGCCGCCATTTTCGTTCCAGTTTATTCTTGTTTCCAATGTCGAAAGGCTTCTGCTTTCCGACGCATACTTCGTAAGGTGGGAATTGAGGAGTAAAGTGACCAGTTTTGGTTTAGTGTTAGCTGGGGTATAGTATATATATATAGTATATTGTCAGGAGAGACCATGTCGAAAGTCCGGTTACTCCGCCATTTTGCCCAGAACCCCCGTTTATCTGTGTTTATATCCCTTCCGGCCCGCACTCGGCGCACAATATACATGACTAACGCTACCACCCTCATTGGGGGGGGGAGATTAGCGGGGCTGACATGCGTTTAGCCGTCAGAGGCGAGGGACTCATGTGGCAATATTAATACCAAGCGTGGCGGAACGAATGCTACAACATTCGCGCAATGCCATGCCGGCACGGCACATTTATGGACATACCATTGTGGTAATATTACGCCGATTTGCTGACATGGTGTGTCTGCACCTTTTGTGTGTGTGGGACAGCAGCTGCGTGCCATCTGTTGGCTTTGAGTGTAGAGGGGCGGGCGCTCTGTGTGACCGGCCAATCACAGAGCGTGAAGACAGCCAGTTACCTAATGAGGATTTTACTTCAGCACGAACACAGATATTCACAGGTTTTACTCGTTTTATGCTCAGAATCGTCAAAAATGCTTTATTTTATTGTACCGGACTTTAAATGAGTATCCGGCTCAACCTTAAAAATCTCAATGTCACCACAGAAACAGTACTTAGTGTGTGTGTCTGCTTGTGTGTGGATGTGTGTGTGTGTGTCTGCTTGTGTGTGGATGTGTGTGTGTGTGTCTGCTTGTGTCTGCTTGTGTGTGGATGTGTGTCTGCCTGCTCTGTCTTCTCCATCCCCAGTGAGTCATGGAGGATGGCTGCTTATACTGAGCCAGGATCCTCTGGAGGTTTCTTCCTGTTAAAATGGAGTTTTCCTCTCCACTGTCGCCGCATGCTTGCTTAGTATGAGGATTGCTGTAAAGACTGACTGTAGTTAGTGACTCGATGCAACCTGCTGGTTCCTTATATAGGAAACCTTTTACTAACTGGCATGATGAAATGGCCGTGTTGACGCCGCCTCACGACTGTGAGGGTAAAAACAGTCGCTGTGAACCTTGGAGTCAATCTTGAGAATGCCCTAGGGTTTGATGCCCGTGTAAATTAAACCATTCTTGATACAACACCACTCAGAGACAGTAGTTCATGCCTTTATTACAGCTCGCGTTGATTACTGCAATGGTATCCTGTTTGGGGTGAGCGGGCATCGCCAGCGAGGCCACAACTGGAGCAAAATGCAGCGGCTAAGTTTGTAGTGGTTCCCCGGTCTCTGCACTGTTGATTTTAGAATCCTTTTTGTGGTTTTTAATCATTGCATGGGTTGTCGCTGTCGTACTTACAGACTCAGCCATACATCCGGTACAAGCACTCCACTCAGAGAACCATCTTCTGCTCTGCCCCAAGGACCCGCTGAAAGACTAGAGAGAGGCCGTTCTCTGTGGCCGGCCCGAACCTTTGGGATGAGCTGCCCTACTCTGTACGGCTTTGGTGGCCATTTTTAAGGGTGGGCTAAGGACACTTTTCTTGGACCTGGCTTTTACCTCTGGCCGTTGATGTTTCTATTGCCATCTATGTTGTTTTGACTCTAGTTGTTAGTCTTGTCCTGTTGTTTCTCTGTACCGGGCTCTGCTGTCACCCCTGTGGAGCTTTAGAAATAGTTAGAGTTGAGATAACCAACTGAACTCAACTGGAATGTTTTATTCTGCGCCGTGCTTCATGATCTGGCGCCATATAAACACGCTGGATCTAACACCTGCTCAGTGAATGACTGCTTTGTCAGCAGAACAAAGACAAACACTAGCTGTATTTGTAGGTGGAAACACGGTAACTTCCACCTATTTTTAATAAAAACCAAATGAGTGGACTGCTTCTGGAGCACACTTCTCTCAGCAGCAGAGCTGCTGGTCTCCTTAGAGTGAGAGTAAAGACAAACATCACAACTCCTTTGGCTTGGCTCCTACATGTTCAAAAGCTCTGGATGTCCATACTGCCCCCTGCTGGACTCATTCCAGTTATCCGACAGCACGTCTGCTGTTAAGGGCACATGTTCTGGCCCGGTACCACAGGCGTTTCACATACAGAACCATGTCTGAGATCTGGGTTTAGCAGGACTTTAGTAACCAAAAACGGTTCAAAATTAAACTAGAAATGAATGTTGCGTGGGTCCAGCTAGGTACTTACGAGTGGAGGTAGAGGTAGCTGTGGGGCGGAGCCGGAGCAGAGAGCCACAAACACACACTAGAGGCTAGTTCAGTTTTAATGAAACAAGTCCGTCACAACTCCCGCTGCAGGGCAGCCACACCACATCAAAACTATACAAAGTAGGCTGCCAACGCAGCCATTTTATCTTTGGGTTTCTTGGGGTTGCCACGGCGACCCCTGCCTCGCCCTCGCCCTCCGCGCCGCGCACCTCCGCCTCGGTGCATTGCATGCCTCATGGTGGCGTGTTTAAGCTCCACCAGATCCTGGAAGACGGGATCGCAGAAGACACAGCCGGCGTGCTGCGTCTCCCCAGCCGGGAGCGGCGTCCGGGCCTTGTTGAAGTCCACCGCCACCAGAGAGGCCTCGCATGCATCACAGCTCTCCGTAGCAACCTAACAGAGGACAGATGAGTGCTAAACATACCGCTGTGTGGGTGAGCCTCTAACTCAGCCTGAACTACCATCCAAACCAGCCGGACCTGTTGAGTCTGGTTCTGGCCGAGCAGCTCATAGCCATGAGAGCAGCTGATCAGCAGCACGGCTGGACCTGCTCTTTACACCTCCTTTCATCCTTCTCCCATAAACAACAGTAGGAGTTAGGCTCTCCAGAGCGTAAAGTCACAGGAAACAGAAACGTCATCAAGCTTGGAAACGCTTTTAGCGATGTCGTGAATGGAAACCATAAATAACAGTTACGGTGTCACACACCTGTCACCTGTAACTACCACAGCATTCACACACCTGTCACCTGTAACTACCACAGCATTCACACACCTGTCACCTGTAACTACCACAGCATTCACACACCTGTCACCTGTAACTACCACAGCATTCACACACCTGTCACCTGTAACTACCACAGCATTCACACACCTGTCACCTGTAACTACCACAGCATTCACACACCTGTCACCTGTAACTACCACAGCATTCACACACCTGTCACCTGTAACTACCAC
>SSNQ01000197.1:1751185-1779611 GCA_006942095.1 Nothobranchius kuhntae | reverse complement strand
TTCCTGCCATGCTGCATGAGGTTTATTCTGTTTGGTCTCTGTCCTTTGTTAGAGGTGTGCACGTTCACAATGATGCCATCCTGCTTCCAGGCATCAGATCAGTTATCCGACTGTTATTTCCTTTTCCTATGACCCCAAAACTGAGCTGCATCCCAAACCATGACACATGCACGCAGCTCCACTCTGACTGCTCACCTGGATGTACTTCATGAAGCGATGACATTTGCCACAGCGAGAAAGGGGCTTTCCTGAGGCAGCGATGGGGGAGAAGGAGACCTCCATCAGCTCGTCCATGCCTGTAACACAGCACAAACGCACACCGGGCCAGAGTTCAACTGAAGCTGAAGAACAGGAAGTCCTTCCTGCTGTTTCTGCGTTCTTGCATCACAACCAGAGATTAAGTGAGCGTCTATGTTCACATACAGAGCGGTCCTCCATGTCTAAAGTAACTCTTGCCGGCAGTCCAAAATAAACTCTTGGCATCAGAATGAGTCTTACGGACATCGTCTATTTAAAATGTGGTTTTTACATTTTTATCCCTGATCCCAACAGGTCACTCTGACTTTAACATGCAGGCTGAACATGAACATGGTCTCCAACACCCATTTCCTACAGAGCAGGGTCCAGCCAGCCGCGGCGCAGCTGTAGCGTCTCACTAACCAATCAGAACGGGCATCAAAAAGCGTCATCTTCCCTGCTACGCTTGTCAAAATAAAAGTCTACACTAACTGATCGTGTCACACCGCTGTGGCTAAATAAAAGCTGCCACACCTATAGAGCACATTTCTGTAGGTTTTTTAAAGACATCGCTATGACTCCAGCTTGTTCTTGCTGTTTGGGATCTTCACTCCGGGCTCCTGCTGACCGCAGCCTCAACTCCAGGAAAAACAACGTTAACGGCCTCTGTGCTGGAAGATGTCCCAGGGACAGCCCGGGTGAGGTTGAGCTCTTTCACCTGCTGCGTGTCCCTGATCACCCTTCTAAGAAGTCCACACACACACACACGTCTAGATGCACCGAGTCTGCTTTCATCCAGAGCCCCACCGTAACACTGTGAGATGTTTCTGGAGTCACTCTTTCAGATCCTCAACATCTTGGATGCAGAGGGACCAGATCTACAGCCCGGAGACTGCATCTGTTAAATTCCAGTAGAGCACTGTGGTGGACAGCTAGGGACCGTAGGGAGGCTATTATCACAGTCCAGCGAGTCGATCACAGAGACCTTCCAGCAGCTGAAGCAGGAAAGTCGCTCTGGAGACCGGCAGATGAGCGTGATCACTTCACAAAGAATAGTCAGCTGTCACGTTGTGACATTAGGGGACCTTTCGGGCAATTATATGCAACTAATTCATGACCTCAAAGTGCTCAAAGCTGCTCCTCCTGCAGACCTGTCTCAATGCCAGGCACATTTGACGCCCCCCACACTCATGGACCGTCAGTAAATATTGGATCAGAACAACTTTGAAGCACCTGCTGATTTATGAGATGTTCCATAAAATCCAAACTCCAGTTTTTCTGCAAGACATCAGTAGAAGTTTCCTTCATATTCAGAGATCTGATCTATTCTCTGCAGCACAGCAGGGGCCATACTTTCAGTCTTTCATTAAGGATGCCATGTCATAACCACTTGCTCTCCTGTTGAGATGCAGCTGCTGTGGGAGGACTGTGGACCAACGTTGCAATAGCTGGATTCGGTTAGGGTTACATATAATTCTAAAAGTGTTGCTTTGAATGACCCGCGTTGCTCCTGCAGCTGTGAAACATGGAAATCCTTCCATCTGCAGCGCGCAGACAGGAGCAACCAGGCTTATTAAATGTGTTCCGACCAGGAAACAGCTGGGAAGGCTTCCAACAGCTCTACAGAGGCTCCTCCTGCATCCACGCTGCTGTTTGTTCATAAGACGGAGCTCTGGCTCCTCCCAGACACGCAGCAGGTGAACTAGTCTCGTTTGAAAATGAAACGCAGGTGTTGCTGTTCAACACGTTTATGAGGAATCATCACAGAACAAAGGAAACTTGGGCATGTGCTGCTAACTATGTGTGTGTGTGTGTGCGTGTGTATTTTATGCCCGTTCCTTCAATTCAATTCAATAATATTTATTAATCCCAGAGGGAAATTAGCGTTTCAGTACACACAGTTCTGAGATCACACACACACGACAAGAACTGGTGACTGTGGTCATTCGCAACCCGCGTCGCGCTACCCTAAAGATCAAGAGGGTTTATATGAGGATAGAGTCAGGGGGAGGGAAAAAGGCACTTCAGAGTTACCCTCACCAGGGAGGGCAGCTTTGCTCTGCAAAATAACACCTCAGACAGAAATGCACACACTTCAGACAACACAACACAAGTGTCCACTAGGTGGGGAGGTAGGGCTGCAGCCACATGGAGCAGCGCTCATCACCTCCGTTTGGACAGGGGAGGGGGATAATGGGTTAGAGAGCACAGTGACTCCCAGATACGGTTCCACGGCCTTCACTGGTCACAGTCCCGCCCAGGCTGGGATAGGGAGAAAGAGTTGCCATGGCGACGGCAGCACTCCACATTTCTTCTGAGGGGAGTTTTTACTTCAGCCTCACAGGCTCAAGGGCACCAGATTCAGATAAGAACTGTTTTGGGACAGACAGAGAATATGTCCTCTCTGCCTTAGAGTTCTGTTGGTCTTCAACCCCTCCAGGTCCAATAATGGCGTAATTAATCTATCCCAATCCGTGCTGATCAGTCCACAACTCTGTCCTTGATGGAGTCCACCTTCTGTTCCAGAGCCTGAATCTCAGCCAAAGTGCCAAGCTTACGACTCATCTCAACAGTTATGAGTTTGTGCGTTCACAGCACGGTGTAATCCATCCCTGAGCTCCGGGACTGAGCCAGTATTCCTCGAAAGCTCGTTAATTTTCCGGTACGCCAGGTAACCGCTCAGGCCAAACAGCAGGAATCCCGACACCAACACCACGACTATCCAAACATCTTCAGAATCCTCTACAGACAGCTGAGAGAGGCGGATCAGGTTCCACTACCTGAGGAAACATTATTTTTATGGGAAATGATTGAACAATCTTGGGAAGCAGGCTGCGGTAGCAAACCCAAAGTGTAATATTAAAAGTGAAAAACATTAAAAAATGTAGAATGTTTCAGTTTTTCTGAATGAACTTTGATTCCTGCACACAGCATGGAGACTGAGGAGGGGACTCCGGAAGCCGAGGAGGAGGATGTGGCGTGGAATCTGCAGCAGCAGGCGTGGACGAAGGTGCCCGACGTGGCGCTGATGGGACTGGAGGCGGAGCCTCTTGGACGGGCTGGACCGGGGCCGCCGCTAGTCGAGGATGAGACCACCACCGGAACTGGACGTGGAGTGTCCCCTGGGGCCAGCGTGGGGCCTGGATGTGGAGCGGGGGGGTGGAGCTTGGACTGAGGTTGCGGCGTCGTGTGGAGGTTGAGACGGCGTCAACAGGAAGAGGGGAAGAGGAGAGGAAACTGGACCTGATGATAGCAGGAGGGTAATGATGACTCGGGGCCGACAGAGTAGCTATGGAAGAGGTGACTTGGTGTCCCGGGGGTGTGGAGTCGGAGGCATGAACAGGAGATGAACCAAGGTCAAAGGTCTCCTGCAGACGCCTGGCTAACTCCCAGAAGGACACCGATCTGGATGGACGTACTGCAAGATAGTCCATGGCCCACACCAGGGCGCTACCACCCACATCAGACACCATGAAGGAGACGCCGTCATGCTCCGAGGAAGCCAGGTCCAGGTAACGAACGCAGGCTTTGATGTAGGTACGGCAGGTCTCTGGGTCTCCACAGTACCTGTAGTGGAGTGGTTTTGGTGGAGTCCACGATTCTGCTGGGTCCAGGTGAGGTCGGTCCATTCTGTCATGCTGAGCAGGAGGTTGGGACCCAAAAACGCAGAGCACACGAGACAGGAGCAGATGTAAATGAGGAAACCCTTTATTTAAAGGAGGAGGCTTGGTCCAGCGGTCCAAAAACACAACAGAAGCTCACAGCTGAGCACGGACCTGGGCAAAACCCGGGAGGGAACAGAACAAGTAGACACAACGATGGGCCGACAAACACTGAGGGACAAGACAGAGGGAGGTGATCGGGGGACAGGTGACAGGTGTGAGTGAGAGCTGGAGGGAAGGCAGGTGCGTACAATAACCTAAATGAGGGGAAAGAAACAAGCAGGAGGGCAGATAAACCTGAACCTATAAACACGGATAAAACTAACCCTAAAGACTGAGGGCAAAAATAAACAACTAGATAGATGAGGAGGACTAAAGTAAGACTGACAAGGAATTATCAGGGAGTGATTAGGAGGACACCTGAGGGAAGTCTAGAGGGCTGGGGACAGAGGGACACAGAACATGACGTACGGTCCATAGTGCTCTACTGCTGCTCTAACACACGCCACTAAGGCTGAGTGTACCCGGGTCTGATGGGAGCAGAGAAACAGCTAAAACATGCTGGACAGGAAAGTGCTTCAGGGTGGCGGACCCTCAGAAACACGGATCCTGGGCTGAACTTACTGGTGATGGAATCCACAAAGTAGTGAAACTTCCTCTTGAAGATATCGAGCGTGTGCTGCAGAACCTGCTGGTAGTTGGCCTTCCCCACAGCGATGAGGTTCAGCTGCTTCTCTACAGCACTGCGTATGGTGGGCAGCACCAGCTCTGCGTCTACACACACACACACACACACACATTAAGTTCCTCCAGCACCGGGTCAGGGTATTCTGGCTGCCTGAGTGAAGTGACCTGTTTTGTAGTAGCCGTGCACCAGGACTACGCCCAGACTGGTCGGCTTCAGCTTGCGTCCGCTCTCCACGGTCACATAGTTCCTCTGACAGATGTTGTTGATGTGGACGGGGATGCTGGCATCGGTGCCTGGAGGAGACAGGGACGTATTAGAAGTTGCAGAGTTTATGCCGAGCTCCCTGATTTGATGAGTTGTGTGTTGAGCTGCAGCCACCAGCCATCGTCACCCTCAGCTTTCCACTCCCCGTAAACTCATCTCCTCCTCTAGGTCTAGGTGAGGTTCAGGCATGCTTCTGACATCTGGTGTCAACTCTAAGACTTTCTGCTGTGTAACTGGGTTTTGCTGGATAAATGAATTTCTTAGCTATTGAAGTATTCTCTTTTATCCGTTTCCTGTCTGGTGATGACACCGCGTTTGACACGAGTGACCTCAGCCAGCACAAACACCCTACCGGGCTTCCAGCAGCTCTACTCAGCGTGGCTCGGATGCCGTTCGGTCGGATGGTCTTTTCCAACGGCCAGGTCGGAAAACGCTCCCCGCTGGAAGGAAGCTCGTGGGTAAAATGCTTCTAGTACCTTACGCGTCGCTGTCACCTTTGGCCAGGAGGGGGGGCTCACACTTGTAGACCAACGGTTTTATTGGACTTCAGGGTGTAAAAAGAGCGTTCTTGTTGGAGATGGCTCTATTCAGCTGCAAGGAGTCCGACTGGAAGCTGGACGTGATTTTGAATTTCCAGCAGTTTGACTAAAGCGTTAACTTTGCCTTCACCAGGGCTGGGCGAACTCCCAGTGTCACCTCATATAGAGGATTCACCTTAACGACAAATGGACGAGAACTACAGGTGTGTGCAGAAACAAAGGTTGTCCACTAGATGGGGCTGTCGCGTGTTACGTCAGTCATGTTACTCAAGGTGGTGCAGCTTCTTAAAGGGACATGAACGCTGCCCACCTGCACACATCTTTTCATTTTTATTATCGGATTTATTGACATCTGAAAAATGATCACCATAAGAGTCAGAGATTTCAGTAACGATACATTTGTGATGTATTGCCCAGCCCTGGTCTACAGCTGTGGTTGTCGTAAGAATCCTGCCCGTCTAGGATGTGTAACCAGTATGAATGCCAGCTCTTGCAACGGAGATGCTGGTTTGATGTGGAAGTTTACAAAGTCCCGTCCAACAGATCCCCTAACCCGACTCTGCCAACGCTCAAATAATGTGTCCAACTTCCCGACTTTAAGGTAAACTGGAGACACGTGTTTTCAGAAGCTATTTCCTGTTGGAGGTGCGGTGGCTCTGTGTAGAGGCCGGTTCACAAACCAATGCCGTGTTTCTCCATTAGCGTGATGAGTTCAGCCTCCGTCAGGTAGTCGGGTGGGTTGGTCTGCCTCTCCACCAGCTTCATCTCGTCTACAGTGAAAATATCTCCACGCTCACAGGCTGGGATGGCCTCTTCCAGGGCGATCCCCTGCCATGGCATCACTACTGTGTAACCTGTGGGCAACACACACAAACGCTTTAGTCCTTTGTTCGTCTTTAAGCCTTTGGGGTTTTAAATGTCAGCGATAATATGAATAAACCACTAAAGCTTTAAGCTACATGACTCAGACATGTGTAATGGCATGTAAAGAGGCCATGTCATGGAAAATCCACTAGCGTGTGATATTCTTGTTTCCTCATGAAAAACAGCCCCGAACCAGTGTTGGGCTGCATTCATGCATTTCCTGTTTGGTTTATTTTGAAATTCATCAAAACAGACCTATGTAAATGTGTGTGTGACTCCATCTTCTGGCTCCTGACACCAGGCCCCGGTCCTCCTGAATCTGCTCCGGGTTCTGAAGCCCACCCCCCACGGCGACGGCTGTCAGCTAGCAGGCTTGGTGGTGCGGGTTAGAGTCCTGGGCTGACATGCAGGTTTGTACCTCAGCTCTAACTAGTTTTCTGTTTTAGCTTCACTTGCCAGCATCATCTTTTCAACCCTTTATTGTAAACTGTTTAAAAACTAAGGACTAATCTGTTTTTTTTTTACTGTCTTTGTTTATTTAGCCAGCGTGAGTCCATGTGAGGTGAGCAGAGTAAAGCCGGGCGTACACCGTGGGACTTTTTCACTCGTAACACAGCTTCAGCTCAAACTGTACGACTTCCTCGCAGGGCAGATCTCATGAGTCGTGTGCTCACACTGTACGTCTGGTAGCAACACGTCGGCCCTAAAAATATGCTAAAAATAGCAGTTTTTACACAACACGTCAGACTTGTTTGTCTTGTTTTGCCTGTTGTCCTTCGGGAGTGCTGCAGGAGGACACACAGGGATTTATGGGGGTTGGATGAGGAAAAGGAAATAAAGAAAGTAAATCTGTGTTTTGTGATCAGTTTAATTTGACATAAACACGACAAACACACTTTCCTGACAATCTTTGTGAGTAAAAAAACGTGTAGAAATAAAAACGAACAACGTGTGTTATTAGGGAAACAGCGGGCGAGCGGTGTTGATGCAGGATTGCGCATGCGCCGTGAGCGGTTCTGGTACTGTTTGGGTCGCAGCTGCTCGCTGCGCCGCTTCAACAGTGCGATACCCTCACGAGGGACGAGCGAAGCATTAGACACGCCAGAAGTCCGTGCGAGCTCACGACTGCTGATCGGCAGCTGGTCACGTGGTGTTGATCGCCTCTCGTAACCCCCTGTACACTACACGACCGCTCGGCGCAAAACTCGCCCCGATGTCGTGGATTCTCGCACGACTGGAAAATCGGCTCAAAAAAGTGAAAAAGTCACACAGTGTACGCCCGGCCTAAGTCAATTGAAATGCTGCTTGAAAACGACCAAATTCAAAGATGTTTAGAGACACTAAACATCTTACATAAAATCATCAGTAACATGAAAAATGCTTCAGCCGGCTAGATGAGCACCTGGAGTTGAACCCAAGTCAGCACAAGCTAAACAGAGTAGGCTCTGGACCTCTTAGCCACAGCAAGCCTAAGACGCTGCTGTAGGCATGTTCGATCGGACGGGCGGGGGGCGGGGTTTCACCGAAACTAACCGTTTATTTCTGGGTATAAGGTCGATAACGCTTATATAAGATGAATGACGTCTCAGCAGTGATGTTTAAAATAGCCTGACTTAGGAAAGAGCTGGTCTGAATCAGAGACTCCAGCATGCTTTACACCCTTCACACACTGGTGTTGATGAGCTACACTGGGACACAAGGACATCAGCGAGGCTGCCACACACTGGCGCCACCGGTCCCTCTGACCTCCACCAGCGGGCAGGAGAAGGTCCTCATTAGGGTCACAAGCCACATTTCTGAAACTGTGCAGAATCTCTGAAAAACGTAAGCTCAGCACAAAAACGCACTCACGCAAGCATCCCACCTCCCACGCACACCAGGAGGAGACCTGGTGTGCGTCTGCCACAAATGGACCAAGCAAACTACGCTATGAATATTGTGCTTAAGTAAGTCTGCTAATCGACCGCATGTCACAGGTAACCATGGCAACTGAGATGGAAATCTAGGCTCCGGAGAGAGGCGTAGGCACAGAAAGAATAGTTCTTCCCTTCAAGTGGCCCTGTACTGGTGCAGTGGTGAGCTCTAAAGGAGCTGGAACAAGGAACATGCCTGAGATGGCAACAATCACCGGTACCATCTGGCACTATGGTGCTCAGGGATCTAAGGGGAACATTTAGGGAAAACTCCATCCATCCATTTTCATCCGCTTATCCGGAGTCGGGTCGCGGGGGCAGTAGCCTAAGGCGAGAGGCCCACACTTCCCTCTCCCCAGCTACCTGGACCAGCTCCTCCGGGGGAATCCCAAGGTGTTCCCTGTCCAGGTGAGAGACATAGTCCCTCCACCGGGGTCTCCCTTTAGGTCTCCTCCCGGTTGGACGTGCCCGGAAAGCCTCACCAGGGAGGCGTCCAGAAGGCATCCTGACCAGATGCCCGAGCCACCTCAACTGGCTCCTCTCAATGTGGAGGAGCAGCGGGTCTACTCTGAGCCCCTCCCGGATGACCGAGCTTCTCACCCTGTCTCTAAGGGAGAGCCCAGCCACTCAGCAGGGAAAACTCATTTCGACCGCTTGTATCCGTGATCTTGTTCTTTCGGTCTCTATCCAAAGCTCGTGACCATAGGTGAGGGTAGGAACGTAGATCCACCGGTAAATCGAGAGCTTCACCTTCTGACTCAGCTCTCTCTTCACCACGACAGACCGGTACAACGCCCGCATCACTGCAGACGCAGCACCAATCCGCCTATCGATCTCACTCTCCAGCTTTCATTTAGGGAAAACTACAACGGCTAATTTGAAAACAAATGTTTTCATGCCTCTTCGGTTCTAACATAAATAAAAGTTATAAGTAAATAAATTGTGGAGATAAAAGAAATAAATAAATCAATGAAGGGATTCTCTCATATTTGACTAAAAACCTCCATAACAACACATTATGGCCCAAAAGCATCTATTGGACCATCTAGCTTGTTCTGGAGATTTGCTAAAGCAGCTTTAGTTGAATCCACAAAGGTTCTAGGCAGGACACACCGTGAAGCCAGACGAGAAGGAATGATGACTCCGATCAGGAATTGGGACTACGTGTCTCAGCTGGCCAGGGAACGCCTTTGGATTGCCCCGGAGGAGCTGGCCCAAGTGGCTGGGGAGAGGGAAGTGCGGGCCTCCCTGCCGAGGCTGCTGCGCCCACGACCCGAAGTAGGAGTAGACCCATGCATACGTGAAGGAGGACATGCTAGCATCCCACACAAAGGTTGCAGCTGGGACTTGGACCAGCAACTTTGCTGCCGGGATGACGCCTTCTCTATTTTGTGTGATTTTCTCATTTAACTTCACACTGACAATGTTTTGCTGCTCTGGTCTCGGCTGGGTTTCACATTTTAATTTGTTTTGCAGATCTTCACATGAAGCTCACTATTGGTGAAGTTTGATTTGTGATGTCTGCGCTGGTTTGACGAGTGGCTGGCTGCAGTGATTCTGAAACGGTCTGGTAGTCTCACCTGGTGAAATGAGGGTTTTCCCAGTACAAGAGAAGGCCTCGGTGCCAATAACGAAGTCTACTGTGGTCTGTAGGAACTTGCAGTCTTGGCTGACGGTAGCGATGAAATGACGTGTGATGTACTCGTACAGCCGCCAGCCGTCACTTCCTGCAGGACAGAACAGCAGAAAGGATCTGTTACAGGCCCACAGAGCGGACCTAGATGATGAGAGGGGAACAGCTCAGCTGCTGTCCAGACCAGGCTTCTAGGTTGTGCTCTGCTTTCATTGGACAATACTATGTCACTGTTACGTCTGTTTATATGCTCCAGTTTTAGGGGGGGGCAACTTGATACCGGAGGGGACATGTCCCCCCCCCCCGGGGGAGTCTCTGTGTTTGTGTATTCTTGTTTGGATATTATTTGTGCAATTGTTGGACAAAATGACTTGCTGTGGCATTAATTGCACTAATAGAGCGTCCAAGGAGTCTCCACTTCATTTTTTTGGTAAGTAAAATTATATTTATGTATTTTAGGTCACTGCCGAGCTGAGCTTAGATTTTAACATGTACTGTTTAACCATGAAATTTAAATGTAATAGGGTAAAACCCAGTGCATTTAACATAATGCTGCACTTTAGAAAATGGGTTGAAATATAACATGTTGGTGGAGCTGGGTTCCCACTATCGGTATGGTCCCCTCCCCTCAGCGGCAGCACGGCTCCTGTCTGCTGTGCGGCTGTCGGCTTGTGGAGCTCTCGGAGACCTCTGTGTTCCACCCGGTTTTACCCAACAGTCAGCCCGGCGTATCTCTGACTCAGAAGCTCTGGTGTGCACCGTTAACTCCGGTTGTAGCTAGGTTGCTACCTCCGTTAGCTTAGCTCCCACATCCGCGTTAGCTTTGGGTTAGCTTCAGGTTAGCTTGTAGCTAGTTCGACCGGGTGCCGTCAGTTGATCCCAGCCTTACAGCCCCACCCTCAGCTCCTCCTCTCTTCCCTTTTGTGGAATTGTCTGGGCTTGACGGAACCTGTGACACGGTCAAAATGGCGGTGGTGGCCACCTCCCATTTTAGTACAAAAACGTGTTATTGGAGCCTATGGAAAGGAGATGTCCATATAAGTATGTCGATGGATTTTACTGACAAAAATAGCTAGAGGTGATCAGCTTTGGCTCCATCCGTCTTGCTTGTTACTGAATTAAAAGAAAACAATTGCAATGATATTCACAATAAAAAACCCATGAAACTGTAGCGGTCCAAACACGTTTGTTTGTATCTGGAGGGGGGGGGGGGGACTCGTGCTGCACACAGACAGCTGGTGTGATCAGCTCTTGGCAGATCCCCCTGTCCCCCACCCTAGCTGCGCGCCTGATGGGAAGTGTCTGGGTAGAACAGACAGAGGGCAGGTCTGACAGGCCAGGCTATGGAGCTCCATCACTAACAGCATTAATCAGCTAAAGAGCGGCCCCTAGCACACCTACCTGCTCCACAGGACTGTTCAGTACTGTTTCTGGTGCGCAGAGGGCTGCAGAGTGCTCTTTCGTGTGAAGTTGGTAAAGTTTCTACCAACACAATCACTCACCTCCACCTGAGACTCTGCATCCACATATGAGGACACAGGCTTCTTGCATTATAGTGCTGTCACTCTCTTCAATTTAGAGGTTTTTGATTATTTAGAGACACTTGATATTCACTGATCTTTTTCCTTCTCTTTTTAGGAAATTAGCCAACATTTAAATTTAAATTTTTAATCTGAGTAATGTTTTGTTCACAGCTGAGACAGCTGGGGTTGGTTTTTCGTTTAAATCACACAGGACTGAGCAGCTACACGTTATGAAAGTGAGCTGGCATTATGATAGAAAACTAGTTGTCCAGCAGAAAAAACAGCAACTTTAGGAGTAACGTGCTAAAAACTGCTGAGAGTCACTTTAAAGGATGGTTTTCCTCTCCACGGTCTCTACATGCTTGCCTAGTGTGGGCGTGGCTGACACAACCGTTGGAACGTTTACTCAGTGAAGTGCCTTCAGACCACTCGTGCTGTGATTTGGGGCACTTTAAATAAACTGAATTGAAGTGAAGTTATGTTTATCCGTTAATCTGTACCAGCAGCTTGTAGAAGCAGCCTGTTAGGGAGTAGTGTGGTTCCTGCTGCAGACCAGCCAAGCCTTCCCAGTGGCCTAGTGGGTGAGTCAGCCCAGGGACCGGGGTTCAAATCCTAGTCAGGTCACAGCAAAAGACTTCTTTTGCTGTGACATTTATGTCACTTTTATTTACACACTATTAGTTTTGTCTGCATGAATATCTGGTAGGAAATGATGTGTAGCATTTATATTGTGCAGGGACACGTTATACCTTTTTTCCTTTAAAGGAGACATATCATGAAAAACTCACTTTTTTATCCACTTAGTACAGCGTGTTTCACATTGTAAGCATCCAAGTGTGCAAACAGCCGTATATTATTCACTAAAGGTGCTATTTAGATATTTAATGATGAAGCTTTGATCATATTTGTCCACCTGGTCAGGTTTTAAATCGGTGAGGTGCATCTTCTGACTACGTCGTCACAACAGCTGCCAGGGCTCCTGACAGAGGTTTGGTGTGAGAAGCCGCTGAAGTTGCTGTACTGAATGTGTTAATATTGCTGCACATCCACTGAACCTCCTGTTTTATAGACGAGCTGCTGTTGGATCTCGGGTGTTTTTAACGTTGTCTACACGAGCCTCGCGCGTCTGAACGGAACTCCCTGTAGTCTGGTACCTAAAGGCCCGGCCCGGCCCAGTCAGGGCGTGGACACTATCTTAATACAGACACAATCATCCCTTTAGGTGGTGGCCTGTCCAACTCACCCACTTCCCCCTCTGAAGCAGCACGCATGGGTGTGATGGGTGGATGGTCTCCTGCGTCGGTTCCCTTCCTGGGTCGGTTGATCCCATCTGAAAGCAGAGCTTTTACCTGAAGTACAGGTTTAAAATATGTGTTAAACATCCATTTTACTGCAGCAACACGAGATTTGTTTACCAACTTCCTGTTCCAGAACCACAGATCTATGTACATGAGCACACACTTTTAAATATAAATGGCTTAAATGATCATCAGGCCTGACCTCTTCTGCCCACATGGGGCAGTTGATCTGCTGCTTCAGAGCTCCCTTCAGGTCGAAGTTCTCCGGGTAGTGGGTGGTCTCAGTCCGTGGGTAACTAATGTAGCCCTGAGTATACAGACGCTCTGCAGTCTGCATAGTATGCTGGGGCCCCATACCTGAAACATCAGCAAACACCTGCCTTTTAGCTTCTCCTGTTTGGTTCTGCGGGCCAGTGACAGAAGTCCGAGAGCCGGCCCACTTTGGGTTCAGGACACTCATCTGAATGAGAGCGACCCACGTTAACGCTGCTCAAAAACACTTTAGTCAGTTCATCAAAAATCTTTTAAAAGTTTTCTGAAAATGTCGTTTTCAACTGGACCCATTTCCTCTGCAGACAGAGGGTTCTGACCCAGCAGAATTCTGAGTGGCTGCAGCTGTTCCTCATTCTAGCATCTAGTTTAATCCTTCACTGATTCCCTCTCTGTTATTCCCACACTGGGAGAAGTTGCTCCCTCTGACGGGAACATGTAGTCATCAGATGGAAACGGACCGGGAGACGTCCATGGATGCAGATCCAACCGATTCAGCCCAGATTAAAACCAACTCCAGGAACCGTTTTTCTGACCACCATAGCCCTGACCCCGCAGAAGTACGGGTGACAATGGGAAGCTGGAATTCTCAAGCTTTGAGCATCCTTGTGATGCTGCAAGAAAACTTTCATAAACGTATATGAACAAGTTTTATGTGAAAGTCCAGACCTTTCGCTGCTGTTGTTTTTCTTTTGGGGGGGGGGGCTGTTTAATTCATCAGGGGTCTCATTTATCAAACATGGCGTACAATCCTTACTAACACCGTACTTAAGCTCAGCAAGAAAAAAGTACTTACGCCAAGCAGGTGTGTGATCTATCAAACATGGAGGACGCACAGCTGCACGCAATCTCCGCTTCATAAATCAGAGACTAACGAGAATGTTTCTGAGCTGCTTTTTAGTCACATCCCGCCCTCACCACGCCCACTTACTGCCATAAATAGTCAATGCAAAGTGCCTTGTGGATCTCATGCATATACATAAGCCGGCTGTTGCAGCGCTCCGCCAATGGCATGGCGACCGTAGATCAAGGCAGATCTTATTTGCAAAACAAATAAGAGAAAACCCACGGAGTGGCACAGCTTTGCTGAAGCCGTCAATGCTGACTTCTTCAGAGAGATCTGTGGCGGGTATAAATGGTCCAATCGGGATTCGATCCCATGACTCCCGAGTGAAAGTCACGCGCGTGTGCGCATGCACACGTGTGTGTGTGTGTGTGTGTGCATGGGGGGGTCTTGTCTGTGTGAAAACAAAGCGGTACAAGTGATAATGCTGCAGGATTTCATAATAGTATCTTCTCAGCAGCAGCACTGCAGGTGCTCTCCACGTCCAGCATGTGTGTAAGCCAGGTCCTTAGTCAACTTAAAGTTGTGCACATTTTTCTGCTAAGTTTTCTTTCATAAATCCCAAAGTTTACGTGGAAAGTTGCTTACGCAGTTTTCCGACCCCGTTATGTGCGTAAGCAAGCTTGATAAATGAGGCCCTGGTATTCTTGCAGACAGTCTGCACGTTAACAAACATTAAAGTGTAAAGAATTACCCAAAGCAGAGCTGGCCACTCTCAGCATCTCCACCGTGTTCAGCGCCTGAGGTCGCTGCTTGCTCTTCTCCTTTTTACTCACCGACTCCACCTGCAGGAAGAAGCATCGGCAAAAGGAGCTTCGGTCAAACATGTAGATTACCCCGTACTGATGACTAACTATTACTGGTTAGCTTCTACTAGCAGAGACGTACTCCACTGTTTCCTGGACTAAACCAACAACAGCTTCCCCGTCATGAGTCCAGATGGGTGAGTCCATGAGTGTTAGTGACAGGGTGACGTAGATCTGTCAGGATTTACTAATCTAGAGTTTCACCGTCTGTTTTCTATCAGAAACTAATGCAGGAGATAGGTGTAGGAGACTATCTATCAGAAACTAATGCAGGAGATAGGTGTAGGAGACTATTTTCATGTTCAGCCTGCATGAGACACAATAACGTTTTAGTGAAAAAAGTAGAAAAGCTGTTGGTTTTTGAGTAGAACCATCACGAGGATTTATTAATGTCTCTCCAGCTTAAAACAAGAGGTTCTGACGCCTACCCGGGCCTCTCCAGATGTCTTGGCAAGGTTGAGGAACATCTGTCCCACTTCTCTGTCAAAGACTCTCACCCTGTCCCAGTCCAGTGTCAGTGGGTTGTCTTTTCCTTTAAACACCTGATAGAGACACAACATGTTCATCGTGAGAGATAAAAACAAACACAAAACTCAAACGGAGTTAAAGGGAACCTCATTTCGTGCTGCCATGTGGGTCTCTACCGTCTCCATAGACACTCCAAACTTGGTGGCCTGGGAATGCCTTAGGATTCCCCAAGAAACGCCGTTCGACTGGTTAGGAGAAGGAAGTCTAGGCTTCCCCGCTTATGGGCTCGACACACGGGAGGCCACATCGCCTCTCCTCCATTCATTTTCAATGAGACATGTGTGACAAAGCGATAATCGCGGGTCTCCCTCCTACCAAGCGAAACGCGAAAAACGTGCGTGTGAAATTGAGCGCTCGTGCACGTGTCGTGCACAGGCGACCCAGCGACGCAATCCCAGAAAGTTGAAACATTTTCAACTTTTCATCGCTGTCGCTCGGACGAGGACCAATCAACGGAGGTTTCATTCACTGACCAGTGAGCGGACAGGATGCTCCGCACATCTCCGAGCAAACATGGAGGAGAAGTTGATTATTATTATGTTTTATAGTAAAATCAGAAGTAAGATTTCACATAACTCTAGCAGCACCTTGTGAAACATCATGTCTACCACTTTATTAACTCTGAACCGCTTAAATAACCTTAATTCCCTCCAATCTGACACAGCCAAACAAAACAACGGAGGTTTAGATTTCATCATGGAACAGAACGCTAGACGGCTTTGCCGCTGGCCGCTGCCGCGGACCGCCTCCCGTGTGACAGGTAATAAAAGCGACAGCGAGGAATTTCGCTGATCGCGGTCGTTTGTCGCCTCCCGTGTGTCGAGCCCCTTAGGCTGCTGCCCACATGAAGTGGGGTGAACATGCCATGAGACGGACTTAGAATTGGAACAGTACTTGGGCCGTCGTTGATGACATCTCATAAGTATGTGAGTAGTACACAAGTTCAGACGAGTACGCATATTGAGAAATGGCTCCAGTATATCAGGGGATGAGTGGGCGTGGCCAGCAACAGCTGGTTCCCTAAAAATGACAGAGCCCTGAAACGGCTCATTCTGGAAGGAACTGAAAATGTAAAAAACGATAAAGGTGCTGCTGAGATCACGTCATGTGAGATGGATTTAGAGCAAAGAAGTATGTAAACACATGTTGTATCAACCACAGATCAATTACAGTTTGTTTTAAAAGAAGTAGATTGTGTCCCCTTTAAGATTTCAGACAACTGTTTTAAACAAGAATGGGAGAGTAAAAGTCTTGTTGAGTATGTTTATCATCTCCTGGTGCTGAGGAGGTGGCGTACCTTTGCCTGGAGAACCCAGTATGTTTCTGGTTTGAACGACTGAATCTTGTCGTGACGTTCTACACAGAAGCCCAGGGTTGGGGTCTGGCATGGTCCAAAAGAGATCAATGAGGAATCCAGATT
Source organism: Nothobranchius kuhntae (assembly GCA_006942095.1). Classification (NCBI taxonomy): domain Eukaryota; kingdom Metazoa; phylum Chordata; class Actinopteri; order Cyprinodontiformes; family Nothobranchiidae; genus Nothobranchius; species Nothobranchius kuhntae. Next base: position 1,763,122 of record SSNQ01000197.1, on the reverse strand, counting down.
TCCGTATTTGCCTTGAAAATACTTGGTCTGGAATCTGAAGGACGGGAGACATAAATACAACCAGATTGTTCTTTTCTCTGCAAACTCAGCTGTGGAAAGTCACAGCTACACAAGCCAGCTGTGTGTGTACCGGGTAAAGGCACAGCCTATTCGCAGGTCCAGCTCCTGACGGGCATCAACTGACAGGGCTTCATTCTGGTTTGGTTTTCCAAGATGGTTCATAGCGTTCCAGATGTCCGTGTCAGTTATGGAGCTGAATTTGGCTCGGAACACCGTCTGATCCTTGACGTTCCCCTTATTCATCACTGGCTGGATGGCATCCAGTACCTTGGAGCAAAATCAAAAGTGTTTTCTTAACTGTAATATGAACCTGTACTAAAACAACAGATCGTGACTTTCCATGTGTACCTTTCTGATCAATGTCTGCAGGAGATGGAACTAAAATTACCTCAAAACAAATGTTCTCGCCCTCTTTATCACAGTCCAACCATAAAACCACCACGTCACAGCCTCTGGCTTCAAACTGACAACACCAGGAATGTGGTGAGAAACACAACGTGACACTAGTGACACATGAGCTTTAAACACACACACACATCTACCTACCTGGAGAAACTTCACCATGTTGAGTTTAGGATTAGCCTCCTTCTTTTCGGTTGGAGCTTTACTGAAGAGTTCTGCTGGATCCACCTTGTCCCAGTTGTTGTATTTCCCTTAAAAAATGAACAGCACAAGCTGTCAGGTTTTGGCTAGAAGCACCAAACCACAGAAGCCGGTACAGAAACAGCACAAGAGTCATTGTTATACTGTTGCTGGTTGGCTCAGGGGGCCAGTTGTGTGTTTGGCAGAAAAACAGAGAAGATGTCCTAAACACTAAGCTGCCTTGTCCCTCACATTCTGATGCCACTACACCAGAGTCATCAGCATACCTGATGTCCAGAGCCTCAATAAGAAAGTCTGAGATGACCTCATGTAGAAGGCTGACCCTCCTACCAGAGTCTTAATCCACCCATACTTCATGTCTGAAAAATGCTCCAAAAGGAGGTGTCGCCCGGGGGACCGAGAGACAGGTCACATTACAGCAAATCCACTTTCACACTAGTGTTGTCAAAAAAATCGATACCTAGATATAAATCGATGCTAAAAGTGGTATCTAAATGAGATATTCCATCCCTGTGGTATCGATATTATGGACTCTTATACACAGCCTTCTTCAAGTCACTTGTAAGTCGCTTTGGACAAAAACGTCTGCTAAATACATAAACATAAACATAAGTACACCGACACGCACGACAGCCAGATGCCGTAAAGCAGCCTCCGCCTCCCAGACAAAAAGAAGAAGACGCTGCATGGCTACATTGCAATTTCCCACGCGAGTTGTCTCCGATCCAAGTTTTGTCTGCCAAATAAATAAACAAAAACTTAAACAGCGAATTTGGGAGGCGCTTAACTTGATTAGCATACCAAGTCCGACACGTAGTTGTATACCGTAAATCCTCTAATACAGGCCCGGGCCTGTATTTGACTCAAGCTCATCAAGCTCCAGGCCTTTATTGGAAGGAGGACCAGAATTAGAGGCAGGCCTCTATTTCTATTTGAGCAAAATGAACTAATGGTTCGCTGGAGTTTTTGACAGTTAAAATTATGCCCACATTTTCAAAGTTAAACACATTTCTTTTAACAACGGTAGTTGCTGCTTCAGCCCTCTCCCCCCTCCCCCTGCGCAGCAGCCGCAAACTCACTGATGCACCTGCAGCCTCTCGGAGTTCCTGCTGCTCTAAACATTAAAATAATTATTTCATTTTCTGTTCCTCACTTCTGATTACCTTCAGTGGTGTCTGTTTGTTGCAACAGCAGGTACAAAAACTAACTTGTTTTTATTTGACTATTTTTCTGTCCTGCCTGTTTATTATCTTCCTGCATCTCCTCTCAATCCTAGAGAGAAACTGCTACCTGGGTTCATATATATTCACCTCATGAGTTACCTTTGAACTGCAGTTCTAAAAGATCTCCACAGCCAAACGCATCAGGCGCAAATAAAAGACAGAAAACATCAAAGGAAATGAACAGACATGAACGATCGCGTGTTAAATAATTTGGCAACACCTGATTGACTGTGGCCGTGCTCAGGAGGCAGATTACCGAAGTCAGACTCGAAGACTGGTTTCGGGAGTATGAGCTTTATTAGAGACTGCTGGCTGCAAGCGGTGCTGGAAAGGCTGACGGAAGGATAAGGTCTGAGTTAGACAGGTGGAGGTTAAGCTGTATCATCTTCTGAATACTCTGATCATGGAACACGGTGGAACGATGACTGAGTGAAGAGCCGGTGTGGCGTCTTCCATATATAGACATGGATGACACAGGTGCAACGTGGAGGGAATCCCCGCGAGTGGCATGCTGGGTAATGTGGTCCGAGACAGAAGCCGGTCAGCTGGGAGAGCCCGGCCTGGGGGCTTGGACTCTGACAACCGACCGCAAAAACAGCGGAGTGCTCGCTGCTTGTCGGCCGCATCAGTGATCGGTGCGTCACTGGATGACAAGTTGATACGCCCCGCTCCACAGCAAAACGCATCAGGCGCAAATAAAAGACAGAAAACATCAAAGGAAATGAACCGTCATGAACGATTGCGTGTTAAATAATTTGGCAACACCTGATTGTTACTGTGGCCGTGCTCAGGACGCAGATTACCGACCGCAAAAACAGCGGAGTGCTCCCTGCTTGGCGGCCGCATCAGTGATCGGTGCGTCGGAGGACAAGGTGTGCCCCGCTCCACAGCAGCGAAACACATCAGGCGCAAATAAAAGACAGAAAACATTAAAGGAAATGAACCGACATGAACGATTGCTTGTCAGTACCAACACTCTGGCACAGCGCGTTGCCCCCCCCAGCGCAGGAGCTTGTCACCTGCTGACAGCAGGCTGCTGTCTTTTCTGAGGGCTGCATCTTGCCGGTCATTATCATGTGACAGCGACTAGTCGACGACAGGCATAAAAAGTCACTATAGTGAAGTCGACTAGTTCATACAACCCCTATTGCTCCCCAGAGTGTTCTGCAGCGCACATTCTCTTTGAACTTGATATCAAATTTTTGCCTCCTCTTCATCTCCGAACGGTTAAAGTTACCCTCGCGGTCTATCACTGGCAAATCAAAAGTGAGACGATGACACAACCGCCCCCGTACTTGCTTGTTACCACATTCCACCCGGCCACAATAAGAGACCGGCCATTATTCACCTCCGCCGACTCAGACACCGGCCACAATATGATACCCGGCCTTTAATTGAATACCGGCCAATATTAGAGGATTTACGGTATTCACGCTTATGTGCTTAAAGGAAAACTCCCGTTTATTGCAACCCAGACTTAATTTCTAGCATGCAGTACGTTTGTTTACTCACGCTGACAACTTTGGTGCTACTTGGATTCCCCGGGGTATTCAGATCCATCGGCGAATCGCCATCAGTGTATATCCATATAATGGGTGCGGACGGGCACCCATGGTGCAGCCTCGAAATAAGATATTATCTGCACCAAGACATCTCAATGTGGAAAGGTGTTGTTAGGAATCATTAACGTGATTCCCCTGTTTGTTTGGAGCGGGTCTGGGATTTCTAGGCGTAAACAGACTAGCTGCGGCTAATCTAACCAGCACTTTTAATGACGTCACTGCCGTGCGCCAATCTGTTTTTATTAAGATTACCGGTAGATGTACCTTTGTTCTACTGTGGAGAAATTCGTTTTCTCCCTTTATTGACCAACAGAGTTGTTCAAAAGTACAGAACAAAACATATGGCATTACATCTTATGACAAAAATGCACCTTAAACAGAGTTTAAGCAGCAAAACCTCACTCTGCAAATAGTGTATATATAGTGAGACAGTTCATGATTTAAAGTGTTAACTTTCGCCAGTTTTTGTATGCGCGTTTTAAAAAATGCTGATACTTGAAAGGTTTAAGCACTTTACACACTTAATTCTTAACATTTAATTTTTGCAATATAAACTGAGGAATGATTTTTTTAAATAGACTTGTTCAATGAATTGGTGTTTTTAAATAGTATCGAAATCGAGTATCGCGTTTTTTTCCCCAGTATCGAATCGAGTTTGAAATTTTTGTATCGTGACAACCCTATTTCACACACACGTTTTGGAAAGACATCAGCAGTGTTGTTAATAAATTATTGTTTGTTACACCTAAATGTTTTCTTTATAATTGTAATTTGTTAATAAAACACCATATTATCTTTGTTTTGTAAAGATTGTGAAACTACATAAAACCAACATCAGACTGCCAACAAAGACAATGGTTCTTATATGTTAGGGATATACGTAGTTAACCGGTTAAATGCCGTTAATGTTTAAACCGAGTAAGCTAGTTTTTCCCCGTTAACTTCTTCTGTGCTGGGCGCAATATATTTTGTACCACCAGAGGGTGCAAGAGCGCAGCTATCAAACATGTTTACCACCACCGAAGAAGAATTGAGCTCGTCACATGACAAGTGCGCTCAAACACGAAGCGGTTAACAACAAGGCAACGTTGGAGTCGTTATATTCTTAGTTATTTCATTCTGGGAACACGATAAGCCTCACATCAAAGAGCTGAGCCTGGCAGGACACGGTGCAGCAAACTGAACCGAGACCAGCAACAGGTCAGTGTGCCGTGATGCTCTTTGTGTCTGAATCCTAATTTGTCTAGTAAACGAAATGTCAAGTGAAACTATTTAGTTCAATGTAAGACATGAGTGTTTTATGGTTGGTTTCCGGTTAACCGGCTATTAACTGTTAACGGACATTTTGGTAAACGTGCATCCCTATTATATATGAAGCCATTTCTGTTTGTGTGAATGTGGAATTTGTTTGTATACGCCCTTAGTTGTTATAGAAATGCATTCATTCATTCATTCATTCATTCAAAATGGTGTCTTTTCAATTAAGTTCTTATAATTTATTTTGCCTCATTTCAAATCAAGAGCTTTAGAGGGTCACAGGTTATCAGTTGATATCTTTGCTTTTATTTTACATTTCCTTTGGAAAGTCTAACATATTTTCTCCAAAAAGTGTTGATGTTTGGACTACAGGACTACAACCGCTAAGACTACAACCGCTAAGACTACAATCGTACATTCGTTCTGACCAATCAAAATCATCATTGTCAACGCGCTAACGTAACTTTTATGAACGTGGCATCGTAACTTCCGTAAGTCTTACTTTCAGCCAATCATCTACTGTGACATAATTTGCAGACACAGTACCACGAGCCGAACTGGTACCGACACCAGTCCGGTCTCTTGGGACTTAGAAAAACTGAGCTAATACACATGTTTCCTGCATGTTTTAAATCATGAACACAGCTGGTGTGTTTAATTTAGTAATGAATTACTAATGAATGACTCCTCTAGACACTTAGGAATGCTGGGAGACATTTCAGCTGTTAGATTAAGGTGTTAAAAAGACAAAAGCACAGCAAGGAGATATGTTTTGGTCTTGCTCCAGACACTAGGGGGTGCTAAAAGCAAGCCAAACTGCCTAGTATCCCTTTGAAATGACACTAGAAGAGGCACAAATCTGATCAAGGACTAACATGTACTAACTTGGGCCAGACCCAAAAACAGAAGAGCTGAAGCTGGGTGGTAAAGACACAGTTCTAGTAACATCTTAGCGCCCATGGAGTCGGCGACTGACACAATCAGTGTTACAACGGGACTGAAGAAATGATCAAGAACAGGTTCCACTTGCATGATATAAGAAGACAGAAGGCCGTGACGAGGAATTGGTGAGCGGGCCTTCGGGAAGTCGCGCTGTCACACCAAGAAGTACAGCTGCAAACCCACAGACCGCAGACCAGATTCACGCCTGCAGCAGCAAATCTGCGGGTCTCTGAGTCTGCAGCCGCAACTAATGATCACATCTTCCTTGTTCCTCATGGGCCATGATGCACTGACAGTTCAATACACCACAATACTGAATTATAGTAGTGCATGTATTTTCTTATTAGTAACAGAAACGGCATTGTGACAAGAGAAGAGAGTAACTGGTTAGATTAGTCGTTACCAAACACCGTCATTCCCGTCACTGGCCAAGACCCGACTGCCGTCCAGTGCACTGCAGCTACGTAACACGGTACCAGAAGCGTAAGGTTCCTCTTCCATTAGCAATGGCTTATTCAAATTCAATGTAATGCAGAGTTAGAACCTGAAGAGGCTGCAATCATGACTGTTTTAGGCTTTCACATGTTCTGTGTGAATATGACTGGTGACTTTGAGTTCAACATGCAGGCTGAACGTGAAAATAATAGTCTTCAACCCCTATTTCCGGCATTAGCTGCCGACAGAAAATATACAGGGAATTTCTGATGAGAAAAGCCGGTGACATTAGCATGTCAGAAGCTAACATTCATGAACTCACCCATCTTGGCTCGTGACAGTGAAGGCTGAACAAAGCACATCTCGAAAAGTAGAAGCTAACTGTTAGCATTAGCAACTGTACCACATGGCAGAACTCCAGGCTTAAGTTATTAGTGGAGATAAAACTTGCAAACAGAGCAAGTGGTAGAGTTGTGCTGCTGCTGTGAGTCACTTAGAAGTGAGATCAGGGACGCACATTTACCAAAATTTCTTTAACCGGCTCGACAGTTAATAGCCGGTTAACCAGACCCCCCCCCCCAGCATTTGCCCCCGCTGTACTACTCATTTTAATATAATTCTGACGCACTAGGAACGTCCCACACTCGTTACATTTGTGATGAATTGGATAGAGAACAAGATAGATAAGGAGTAAAGAGAGAGTGGGATCACCGCTGGAATGTCCGTCAAGACTCAGATCTTGTTGCTCAGTGGACCGTCTGGCATCAAATACACAGCACTGCTTGCTTATAAGCGTATTGTGGAGGCCGCAGTTTTTTTAAAACACATATTTCTTACATTGAACTAAATAATTACACTTGACATTTCTTTGTTTACTAGACAAGTGAGGCACACTGACCTGTTGCTGGTCTCGGTTCAGTTTGCTGCACCGTGTCCTGCCAGGCTCAGCTCTTTGATGTGAGGCTTATCGTGTTCCCAGAATGAAATAACTAAGAATAAACGGCTTCAACGCCGCCTTGTTGTTAACCGCTTCGTGTTTGTGCGCACTTGTCATGTGACGAGCTCATTGCTTCTTCTGTGGTCGCCCAGTAAACATATTTAATAGCAGCGCTCCTGCACCCTCTAGTGGCACAAATGTATTACACCCAGCGCAGCAAAAGGACTTGAAACGGTTAAAGGGGAAAAGCTAGCTTACCCGGTTGCAACATTAATGGCAATTAACCAGTTAAGCAGTTAACTACGTACATCCCTAAGTGAGATGTCCAAATATCAGGAAATAAGACTCCAAATCCTTCCGTCTGAAGCTACTTCCTAAAACAGGTGCACCAGAGCTTTTATTCCCCCAGAGATAGACTCACAAGGCATTCATTTATAGAAGAGAGACCACTGCAGACGAGTTGAAAAAATGAGTGAACTTGGTCTTTATGTATACATGCCCAGTCGTGTGGCCAAAAGTTTAGAGGACTGGATGGTTGGATTTCCACAACTTTTTCTAAATGTTTATATTGACGGGCTTCTTGAGTCATACGTCAATCTGCTCCGTGTCTGCCACTAGTTATCTTAGGCACTCGTAGTTTCCTCACCAGCCTCAGGGTTGAGGTCTCAGTCGCTTTTGATGGATAGTTGAAATATTTCCATGCCTCCATCTGCCTCTGCAGGCTGCAGAGCCCTTGTGTTGAAGCATCATGGTGTCACGTTTCTCAGTAACCACGTAGACGGAAAAGTAAAAATCAGGCTCAACTCGACCAATTGTACAGTGCGCCATTACCCCCTTTCTCGCTCTCATGGCAGAGAAACGGTTCGCGAGTGGATGTATGTGAACGCTACTAATAACAAGTCTCTCTCTCTCTCTCTCTCTCTCCCCCTCTCTCCCTCTCTCCCTCTCTCTCTCCCCCTCTCTCCCTCCCTCCCTCCCTCCCTCCCTCCCTCCATCATAGCTATCAAATGTTACCTTTAAGCTGAACAGTGACTTTTATACCTACCAGTAAAGTCCAGACTCATCACATGTCCGCAGACAGAAGTCATCCTAAAGCGAACAGGTTGACCTTGAAAGCTGCCCGCATATTCGTGAACGGAGCATGCTCCGTTGAGACCTTTACGGCTTGTGCAAGTTCCTAAAGGGGGGTGGGGGTGGGGGGGTGGAATGAATTTCAAAGTTACTTCAGATCATTTGTGTTTCAAGTAATATCATCAAAACATTTTAATGTTCATATATAAAACAAATCTTAAAGAATAAATTGCAGGTTATTTTTTTCTAATTCATATAAAAAAAATACTATTAGAAAAGCTTATTGTGGACATTTGGTTTTAAAATCCATAGCAGCAGAGTTTTCTAGTAAAAAGTGGCCTTTCTCTTGTTTCTAAATGTGAACCTCTGACGTAACCATAGGGAGTTAGAAGCTAGGCTGCCTCAGCTCAGTGTGGAGAGTGCCTAGTTTTAGGTAGAGAGGTCATGTGATCCATTCACGGGGTTTCCTGGCTCAAACTGAGGCAGAGGTGGAACCATCCTGACCATGCGCCAGCACATGCGTACTCTGTGCATTCAACTGCCTCACTTTTTTAAAGGCCAAATATTATAAAAGGCTCAATAATATGCATTAGATTGGTGTTTAGTTCCCTTTTCCATCTGATATTTATAGTTACAATGTTTTTAAATGTTTGACCTACATTTCAGTAACGTTTTAGGTTTGTATTAAACACACTCATCTTAGTCACAATAACACATAAATATATGCAGTAAAATATAATGTATTTCATTAACATGCATTTGTGTTGGAAATGCTAATAACATGTAATTTCTGCTGCTAACATGTAACGGTGGCATGTCTGTTATGTACGGGTTGGCAATAATCCAGTTCAAATTATGTTCAAAGATGGAAGCGTTTGTGAATTATATAGTACAACGGCTTGCCTTACTTCCGAGTCCGACTCCTGTGTGTGGAGCAGACTTGTAGCAATAATGTGACTTGTGTCTGCAGCGCAGTGTTGCCAGATGTACGATAATTATCGTATTTGTACCATAATTTTGGGCTCTGTACGATGTACGATCAATAGTTTCAAAAATCCTCAAATGTACGATAATTTCACATTGCATCTAGTAACACCGCCTTTTGCTGTGGCTTTCCCAAGTCAATTACATAATCTTAAACTGTTCTGAAGTTCAGATTTCACCTCCGTGCTTACAGGTTTATGCTATTGAGTCTATTACAAAAACTGACTCTGGATCTGTACTATAAATAGCCCAATCACATCGATAGGGCCTACTCTCGCGAGAAACTGTAAGGTTATATAATGTGACAGTAGCCCGCCAGTTTTTGCTGTTCGCCCGCGAGCGCGCCGAGTTAAGTCTAATCTAGGAGGACAGAGCGACGAGACAATGGCTTCTAACCAGAGAAGGGACGGATGAAGGTAAAGCAAAGCAACACCGGACACAAGTTTATCGTCCTGCGTGGGAGTTGGACCCTATTTTCAAAGGATGGCTTGCACCTGTTACGGGGAATGAAACCAAGGCTTTCTGTCGTTGCTGCAACATCCAGATGGTATCAGAAATCACCGTTCTCAAGAATCACGCAAAGGGAGCTAAACACAAAGAAAGGATAAACTGCATTGCGCCAAACCAGACATCTATTCTTAAATGTCTCCAGCAAACTAATGAAAAAGAGAAGTTTGAAAATGATGTGAAAAACGCTGAAATCAAGCTATGTGGCTTTTTAGCCGAGCACAGCATTGCAATGAGAAGCACAGACCACTTAGTACAGGTGATTAAAGGCATTCTGCTGCGACAGACAGTGAATCAGATGAGGAGATCGAGATCAGCAACTAGGTGAGTAGGCTGCTTTGTCATTTATTGGGTCAGTTTTTCCACTGCTGTGATGTTTTGTCGCGTGCTTTTAACCTATGTAGAAATGAAATAAATAGGACTGCGCAAATGTGCATACTGTGTCAATGCGTGGAGGTCGGAGTGGTGCCGACACACTCTGCACATTTATAAGCATTATATTACTGGTTTTAAAGATGTTTATTTAAACAGGGCAATATAAAACACCTTCTTTGTTATATTATATTGGAGTGAGAAGTCGTTTATAGAACGTTATTATCAAATTTATAATGTACGATAATTTGTACTGAAAAACGATAATTTAGGCCTCTCTGTACGATGTTGTGGGATTTTGGATCTGGCAACACTGCCGCAGCGGTTCTGATCCACAGCGCTGCAGGATGCAGAATAAACAGGATGGTGGGGACTTTTCATTTGCTTGTAGAGTTTAGTCCGTCTTAGTTTTACCATCATCATCATCATATATTTTTCTGTGTGCCACTTGATCGCGAGCCTGCTACCTGTTAGCTTTAGCATTAGCCAACCTGCGTGTAGCTGCACGTTTGATCCCAAACTTTGGACCGGTCCTGCCTTTGTGCCTTTGCTGGTTCCTTTATTTTCCTCCACTGCATCCAGATGACCACACTGTGCACCAGTAAAAAGCATTTTTCTTACACGTAACTTACTTTTGTTCAATAAAGTTCTGGGAAAAATAGTAATTCAGAGATGTTGCACCAGTGCTACGTTTAAAAATAGACAGACGCACACAGACAGTTCAGCCCTGCTCTGATATGGAGGAGCCTCGGGGAAAATCAGGACGTCAAAAGCACCAACCATAGATATGTACCAACCATCCACATATAAATATTGGACAATGGGTTTCCATAGGCTCCAATAACACGTTTTTGAGGCTAAATGGGAGGTGGCCACCACCGCCATTTTGACCGTGTCACAGGTTCCGTCAAGCCCAGACAATTCCATATAAGGGAAGAGAGGAGGAGCTGAGGGTGGGACTGTAAGGCTGGGATCAACTGACGACACCTGGTCGAACTAGCTACAAGCTAACCTGAAGCTAACACAAAGCTAACGCGGAGGTGGGAGCTAAGCTAACGGAGGTAGCAACCTAGCTACAACCCGAGTTAACAGTGCACAACACCAGAGCTTCTGAGTCAGAGAAACGCCGGGCTGACTGTTGGGTAAAACCGGGTGGAACACAGAGGTCTCCGAGAGCTCCACAAGCCGGCAGCCGCACAGCAGACAAGCGCCTCTGCTATCTGCGATGTGCAGAGCTGCCGCTGGGGAGAACCGGGTGGAACACAGAGGTCTCCGAGAGCTCCACAAGCTGATAGTCGGAACCCAGCTTCACCAAAATGTTATATTTCAACCCATTTTCTAAAGTGCAGCATTACAGGGAGTGCAGAATTATTAGGCAAATGAGTATTTTGTCCACATCATCCTCTTCATGCATGTTGTCTTACTCCAAGCTGTATAGGCTCGAAAGCCTATTACCAGTTAAGCATATTAGGTGATGTGCATCTCTGTAATGAGAAGGGGTGTGGTCTAATGACATCAACGCCCTATATCAGGTCTAGGGTTGTCACGGTGTGAAAATGTAACCTCATGGTTACTGTGACCAAAATTATCACGGTGTTCGGTATTATCGCGGTATTTTTTTAAACGTGCTACATTTTCACACAATTAAATAAACCCTGTATGTCAGGAAATATTGTCCTCAGTTTGTGTCTAAATTTTGCCTAAAATGTGTTATTTTGTAATTATGTTGTTTATTTGTTTACATTTTTCCCCTTTAGTCTTTAAAATACCAATATTTGCCCATAACTTCTTATTTTTTGTCTGTTTGATGTCATCATTTTAAAAATATTAGATCAGATGATACTCAGTACTCAAGTAGCCTTCTAATCAGATACTTTTTTACCCTTACTTGAGTAATAAACCCTATATCAGGAAAATATTGTCCTCGGTTTGTGTCCTTCCAGTGAGCTTTGCAGATGTGGGAAAATGTCATCAGGCAGTAATC
>SSNQ01000197.1:1704629-1734389 GCA_006942095.1 Nothobranchius kuhntae | reverse complement strand
GTCATGACTCCCATCCTTTACCCTCATCTGCCTTATCATTTCCTCCTCATTCAGCTCACCTTGTCCTCTCACCAAGCTCCAGCCAAGCCCTGTTTTCCCCAGCAACCTCTGTCATCTTCTATCAGCTCCATTCATTTCACCTGCTTCCCCTGCTATAAAAGAACCAGCCATCCAGTCAACAGATGCAGATTATTACAGCCCTGCCAGTAGTTCTCCAGCCATCCACCTTGCCTGATCTTTGCCTCTGGACCTTGTTTTTTGCCTTGTATCCTGCCTGCCATTTTGACCTTAGCCTGTCTCCGACTCTGTCTCCAGCCTCGCCCATCTGGTAACTCTGCTTGAAATAAAGACTTTTTTATATATATATTTTTACTGTGTTGGCGTCTTCACGGGTCTTCTGAGTTCAGTTCCTGACAGATAGGGCCTATGGTTAAAATCTGATGTTAGCCTAAATCTGGACAAGTGGGGGAGTAGAGGGAGGTGGAGTGTACAGTCGGTAAAGACGGCTCTCCCTTGCCCTGCCTCCAACATGCCTCCATCTAAATAGGATAGATTATCCAGAATTATCTCTGTAGTTATGCTGCTATAGGCTTAGACTGCTGGAGGATACACTGACCACTTTTCACACTCTACTGCTTTCTTCTACACTCTGCTCTTTAACTGTATTATTTCCTGCTATTTCAGCTGTTAACTTTATTTTCTCTCTAAGTGTTTTTCTCCCCAGAAGAAGCTACAACGACGTTCTGTTGAGCTGTGGTGGCCTCATGGAGGGGGTCATCGACTAGCACACTGCTGCTAACCACTTAAACATTCTCCCTCTCCTGATAATAACTTTTTGGTTTCATTGACTTTTGATGTGCTACTACTAATTTACCCGTTTAATTACAATTAAGTTTATCTTTCACCAAATAGAATATTTACTAAGAAATCACAATATAACTATAGACACATTACATTGTCTTGTGTGTGTGTGTGTGTGTGTGTGTGTGTGTGTGTGTGTGTGTGTGTGTGTGTGTGTGTGTGTGTGTGTGTGTGTGTGTGTGTGTGTGTGTGTGTGTGTGTGTGTGTGTGTGTGTGTGTGCTCTGTCTTCTCCATCCCCAGTGAGTCGTGGAGGATGGCTGCTTATACTGAGCCAGGATTCTCTGGAGGTTTCTTCCTGTTAAAAGGGAGTTTTCCTCTCCACTTTCGCTTTATGCTTGCTTGGTATGAGGATTGCTGTATAGTCACTGACACTAGTCAGTGACTTGATGCAACCTGCTGGGTTCCTTATATAGGAAACATTATTTCTGATTGGCTTGATGAACTGACCTGAATTGGAATGTTTATTATGTGAAGTGCCTTGAGACGACTCTTGTCGTGATTTGGCGCTATATAAATAAACTTGAATTGAATTGAATTAAGCTGTTCGCCGAGGTTATTTGCTGTGTAATTTAAGATTCTTTGCTGATTAAAATAAACATAGTTGATCCATTTCACATTCTTATTTATTGTCATCCAAGGAAGAATTGACTCCACACCAGCTATTACCTCATCTCTTGCTTGAAATTCAACGGGAATTCCTGTCGGCAACCCTATGGCATTTAAATGTACTTTATGATCAAACCCATTATACCTCTTTGTCCTACGTCTATTGGTAGTCTACAACTGAAGTAATTCACTCACACCTTCATGCAAGATAGTCACTGGAACTTCCATACGCACTAGTGTACACAACCCAACCCAGAAACTTGGCATAACATTCATCAGAACATCACCACCACACATCCAGTAGCTGTCAGCCACTGGAATGTCTTGCTCACCTATGAGATCCAGAGTGGGAATCGTCATTGATATGTCTTCACAACCCTGACTAAGAGTTACAGGGTTTTCATACCAAACAGGGGGTGTCAATGAGAAGTGGTGTCATATTTGCATGCGGGAACCAGGATAATACCCAAGTGACTTTACAGTTGACAGATGTATTACCTTCGCCCACTCCTCCATCGTCAGCAAAACCTCCACTTGCAAAACATTCATAATCAGCACTATAATCAATTTTGTAGTCTGTTGGAGGACCATTTTGGTCTGTTTGTATTGCAAATTCGGCAGATTCATCTAGGATGTTATATTCTGCATATTTTTTAAACATATTTGTACTTATCACATGTGCCATGGATCAATCTGCATTGAAGTCCACACAATGGCAACTTAAGAAGAGGTGGAATCTTTTTATTGATCTCTATTTCCTCTTCGGTCTTACATGTGCGTCGTTGTGCAATGGCACATTCTGTCATGACTGAGGGAAGTTTCCTGACCCAAGACATGCAGAATCCACACTAGGAGACGTAGGTAGGGAAAAAAATAAATGTTTTATTTTTAAGGAAAACTAAAGGTGCACCGCCAGACGTGGCGGTGATGTTGAGCACAGCTCCGGGGCTGGGTCTGTTGAGGCAAACACTGTCAGTGTTGGGCAGCGGGGAATAGAATTTGCAGGACTCCGTTTGTAGTGGATCTTACTGTGGGGGCTGAAATCCAGAGCTTGGGAGGGTAGCCAGGACTGGGAGAGCGAAGCCACACAGCTGGTGGGTGGGGCTTAGACTTCCTGCACTGGGGCTCTTTCCAGTATGAGTTAGACTCCGATGGTAGAGGTTGTCTCCCACGGAGAAACGAACACAACAAAAACACCCAAATGCATTCACCTTTCAAAACTTAACAACCTCCAAACAGCTTTTCAACATTGCAATACAGAAAAGAGTCAACCGCAGAGGAGAAAAACAGCTTCTCTCTAGTTTATCCAAGCCAGCAAGAGGATAAAACAAAAGCAGAGTATTTTAACTTTCATGAAATCTTTTTCTTATCTAAACTAACACAAACCATCCATATTTTGTCAGACACTTCCACGACTAAAGCAACCACACCCAGTAGAGCTTTCACACTTACACAGAGAGTAGAAAACACACTTTAGAGCAACATTTCATTGCAAGCACACAAAACACATAAACATTATTATTTATTTATTAATCATAATCTATATTTTCATATTTCACATTTCCCAGCTGGTAAAATAAATTATCAAGCTTGTGCGCTTCAATATAGTTGTATATATATAGATATATCTATGTATACATATATTACTTTAAAAACTTTTATTTTTTTAACTTATGGTTTTCTGTTTAAAGACTAATCAGAACAGGATCACAGAATTTGAAATTTGTGTAACCTTAAACATTCATTTTAGCACAGCAGTGAATTTTTTTTTTAGATCTGATTTACACCTTTTTAAAACTTTTCCCTAGTCTTTGCAGCTTCCTCTTCCTTTTGACATCGGAGCCTCATATATACCCTTTTACTACCTACGTCATCAAAAGTTGCGCGCGCAGCCTGGCAACGAGAGTGAAGGCTTCCTCATTCACACTCGATACTAAAACAGCGTTTTAAACCCTTTGTTTTGAAGTTCTGAGCACATAAAAATGTCGGGTTGTTGCGTGTATGGATGCCACAATCGCTTCTCTTCAAGCAGTGGACTGAAACGTTACAGAATTCCGAAGGGAGCACATCCATTTCAACAAAATCGGAGGCGTCTGTGGCTGCAGGCCATCAAAAGGGTTGATGAAAACTGGACTGAAAACACGATCCGAAATGCTCGAGTTTGTAGCGCCCATTTTATATCAGGTAAGGTAATTATGTACTAAGGCTACATATAAATTTATACGCTTTATTTCATGCTTCAAATTAACATTTCATTCTAATTCATCTGTATTTTACCACTGCATATTACTATAAACTGTATTTCTCTAAAATTAACACGATTGTACTCTGAGCACGCTAAAAAAAGACACCTATGCTATACTCACCCTGCCATGCAGGTACAGTTGGCTGTGAAGACGTAGTTCTCTGGTTTGTTTACTATGACCCAAGCCTCGTTCATAGCAGTCTTGTGTCCTTGTCTTTGGCTAGGAAGGACTTCTGCCTTCAAGACGCAAAACTCAGAGTCTATGTCGTGATATTTTACCTTCTGTACGTGGCCACAGACAACATAGTTGTATGCATCTAACGATTTGTATGCCCGTAGCTTCTCACGTGTGTACTTACTGGGCCTCTCCACTAAAAACGTATATATATCGGGCCACTGGATATCTGGCCACGCACCTACATCTTCCACCCATTCCGTAATGCCACAGGGATCAGGGAGTCTGTTACCATTCGTTAAAGTGAGTTTAATAATATAACATTCAAGATTTGCCGGTGATAACCCCGCAGCGTAGCTTGATAAAGCCTGGAACAACGCCATTCTCTGTTGCCAAGCTGCGCGCGCATTCTCGCTGACGTCATATTGTTTACAAACAGTAAAAGGGTCTATACACACACAGAGCTCAGTGCTGACACACACACACACATACACACTCTCCTCCAGCGCTGGCAGACACACACATAGAACTCCCATGACTCGGAGCCCGTTCAACAGCCTCTTTGCTGCAAACTTCAAGACGTCATCACCACGCCTCACTTGCTTTGCCAAAAACTCTATTAAATCTATCAATCCCCGGGGACAGCCGAACTCAGCAAAACCTTTTTTACTTCACAACTCAGCGCTGTTTCTCCAGCTGTTATCTCAGATCCCCGTCTTTGCTCGGCTCTACTGAGGCACTCGACTGGATCCCAGAGCAGTGTTGACACTTTGTCCTCATAGGACCTTATCAGCTGTTGAAAATCGATTCCAATTTTTCTGCTGTCCCCACTGTAAATTTGTCACATAAAATTTTGTGTCACAAAAAGGACACCGCTGATTTCACACCGTGTGAAAATTTTTACACAGCAGCTCTGAACAAGTGCCTTCTCGTGTTATAATTTCTAAATTATGAGCAGGACATGGAATTTTCAAAGACCAGTCCACACCCCACGGAGGAACTTCAAAATTGAACAAAAATTGTTCTTACCTCTGGGCCCTGGAGTCACCTCCGTGGACTGGGGACCGATCCGAAGAGCACGTCTCTACTCCCCCAATCTGGGTCGCCAGAATGTGGTTCTTTTCCTCATCAAAACACAGAGATCGAGACAACTCTGTCCTTACAGCGTGGGGCTTTATTGTACAATACGGTTTTATACAACACCAGTCTTTGGGACAGTGTTCAGCCAGGACGCAGAGAGCCTCCGGCTGCATCTCAGGAAAAAGCCTGCTCATACCGAAATGAGACCCCAGTTATACTTTTTACTGATGTCACTCCTGCATAGCTTAGGAAATGGGTCTCACATACACATGAATTGGAAACTGTTTGGGGAGTCTTTCCCAGCAAACCATACAACAAGAGGAAACAGCTGTTTGTACTCAAACTACAGATAACCACTTCTTTACTGGAACTGGCGCAAGACTTTTGGCTAGAGACAAGGTGTGGACGTGATAAGCATTTACTGGAAACCATCTCAAAGTTGGCTAGAAAACAGGATAGTAAAACATCGCGAACGCTTGCACAGCTCTTGGCTCCCACAGAAGCATTACAGTTAAACAGGAAGTTTACTGATCTCAAAATCACATTTAGTACAGAATCCATTCCTTCTATTATCCTAATTATACATCTAGGTTTATGAAACCGCATGGAATCAGGCTGAGTCAAACACGCATTGAACCAATTCATCTTAAAGGTTCCTATAATGGCTGAAGATCTAAGGCCTTAACACCACCTCTTTTATAATCCTTAAAAGTCCCAGTGTGTGACATTTTTACCTGTTTACTATCAAATCCTGTGTTTCAGTTCACAAACTTGTCCCTTTTCACTAACATTTCTCACCAACGTCAATTCTAAATATTCCTCTCAACTTGAAATTATACATTTTTAAATACATAAACTGTGGTCGAGGCTCCATGGTCATCCACCATCTTAAAATACAGTAGCTGTTTAGGGACATACGAGCTCCACGTTCGGCGTTTGGACTATAACTGTAACCTGAAAGAACCAGCAGAGGGCAGAAGTGCGCCCTGGCAACATGGAGTCTGCTAATTCAACTAAGAAAAAGAAAAGAATAGCTACATTGTTGCTCTACTTCAAGTCAAAGTCATTTATTGTCATTTCTACCACATGTGCAAGACATACAGAGAAATGAAATTGAGTTTCAGTACACAGAATTCAGAGATTATACATACATGGGCAAGACACATGACAAGAATTGGTGACTGCGGTCATTCGCAACACGAGTCGCGCTACCTTACTCCAGGTACTCGTTGGTTTGAATTAAAAAACTATTAAATCAAAAGACACATAAAATTTGTCAGTTCGTCATCATGTCGAACACAAAGGAAGCTGCATCCGATCAGTGTCTCTGACTCCCAAACTCAACTCAAGTTTTTCATTCATCTTTTCCCAGTACCAGAACTCCCGATCCGGTCCCAATGTGTCAATACCAGAACTCCCGACCCGGTCCCAACGTGTCAGTACCAGAACTCCCGATCCGGTCCCAATGTGTCCGTTCCCAAGTGCTTCTACTCAAGTCTCCTCTCTTCCCGCAGCCTGCCCTCTCCCAACACGCTCCAGCGCTGGTCCGCTAGCCAGTGGCTAAATCAGCATTGTCTACTTTATCTCCACAACACTTTACTAACAGCGATGTAGTTCTCCACACGTTACTGAGACGCTCCGACTCAGAGGGTTGCTTCTCAGACGTTACCTTTAGACTTGGATCTCCTTTTGCTGGTAATCTGTGGGAGTTTACACACAGCATACACAGCGTCCCCCCCGGCTCTAGCCATGGCTAACTAGTAGCTCGTGACGTCCATCTCCACCACGCCAGCTGTGAGCCACGATTAGCTGGTGGATAGGTCAGCATTGTTTACTTGATGTCCAGGTCGGGTTTTCACAGCATCTGTTTGCATTCCTTCGTGGGGGTTTGTTGTTGGCATTCCCAAGGCTGCCATGGTGTCAGATTCAGATAACAAGACTTTGTTTAGGTCAGGCAGAGATAATTTTCCTCTCTGCCTTGAAGTCTGTAACTGGTCATTCAAGTCCTCCAGTGAAGCCAATTCAGGTTTTAAACATCTCCACACCGTCCAGTGACCCTCTCTGAGATGACATCCATTTTGTGCACTAATACCGGTATTGCAGCTAGAACGCTGTCCAGCTTATGATTCGCCTCGAGTAACGTCCCGGTCTGTGAGGTCTCCACACGGACGGTGCTTTCCGTGGGTGCGGGTCGCCCTCCAGTCGCTGCCGTCTTCCCAAATGTCCCGAAAACCAGATGTCCTCCCACTCCAATCAGAAGAAATCCAGTGATCATCAAGCCAAATATCCACACATCTTCGACATCCTCAATGGACAACTGAGAGAGGCATACGATCTTCCACTCCCTCCAGGAATCGAGCATGTCATGTTCTGCCCCTGCCTTCCTGACTGTGTCCCTCTCCAGCCTCGTTAGTCCCTATTGGTTTCACCTGCCCCTTGTTAGCCTGCCCAGGTGTTCCTCATTTTCCCCAGAGTATTTATACCTCCCGTCTCGTTATGTCCTTTGTCAGATCATTGTTTGTGTTAGCTGTCAGCGTTGTGTTTTGTCCTGCCGTTCCCACTCTTATTAAAACCATTTTTACTTCATCCGAGCCTGCATTTTTACCTCCTGAGCTGCCTCTCCACACATGGTCCACCATCTCCAGCCACACATCATGACAGAGCATACAGTATATCCCGCTGCGTGTGTCCCTCGCGGGCAAGTGGGAGCCCCCTCATCCGTTCTCATCGTGGAAAAAATCTTATCAATCGTGTTGAATGACCAATTAATTAAATCCATTCTAAAAAATGGGGTTTTTCAGAAGAAATGCAGAGAAGCGCTCTGTGGGCAGACAGGACAAAGAGCCTTGGGAAAAAAAGATAAGGGAGCAAAAGCAGAAGCGTCTGTACTCTGCGAGTGCCAGAGTTCCCCTGAAATATTCTGTTTCCCTCAGGCAGTCAAGAGCAAAAATTTCCAAATCCACAGAACTTATAGTCCATTATGAGGACTAAACTAGCCCAAATAAAAGATGTTAAACTGAGTGAGATTACATCTTTTTACATAACTTTCTGCAAAAGAGTGAACAAGAAAGCTTTTACTGTATCTTTTTTATTGTTTTTAGGAGGAAAGATAGATAAAAAATCACAAGCATAACATTATTGCATTACAAAATATTTCAGGGGAACACAATTTCTCACAACACCTGGCCTCCCGGCTGACGTCACCCCTCCTCCGTGTGTGAATCATGACCGCTTCAAGATCTAACTGAACTAGCTTGCTTCCTTCAGAGCTGGTGGGTTGATAAAACAGTCATGATTATGAGTACTTCTTTAAAGAGCTCGAGTAGCTCGTTTTAAGCTTTGTGTGGGTTAGGCTACACAGGTTGGAAATTAATTATACTGTCAAACTCATGAGTGAGCCACCGTAGCTGCAATACTTTGAACTGCATGGCGCTGAAGAGTCGCAGTTTTTCATCTTGATTTCAATGGATTTTACACACGGGGCCTTTAACCAGTTGAGATCTTTTAATAGAATGAGTTTTATTTGTCCCAAAAGTTGTCTTTCTTAATGTTTTGGGGAGAACAGAATAGCATGGATAGGTTATTTTAGGAATACCTTCAACTTTAGAGAGGATGATTCAAATAGGCTACAGTTATGTCTTCTGGGAGTTTTCATCTTAGAGATACAATTAGATATGTTAACGTCCTCCCTTCAGACGCGTTTCTAGTGAAAACTATTTCAGATGTTTCATTTCTGACTTCAAACTGGTAAATTGAGAGCTTTGCTTTGTGACTTAGCTTCCTCTTTGTCCCAAAGCGTGATGCACAGTAATGCGGACATTTGTGAACGGTTTGTGAAAACGTACTTAAATTACAACACAAGGGGTGTTCCTTTGACCTGTGAACAAGTCGCGTCTATCAGCTTAAACACAGTTACTGCCATGTGACCACTTTACACGTTGCTGCGACACCAGGCTACAGTGGTTGTTAGGTTTGAACTGGTTTCAGAACCTGCTGCATGTCCTGGTTGGACATGTCTTTCTGTAAAAGGGACGGTGACGATCACGTTATAAAAGGAAACTTTTGAAGCATAACCATATGTAGAAGTACTCGCATTAAGTGACTTCATTCATATTCTTTTGTAAAACTTTAAGCTGATGAGTCAGAGGGACATGGACAGAAGGGCAAACAGCTGATGAGTGGAACAGTCCAGAAGCTTTTTCAGTTAATCAAGTGCTTTCATCAGTTACCTGGACTCATCCTGTCTTGCTGATGAGAGGCCCCGCTCTCAAGGCTAAATGTTAATGGGCAGAACAATGGTTTTGATGCTGACTAGTACGTAGTCATCCACGTCCCTAACCCCCATCAAGCACATAAAAGCCAGTCCAACTCCAGTTGCTTCACCAGTCCAGACATCTGTGGGCTTAAAGCCAACCCAAAGAGAAAAAAGCAAATAAATGCAGTGAGACTGCAGACTGGGCTCCAACATCAGAACACACCGAAGACCACCAACATCCCGAAGAGAAGCTCCAAACGTCTTAAGCCATGGAACATCTCCAGGTAAGAAACTTACCTTGATGGTAAACATAGCTGCATTTTTGGTCTGTTAAACACAAGAAATGTAAACTCGGGGCTTAATTAGAGCATCTGTTAGAGAGTAAGGAGAGCTGCGGTGTCAGCATCAGGACCAGAACAAACACCTAAACTTCTCGCTGCCCATCTCTAAACAATTTAAAAGCATCAGACAGACTTATTCTAGCTTTGAACTTCTTGTTTTGCAGCTGGGTTCAAGTTTACTGCATGCTTAATTTCTCTGTTTTTATACTACGTGTAATATTTTATTATTTATTCATAGTTTTTATGATGTTTTATCTGAACGTGTTCTGTAGTTTTTCTCTCTGTACAGCACTAACATGTGTAAAGGCCTTTATAAATAAATCGGTACGGTATCTTAAATTCTATAGCCTTGATTCTTACTATTGCTCCTTAGAGGACAGAGAGCCTCCGACCTGTCTGGGTTGGAGCTGAAGCCCATGAGCCAGAGGAGGACAGCCTCCAGGTCCTGTCCAGTGGTTTGGGCTCAGGACTCAGCTGAAAAACCTGCACACTAGATGAACATGTGATGCTGAAATTAAAGTAGTGCCTAATGGTGAGGGATGCTTTGTAAAACTAATCTTTCTTTAAAAGGCGGTTCATTTATAATCTAAGATTATTGTGAGCAAGTGAAGCTGGACGTTGTCACTAATCCAACCTAAAAGGAGAATCTAATCTATGGGACAGAGTCATTCATGCGAATCCAGATGTTTCCGCCTTTATCTGTTATAACTGTGATGATTATGGCTTACAGCTGATGAAAACCCACATCTCAGACAATCAGAATATGGTGAAAAAGGTTCAGCATTCTAGACTCAGTGTCCCACTGATCAGCTGATGAATCCAGAACACCTGCAGAGGGTTCCTGAGCCTTTACATCCCATGTGTCAGACACAATCATTTTTATGTGGCCCGCGAGATAAATATCAAAAATGACCCGCTGGCCGGTTTTACCGCAAAGACTATAACTCCCATGATGCTTTGCGGTGTTAGCGCGGAGCCGAAGCGCCCCCTCCTTTATGTTTTTTCCAGCGCCTGCTGCCGGTGTCTGCAGCTCCGCGGCTGACATTAATGGACTTTTGCACCAGATTCTAGTTTTTACTGTTCCACCTGTAATCTCCAAGGCCGTAAGCAGCACAGGAGACCACTGGGATAGATGTTTGATCCCCTTTGTCATTAAATACATTTACGTTGTGGACACATCACACAACCACACACTCCCTAAATATTTTCATTGTTCCTAAAATTAAGTCACATAAAAGGGTGTAGCTGCACCATTACCATATACATCATCTTTCAAGTCCCATCTGAACTAAGGCAAGGCAGAAGGTGGTGGTGATTGGCCAAACGGGGATTTCAGCCTCAGGTAAGCAGATGTCCTCAACACGACTGTGATGCTGGTTATGGGATGTGTGCAGCTGCTGCGTGCCTTCCTGCTGTACCTGCTGACCTCTCACCTGAGCGTGGCCCGGCCCCTGGGGAGTCAGTGTGTAGATGAAACATTCTGCACATATAACCTGCAGGATTACCACAGCCAGCTGGTCAACCTGCCCAGCCACATCAACGAGCGCAGCATCGCTACCTGGAGCTACGTGTGAGTTTATCAGAGACGCTAACATCCGGAGCTGATCTGTGATGTGGATTAACTCTTCATTTAAATGTTGACTTCTAAGATCTACAACTCAAATATTCCAAGCTTTATTGTCAGATGCAGTAGGAAGTGTGCTTCCCTGGACAATGAAATTTGGACTTTTCTGCCAACACTGGACCAATCATTGGGATCAATAGTTCTACAGACAACTTGAAATATTTTAAAGTTGTTTTTATTTGCTTTAGATTATGCTCTGTGTGTGTGTTAAAGTTAGTCCCATTAGTTGTCAAACTCACTGATGTGTGTGCGAAATTTGTTCTCCGCTTTTGGGGAACCATTTGGTGGTTTAACCCCCAATCCAACCCTTTAATGCTGGGTATCAAGCAGGGAGGCACTGGGTGTCTTTGGTATGACCCGACCAGGAATCGAACCCTGATCTCCCGGTCGCAGGTTGGACACTCTACCACTAGGCCACTGAGCTGTGTGTGTGTGTGTCCATATAATGGAATATTTATATTTACACTGTACCACTGAGATGTCCCAAAGTTGGCTCATGACCTCCGACCTCTCCTCTGCAGAGGGCTCTTTTATTTAGATGCAGTAACATATTCTGGCTGACAAAGACATGACGTGTAAACCCTGAAGGCTTTAGCTGAGCTTATTAGAAACTGTAGCTGTTGACCTTCTGAAGAGTCACTGTAGGCCCACCTGAACAATCTGAATTGCAGAGATGAATCTGGTTCTCTAAACTCATCTGTTTTTATTCATCTGCTCATTATTGAGAAGAGAAATTCCTATGAGCTGATTTTGATCTTTCAACTAAATAAATGTTCTCTACTTGTTCCTTACCTGTCGACAGGGAGAACATTGACTTGAACCGGGTTCCCCCGGTGATCCATGAAGCCAGCTGCCACAGCAGCCGCTCCTGCAGTGGAGTGGACAACACCTTTGGCCTGGAGACCATCCCTGTCACCTTGAGGATGCCTGTCCTAAAGAAAAACCCCAGCTGCTTCCCTTCAGCGGGCTACTCTGTGGAGTTCGAGTTGATCACTGTAGCTTGTTTATGTGCTGCTTCTCGACACACTTAAACAGAAATGGATGAACAAGACTTACGCAACCATCGTTTGGAGGACAAACGATGAAGATTAACAATGTTGTCATTAATGATCATTTATTTATTACTGTGATAATTAAAGTCACATCACAGATGTCTGAGTCCTGTTTCTGTCCGTACCCTCCCCCAAACACACACACACACACACACACACACACACACACACACACACACACACACACACACACACACACACACATACACAAACTATTGCAAGAGCCTCAACTAGCGCTCAGTCAGTTTGTGTAATTTCATCCAACGGTTTACGTTAAAACTAACACTTTTATAATAATAATAATAATAATAATAATAATAGTAATAATAGTAATAATAACAATGCATTGAACTTATATAGCGCTTTTCTAGGCCCCCAAAGACGCCTTCACACACTCTCACATTCACACACTGCTAGTGATGGTAAGCTACTTGTAGCCACAGCCGCCCTGGGGAGGTCTGACAGAGGCGAGGCTGCCATTTGGCGCCGTCGGCCCCTCTGACCACCACTAACACAGGCAAGTTGGGTGAAGTGTCTTGCCCAAGGACACAACAGCAGGATACCCCTGGCGGGAGCTGGAATTTTGGGTGTGTGTGAATCCTGCAGGTTCTGTTCTAAGTGTGATTGTGTAGCTACAGTTCTGAAGCTTTGAGCCGGTTCTGTCTGTCTGTCTCTGTTCTGTGCATGTATGAGAAACTATGAATTTAGAGGTGCTGGAAAAAGGAAACAAGATTGTTTGACTAAAGTTCTGGGATGTGTGTTCAGGTGTGTGTCTGAGAGTGTGTGTGTGGAAAATAGAAACAGAGAAGTGGTGAATTGCTTCAGTGGCTGCCAAATGTTATCTGAAAAAGTCATTTGAACATATGCCCTTATCTGCAGTTTAATTGTATTCCTGACAATTTTTGCATTAGAACTCCTTGGCGTGCTCCCAGCCTGTTTCACTAAACCAGTAAACAAACCGACTTGGATAGAATGGGGAATACCTCTTCTAAAGACAAGCTGGAGGGAGGTATGAAATTTATGTCCCGTAAACACCCAGATAGTTTAAAATTTATGGAGGAATGGCGGAAGAAATAGAAAAGTTGTTGGAACATTAAAAGGTCGACAATGGCATAACTTAGTTGATATATGCAAGAAGAAGCTGGCTAAGGGAGAACAATTAAAGATAGCAACAGATGGCCCAGAAACAGAAAGCCCAATAACGGTCCCAAAAGAGGCAGGGGTTTCCAAACACAGAGGAGCCGACCTAGCCGTGAGCCTGTCAATCGCCAACCGGGTCACACCCGATTCAGACGGGAGCGAAGGGATGACTATCAGCAAAGACTAGCGGCAGGGTCTGATACCTGGAAGGAAGAAAATGATGTGGTTGATTGTTGTGAAGCTTGGGAACTGCTTAATGTCCTGAAAGAAAAACCTTTAATAACACTTAATGTTGAAGGACAGAGTGTGGAGTTCCTGTGTGATTCTGGAGCACTTCGATCTGTCATCTCTTCCGGTGTGAAGTTACCCAGGTCTCAGAACAGCATATTGGTTAAGTCTGCTGATGGATCTACCACTCGCTTGTCCTTGTCTGAACCTGTTTTGGTGGATGATCCGGTGACAGGATTGGGAATAAGAATTTCTCTGGTCATGGCACCAGTCTGCCCTTTATATCTTCTGGGCAGAGACCTCATGTCAGTGCTAAAAATCTCTATTGTCCCCATAAAAGTTGGCATGAGAGCTGTTCGTGTGGCTGAAGATTGCTGTTGTCTCCATGATTGTTCCACTCCAGTGTGTGACTGCTGTTAAACCCTTTGAAGTGAAAAACTGACTTTGTGGTGTTGCCAGATGAGGAGGAGGATGAACTTAAACTAGATCCCTGCAATTTATTATTTTAACATAATTATTACAGACTATTATAAAATTATTCTTCTTATGTTCAAGACTTTGTAAATAGCATCATAAATAGCTTCTGCTCAATATGATGAAGAACTGTAGAGAAAGTGCCTTACTGCCATTTCTTGAATGACGAACTCTTTTACCCCTTTAACTGAAACAGCCTTTGTAAATTTAAAATAGGATGTATTCATTCTGACACAACTCTGGTTTTACCAGACTCTGTTTTCTGAGGGAATGGGTTAGCTGTGAGGTGGCTAATCTGGGTTTTACTACTGGACTAAGGTTAAAAATACAACTTTGACTCAAGATGGTCTCTATTTCACACGTGGTAGGCTGTTCCTTTCTGGAATGCAAACTTTAGCTCAGCTCAGCTCATGAAGGTTCTCAGTCCCATGTTTACATTGACAGTCTAAACACCCCCAAACTAAATATTTCGACCTGGTTTATTTTTTTGTTTGGACTAATTAAGTAGATGTGGTTTAATTTTAACATTTGTCATTTGTTTTTGTTTTTAAGAATGAGCTGATTTTATGAGACTTATTGTTAAATTTTCCAGTGGGACCATCTGATATATATATGTGTATATATATATATATATATATATATATATATATATATATATATATATATATATATATATATATATATATATATTCTTTGGTTTGTGGCCTATCCCCAAATTTAAGCTAATGTCACCGTATTCTGTGTTATTGGTTCAATTATGCAGTTTTATTTTATTTGGTTATTTTCTTTGGGGATAGAATTCTGCACAATGCAGTGCATGCATGTTTTATACCAACAAGCCATTCATATCCTCACCTAACTTCTGATTATTAGTTTTGCTTGGTGAAAATTGTGTTTTAGCACTGCACCGGTAAGAGTGGACTGCCATTTTCTTTTAACCTTTTGCTTGTTTTGGATTAGCCAGGGTTAGATACATGATGGTTCAAGGGTTATTGAGAGCTAGGTTTTTCTTTGTTATTTTGGCCTTTTGGCCATTCTGAAGCAAACACAGTGGTTCAAGACAGCAGATGTCCTCCGAGGTTCATGGTTCATCCTCTGTCCTTTTGTTTTGCTGAGACGGTTTTCGTATCTCAGGGTTTTATGTTAATGACTAAATCATGTTGTTCGAGTTTGTGCAGTCCTAGGCCGATATATGTTAACCTGTGATTGGTGTTTACACGTTTTGTTTTGGCCTTAAGTTGCCTGTTCTTTAAACAATTAAGGACGTTCTGACTTGTGATTTTGTTTTTGTTTCTTGGTTTCCTGCCATAAGCAGACTCTTTTCCCAGTTGGGATTTCTAGCCTTAATAATTTGACTTGCCGTTTGTACAAAAAGGTGTTCTGACCTTTCATAAACCTTAGACACTTTCTGTTAAATGAGTCTTGTCAACCATTGATGGGTTATGTAAATTACTGGTGTAGGGTAGTTGAGTATTTCATAGATCCTAGGTTAATGAATATACGTTGAGCTGAGCCATAATGCTAGCTCACTAATGGGTTGCCTTACTCAGGTCTTTTTGATATGACATTGTGTTTATATTTATTATTTTATGTTTTGCTGTTCAAACGTTTACGTTCAGGGGGAACGCAATGCGAGGTTTTTGTTCATATTTCATGGTTCTTTTTAATTCATAAAAGGATGTCTCAGGGCATTTTCTGTCCATCTCAGTATTCTGTTTGTATGCTGACCTCACATGTGTGTGGTCTTGATTTTAGCTTAGGATGACACCATGTGGACTGCGCTGGTAAATTTCTAGTAAATGTCGGCCCCATTGGGGGTCCAAACTGGACTGGTCAAAAAGTATATTGGATGGTTGTTGCTGAAGATGTCAAAAAGCCACAGTTAGAGCTGCGTACATTAACATTTTACATGAACTTTCCCCCTCTATCAACTTCCTGAAATCCAACAAATCGACTGGCGGATCCTGGAGTTTTATGAGTTGGCTGGTATCTGGTAACTGGTATCAGCTCTTTTTATAGTTTCTCTTACCTGTTATTGTTATCCTGGTCATGATTTGCTTAGTTTTAGGCTGTGTGCTCCCGTGTGTGAAGAATATGGTAAGCAAACTGATGACGAATGTCTTAGTTCAATATACTCTCTTGGGACAAAAAGAGGAGCTTCCAGAAGATGAATATATTGCCTGATAAAGTTGGTTTCATTATGATTTCAACAATGTAAATTATGGTTTCTGTAACCACTGTTGTTTGATGTTCTTGTTATCAACTCAGATTGTGTTATTCTTATCATTGTATAAGGTGAACTCTGTTTGAACAGGGGGGGGGGGGTGATAGGTAAAAACTGGTTATCTAACAGAGTTACCTCACTCCAAAGGGTTGCAGGAATTCCTTTCTACTCCTTTCTGCTTGAGGTGCTTGCTTCAGGTACTTGGGCCAAACCCGCCAAACAGGGGGTTCTGCCCTCGCCAACAGCTTAGGCTGGAACGACTCTCCGTATCTGAAGAATCCCTTTTGTCTTCTGTGGATTCCTAAGGCCAATGGTTTTTTTGAGGAATGTATGGGTGTGTGTGTTGATGCAAATAAATACTCTCCAGAGTTTTCAACTCAGTGTGAGAGGAAACTGGTTACACGACTGGTGTGGATTGATTCTTCTCTCACACTTAGCAAAGTATGTGTTTGTTGTCTGTTTAAGGGTTGTTTACAATTTACCAAATTATGAATCTAATCCCTCTGGGTGTGCTTAAAATTTCTTTGAGGTAATATGGGAGTAACATAGAAATTACCCAACACTTATCTACAAAGTAAATAAAAAAATACTGCCTGAAAATATTAAAAAACTGTTTGCAGAAAGTCAATGTGGATATAAGTTGAGAAGGGAATAAAATTTGAAGCAGCATTATGCTCAAACAAAATTGAAAAGTATGTGTATTTCAATTAGTGGAGTTATTTTATGGAATAGTCTTGAGGAAAGAACCAAAAAAAGTTCAAACATGATGCAATTTAAGAAATTATATATTGAATTAATTTTTTCCAGGTATAGAGGATCACTAATTTGTATATGTACTGTAGTGATAATATGTATTAACGTTATCGTAATTGATGTTGATACTTTTGAGTTGTTGGGGTCTCGGGGGTCCTCTAGATTTATTTCAGGGATGCAGAATTTCATCTATCAGCTAATAAATGATTTATGACTCTGAACAGGCGTCGTCAAACACATGATGTTCTAAAACACATATAATCTATGTTTAGAACATAAATTCACCTTTATTTTACCCCAAACCTAAGTCATCAGGACGAGAGCTGAAATACCATCCAACCATAGAGGAAGCCTGCTTTGTCTTTAACATGCATTGCATGTATTGTGTCATGAAGGCTGTCAGGCTGATCAGGAGGGAGGCGCAGATGTACAGATGGTATGTTGTCTGTGTTCTATAACAGGACTTGGAAACCCTGAACGGTGCATGAAACCAGTGGCGGTTTCACCATTAGTCATACGTCGGCGGCCGCCTGGGGCCCCCTAGCCCTGACCGCCGGCACCCCTCTGTTAATGCCACAATATACTTATTACCAACCTGTCGCCGCAGACGGGATTGGACATGCGCACTTCTCATTACCATAATTCCTGAACCGTTCAAGATATCATTAAACTTCCAAAAGTGCTGAAAAGATTAAAAATGGGGCTTTTCGTGCATATACAATACATTACGGTAGCCATAGGGATTCTCTGTCGTGAGCGCAACGAATCACAACACAGATTCAGAGACGTGCTGAGTTTGTCGTCCAAAATGCTCCATTTTATAACTTTTGAATGGCTGATCAGATTCAAGTAATTCCAACGGTTCCTAAAAGTACATAAAAGCAGCTTTCCAATGATCTATAGCATGAAGCATCGAGTTATGGAAAATATCGCTACGATAAAAAAATACCAGGCAGCCCTGTTATAATTATGGTCATAAGAGGGTTATTAAGACGGCGATGCACAAACAGGAAGTGATTGGTAGTCATTCCACTCCAATCCAGTTGGTGGCGGAAATGCACCAAATTGTTGTTTGCCAAGTGCCGTAAGACCACAAATAATAATAATAAGAGAAGCGGGAGCGTTCATAACAAACTCAAAGTGATAGTCAAAACATGAAGCATGAAATGGAGTTATCCTAGTGGCTCCAATAAGAGAAAGAAGCAGCGTGCTTCATAAAAGCTTTCATTGTCACTCCTGAAAGTGACGTCGTTTTTCTATGTAAACATCAAAAGGAAGCAGAAAGACAATGAAAAATGTTTAAAGGGAGGAAAACATGGACCAAAATGGAAAATAGAAAAAAAAACTAAGGCTAAAGCACAGGAGCACTGACAGGAAGAAGAAAGCAGAGCAAATATTGAAAGTGCTCAAAGGGAAATACAGGAAAAAAGAGGAGGACTAATAAAAAGGGAAAATAACTCGTGTCAGAAGAGGGGGGAGTTCCACAAATCCAGTTAAAGGTAAGATTGTCGAAAATTTAGTGTAATGGGCCCCATGTCTGTGTTCGCCTTGGGCCCCCAAATTGCTAAATCTGCCACTGCTCAGGTGTGTAATCTACTCCAGTTACTCAGGTGTGTAATCTACTACAGTCACTTAGGTGTGTAATCCACTCCAGTTACTCAAGTGTGTAATCCACTCTAGTTACGTAGGTGTGTAAACTACTCTAGTTAGTCAGGGTGTTATCTACTCCAGTTACTCAGGTGTGTAATCTACTCCAGTTACTCAGGGTGTAATCTACTCCAGTTACTCAAGTGTGTAATCCACTCTAGTTACTCAGGTGTGTAATCTACTCTGGTTACTCAGCTCTAGAATAGCCCAGATTACAGCAGGAAGTGGATCACATGTAACAAAGGTCAGACATTCAGAGATGTTGGGCAGCTGGAAGCACACACACTACTTTCTACATTTAACCTCACATGTGACACATTTTACACAGTCTCATCCTTTTCCTAACCCTTCAGTCACAGATAACACCTTCAGTGATGCTCTGTCACCTGCAGATTTCCTAGTGACTCCAATATTCACACCAAGCTTAGAGCCAGGTAATGGGATATTTATTTAGCATAAAAACATCACTTCACTTCCAAAGGAACAGTTCGTCTTTAATAGTGTGAATTCATGAATTTGCCCTGCCCAAACTAGCACAGACACAGCCCACTAAAGCCCAAGGTGGGCCCAAACAGGCGTTTTTGCTGGGAGGACAGACAGTCAGACAACAACACAGTAGCTTCCCGAGCCACTGTAAAGGTCATGTCCTGGACCTGGTCTGCTGCGCTGGTATCACCCCTTCGGACTGTAAATCCCACCTTGTCCCATACTCTGATCATCTGCACCATTAGAAATATAAATGCTGACATAAACACTCGTCCCAGTCCCAAACGCAACGGATCACCTGATCTCCAGCTACAACACCCTTCTGAATATCCACCCCTCCCCTAAAAACTAGATGTTCCATTCACCCGCTCATCACCATGGTTCACCCCCACTTTCTGTCAGCTCAAAGCTCAAGGACGTCAGCTGGAACGACTGTACAAGAAAACGGGACTAACCGTACATAACGAAATGTGCTCTGCTCTCATAATGCTCTACAGGGACCACCTGTCAGCTGCGACATCTGCTTATTATTCTGATTTAATTCCTTCTGATCAAAACAACTCAAAAACTCTCTTTCCTCTCCTGCACCTCGACTCTCTCCCCCTCCATCTGCACTCTGCTGATATTTGTAACTCACTCATATCCGTTTTTGTTTCTAAAATCAACCACATCCATCAACACCTGACCTTTCAGGGTGCTCCAATCTCCAAAGTGGACCTCTCTGCCCCCTCCTCCATTCACACAACCTTTTCCAACTTCACCCCTCCCTCAATCTAAGAAATCACTGAACTCATCCTCACATCCAAAGCATCCTCCTGTCAGCTCCATCCCATCCCCACAGCTCTTGTCAAAGCCTGCATTTCTTCTCTTGCCCCTCCCATAACTGATATCATTCAACATTCTCTAAGATCTGGAATTGTCCCTCTCACTTTCAAAGCAGCAGTAGTCCGGCCTGGACCCCACAAACTTCAATGACGTACATCCTGTCTCCAATCTTCATCTTTAAAGTTCTCAAATAATCTGTTGAATCTCATCTTCACAACCGCCTCATCACCAATAATATCTCCAAACAGTTTCACTCAGGCTTCCATCCTCTCCACAGCACTGAAACAGCCCTTCTGAAAATCACCAAGACCCTCTCACTGCCCCGGCTCTGGTTTGTTGTTCACCCTCATCCTCCTTGATCTCACGGCAGCATGTGACACCATCTCCCTTAGCACCCTCCTCAGCACACTGTCATCTATAGGCATCACTCACTCCTCTTGCTCGGTTCACCTCCTACCTCTCAGGTTGCAGTTTGTTCAACTGAGGTCATTCAAATCCAATAGCAGTCCTGTCTCAGCTGGTGTGCCCTAAGGCTCTGCCCTGGAGCCCCTTCTCTTCATCACTTACCTTCTCCCCCTAAGTTACATCTTCCGTAAACACAAAATTAATTGTCATTGTTGCGGCGACGACACCCAGCTCTACCTCTCAACCAAACCCACAACTTCCCTTCCGCCCTCCTCCCTTATCCTCTGTCTCCAAGAAACTCATTCCTGGTTCACTTCCAGCGTTCTCAAACGAAAGTCTTCCTGGTAGACACACCTAATACTCTCTCCAAATTTCTCCCCATCACTGTTGAAAATTCAACAGTTACTCCCTCTCCTTATGTTATGCCATCAGCACACTTTTCAGCCAGTCTGCCTGTTTTCACCTGCGTTGCATCTCCCGTCTCCGTTCACCCCTCACACTACTGCCATCCTCGTCCACAGCCTCGTCACATCATGGATAGATTACTGAAACTCACTTTTCTTTGGTCTCCCCAGCAGATCCCTCCAGAAACTGCAGCTTCTACCGTGTGCTGCAGCATGTGCCATCACTAGGACATCACCCCCATCCTGCATCCTGGTCACCCATCAAACTGAATCAATTTCAAAATTCTGCTGATCGCATTCAAATCTCTCAATAACCTTGCTCCATTCTACATATCTGATCTCCTTCACATCGCCACTCGTCTGCTCACTTGGTTCTGCTTCTGCTCCCCAACTCTCGGCTCCCCCCGCTCGCCTCGTCATTATGGGGAGTAGAGCATTGAGCTGCTCTGCTCCCCACCTCTGAAATTCTCTGTCCTCTGACCTCCACGCGACTCACTCTCCCTGTTTTTAAATCAAAACGAACAGCCCACCTCTTCAGACGAGCCTTTAGCACCTCGTGAAACTTTACTAATGTTTTTTAACCATTATTATTTATACATTTTGTCATTAGTGTTTTAAAAATGTTGTTCTGTGTTTATTTTTGTCATGCTCCTGTTCCTGCAATGCCCCGTTTCCACAGCAACCCCAGCCGGCACATCATCAGCTTCATCCACTTCACCTGTTCCTGACTCTTCGGGTTATCACACACACCTGCTTCCCCTGCTACCGAAGAACCAGCCATCCAACCACTCAGTGCCAGGTTATTGAACGCTCCAGCCTTGTTACCTACCTTGTCATCACGGATCCTGAACCTTGCCTCGTCCTCTGATCGTCCTCCTCACCGTGCCCTTCTTGGATTACCCTGCTTCGTCCCTGACCTCGTCTTCAGATTCCTGTCTGACATCCTGCATCTCGGATCTCCTGGTAACAACCCCGCTTGTCTCCTGACTAAGTCTCTGCCTGCTCCCATCATCATCCTTCCCCTTTTAATAATAAACCTTGTAAACGTGTCATTCTGTTTCCTACGGGTCCGCTAGTATAGCTTGTGAATATTTTTGTTTGATTATCCTTATCTATTGTTGTGAGTGTCCTTGGGTGTCATGAAGGGTGCTTTTAAATAAAATGTATGCATGTACGATGTGAAAGGATTAGAAACAGGTTCATTTGATTTTTTTATTTCAAGGACATCTGCCTCATACAAAATATTAAATGTAGAAACAGTTGCAGGATTCAAAGTTTGGCCAAGAAACATAAATCAGGCAAACCAACGTTTCACTGAACCCCGAGAATAAACAAAAGTTCTAGCGCTGCTGTGGGGCTCGAACTACCGGCTCTGGTAAATACTGTTGGAATAGAAATGAGTCTTTCCACCGAACCCCACCGTTTGTATCGTATTACATTCAACAACAAAATAATCATGTGGTGTTTACAAGTACTACGATTTGTACATGCACATACATTAAACATGCAAACACACATGTATATATATATAATAATAAAAACATATGTATTTTAAAGAAATGCCACATCTCACATGGCAGCTGAAAGAAAGTTTGGATCAGGTGCGTGTAAGCCGGGTCGGCCTGCTTCGATCTGATAGGTGCAACACGGAGGCACGCAGTTGAAAAAACATTCTGGGAATTGTTTCCCTCATATCACTCATAAATGCATCAACAGAACAATATAAAACTGTCTCAACAACAAACGTTAGATTTCTGCTAAATGTGACCAAACGGAACCGTGTCCAGTTTCAGCCACTGAGGTGGGTGAATGTCATGCATGCTGTGATATAAAGCTGCTGTAATCCTTGTTTATACTTGTGCCTCGATGCATATGAAGTCTCTGGCTGCATGTTTTAAGAGCGTTTTCATTACAGCATTTGGTCATCATCATGCTGAAATCTCCATTAGAAGAGATCAGCGTTTAAAGCTACAAAACAAAAGGAGACATGGGTTTGTCTTGTTGCATAGCCCTACATCGCTTGGCCCACATCATCACCCAGGCTAACTGCTGGGGGGGGGGTAACACGCTCTTTAGAATGAATCACCACCCAAAACCCTCCGGCACAGGTTTCCCCCAAGTCACTGACTGCCATGACTGAGGCCCTGTCCACACGTAGCCGGGGATCTGCCAAAACGTAGATATTTTTCTACGTTTTGGCCTGTCATCCACACGAAAACAGAGTTTTTTCACACGAAAACGGATCTTTTTAAAAACTCCGGCCAAAGTGAAGATCTGCGTTTTCTCCGTTTTGGGTGTCTGCGTGTGGACGGACAAAACCGGAGTTTTAAGGTCCGCAACGTCACTTTCCACGACAAAAAAATGCTGACATCACGTGTGCGACCTGTGTTTACACTAGCCGACAGCATGGATGCCCTCAGAGCTGCGCTCGCTTTATCAGTTGTCCAAGCGCTTTTTGCTTGTTTGTTTTTGCAAGCGGAATTACTGCTCCTTGCGGAAGACCACAGACGAAGGACGAGGTTAAGAACGGGGGAAGTACTGCCGCCTACAGGTCTGGTATGTCCTTAACAACGTATTTATCCGGGTACGTGTGGACAGAGTTTGTTTTTAAACGAGGTGGTGTGGATGCAAGTTTTTGGAGGGGCGGATATTCGTTTTTAAAAAACCCGGCTACGTGTGGACTAGGCCTAAAAACGTGGCCACATATTCAAATGTCATGAGCAGCAATTGAGCAAGTTGCATATAATTATGTTCACATCAGCTGACGTTAAATCCTAGACATGAACAGACTCTGCGTCACAAACATGGGAAGACAAGCTGATGGATGGACAACTGTCTTCTACCAGCGGGGAGTGAGGCAGTGGGCCACGCGAGGATCTGCAGCAAGATGGCAGCTGCAGATCCTCCTCTAAGCTCTTAGATGCTTCTACCCCTGATGCAGAAGAAACCAGCTGACTTTTCTCCTTAATGCTGAGCCTAAGTGGACAAAACGAAATGCATGGAGCATTTATTGTATCAGTCTTATGAAATTCACATTTTAAAATAATGAAACACTTCAATTTAATAGACTCATTTCAACTTTTGTATTTTGTTTTTTATTTAAAGAAAGGATTTTTATGGATTTTCAGCATTAAAACAAGGTTTTTGGAGATTGTTATTGTTTAAAATTTATTGCCAAAGATAAATAAAAGAAATAACTTAGTGAAGTTAAACAAACAAAATTTTAAAGGTAATTAAACAACCTTTAATTTTCATTTTAAAAATACTGAAAATATAAGAAAAGGGAACACAGCTGACCATCCACTGATAACTGATGCAGTCTTTAAAAGTAGGTGAAAAGTCATTTTATGGTTCCTACCGCCCTGACGGCTGCAGGCTCTGACTGAGAAACAAGTTAAAGTTGTATTTTCTGCTCGTAGATCAATAAAACAGCAGCTGCTCCGTTTCCACACGTCGTCTAACCCTGAAGATGAACTAAATAACCAAAGTGCCTCTCATAAAACAGGTTAAAGGAAAGCCAAAGCTCACACACACACACGCATGCAGACGTGCACATGCACACTCACGCACGCACACACACACACAAATTACAGTTTTTGTCACCCCCCAAACATTAGCTGACCTGTCCACTTGGTAAACAAAATCAGAACTTGTTACAGGCACGCTGACGACCTGGCGACAAACACGGACCTATCTACTAACATGCACATGAGAGTAGAACGCTAGCTATGTGGTCCTGCATGGTGGGCACAGATGCTGCTGCTGACACGGCTTTCTGTACAGCAGGGTTCCTTACAGAGCTACATACATGAGGACTTCCGTGTTTATCTGTACTAACGTGTTACAAAACGTTGATGCTGCATTTTTCTCTACAGTTTATCGAAAAGGATAGGCACTTGGTCTTAATCGATGCAAAGAAGTCTGTAAGAAACGTTAGGCCTGAAACGAAAACACACCTTTCACTTATGTCATACAAACGATACACACACTGAGAAAGGAAACCTCTTGAAGGAAACTGTATAGAAAATCAGTCAGACATCGAGTGTTGTGTGTTTCTTTCATTTCACGAGATAATTAGCTCCATCCGCCTGTCCAGCCGACGCCACAGGAATGTCATGACAGGATTAGGCAACGTTATGGAATGGTAGAGCTGGTAACTAAGCAACAGCACAGCTGTTTGTCCAGTGTCACAACGTCTGAAGTCATGCAGCCATCCATCACAGCGCTGTTTCCATGACTTGTTCTGTTAAAACCACCATACTGATGCTGCTGCAGCCACTTTTAAAACGGTGTTGTGCTGTTGGTGGTAAACAACAGGTAAACAACACGTAAACATAGACTAATGATAGTGATGTGATAACTGACATCATCCTCCAGGTTGTTCTGTGTTGTTTCATTATAAAATACTGTTTCCCAGTTGACAGTTGAGGACGTTGTAATTATCAAGGTGATGTCACACCCTGTAAGACAAACAACGTGTATTTGTATTTGTTGTTTTCTCCTGAAAACATTGTATTCTTGTCCTGATTATTGTTTTATTATCATTTGTGAAACACGTGTGTGGTTTTACGCTAAACTCTGCAGGGATGAACCCATGCTGGTCCTACAGAGATGGTGTTGGTCAGTCTGTGTCCCTCACCACCACAGACCCGCCCTCCCGCCATTTTCCCAACAGGAGCCAGTGTCAGGCCCAGGGAAGTGCGGCGGCTCGGTGAGACCGACGACTGGATGGTCCAGCCGTTGGTCTCAAACCGAGCCGTGTTATTGGCTACATAAAACAATAACACCAGAGAATCTCCACAATGTATTCATGACTGTGTTAGGTTGTTGACTCAGTCGTGGACTTCAATAACTGTCCATGAACTCAAACCCAAGCGTACGGTGAAGAGGAGCTACATGTGGCTAAATGGAGCTATCATGAGTCAACCTTATGATGGACACCTCCTGCCACTCGGCCCCGATGCACGGATCAAATAAAACGGTTTGTTTGTTACTAACATTTAACCTGAACTAAAGCGGTTTGGTTTGTGAGAAACCAGTCAGTACGATGCAGTCACACACGTGTTGTTAGCTACGGCTTCATTAACTGGCTTTACGTCGTCACGTGTTGATTCCCACACTCGGGGTCTGTCGGGCTGAAGGCACACTGCCTCCTGAACCGTACCAGGGCTGGCTTGGGACTCATAAATGACCTTTAAACAGGAATTTCATTAAACCACTGCGGAGGTTTCTTTCACTGTTTAACCCTCTGGAGGCAGGCGTTGCAGATGTGCAACGTTAAAACCTGCCTACCTGGTTACTCCACACACGTCTTTCATGAGCATGTTTAACTCAGAAGCATCCCTGAAGGACTGGGTTGTTTGTCCTTTTATCAAAACTTATTTAGAGCCTGAGAGGGTTAAGGAAAAGGAATACAAGGTCATTAAAAGGTCCTTCACCCATATTTGCAATACATTTGCAGTGGCCTATTGACCTGTTGCACGTGACGTCCCACCGCTCATGGAACCACCCCTTCAGGTCGTAGCCTTAAAGCTCTTATTCAGTGGATTGACAGTACAACGGTAACAGATGGGCTGCTCTAACAGGCAAGAGTGTGAACTCCACCCATCTCTGTTATGAATGGCTGATGGAGACTGAAGAAGGCGAAGAGCCTCAGCGGTAACGGACCAACAGCTCAGACGCGTTTTACCAGGTGAGATAATCCTTCATGTGTTTCCTGAGGAAGACTGGGATGGGCCTACTGTGTTTATATTACTTAATTATGGAGCATGTGCGTTACCTACTAGATCCCGATGTTATGAGATGTCTTGTCTCCTCCAGGTGAGAGCAGCCTCTGCACCCACTGACCCGTCAGCTGGTAGGGGTCTGTTGTTAATCCGCTCCAGTGTGAAGCTGATCACACAAACCCAGCGGGGTGAGTTCTGACGAACGTCGGTGAACAGCAGCACGGAGGATGGAAGCTAGCTAGCACTAAACATTTATGAGCCCACCTAGGTGTGCTAAACCTTCCCACTGGTGAACTGGGTGTGAACCAGTACAAGCCAGGTTAAACTGGCCGCAAAACCTCGTTCACCATTTCTGCCCTCAGTTCAATACTGTTGCCGTCC
Organism: Nothobranchius kuhntae; assembly: GCA_006942095.1. Classification (NCBI taxonomy): domain Eukaryota; kingdom Metazoa; phylum Chordata; class Actinopteri; order Cyprinodontiformes; family Nothobranchiidae; genus Nothobranchius; species Nothobranchius kuhntae. The sequence continues at coordinate 1,707,456 of SSNQ01000197.1, read as the reverse complement.
TCCATGGTGGACCCACGTGATCAGGTGACGTACGTAGGTGCAAAGGGCCAATAGCAGGAGTGGATGCCTCTTAAGCTGCACTCTGGGGAAACAAAGATCTGTCGGGCTTTTCTCATCCTGGAGTTTCTCCGTCTTTTCTATCAGAAGCTAATTGTGGAGACAGGTGTAGGAGACTATTTTCATGTATGAAACACTCAGTGACTGGTTCTTTTAAAGAATAAACAGTAAAAATGGTTTCTCGGTGAAGGACGTCTTCAAAGGATGCTTTAGGCCCAAAAGAGCCAGGTGATGAGAGAATACAGGTAAGCCTCTGCTGGTGATTAGTAAGCAGCATAACTGCGGGGAAAGTTGGAAGGCTCCTCCCCTTCTGGTCGGCTTAAGGGTTCCCTGACCCACGGAAAACTACAAGAATGGAAGTGAACAGCACTATAAAGGGTACTTCTAGCCCGCTATGCCTTACGCCCTGAATCACACATATGACACACTTTCATTTAAATGAAAACTAATGATGTGAGTTTGGACTGTGTGTGCCACATACTCTGGGATTCATTAGCTTGTATCAGAACAGAATCTTTACCCCCAGCTGTTCCACACCTGCTTAGACTCTATCAAAACCTGGATGGTGGGAGCTTTCTTCAGCTGAATGAAGATAAGACTGAGATCCTCATCTGTGCCCCAGACAAGCTGGTTCCCAAAGTCAGAGACTCTCTTGGTCAGCTTGCTTCTCACACCAAACCTTCCATCAGGAATCTTGGCGTGACCTTTGACCCAGCTCTCACCCTGGATTCTCATGTCAGTTCTCTTGTTCGCTCTTCCTTCTTCCATCTCAGGAACATTGCTAAGCTGAGTCCCATTCTGTCCCGCTCTGAACTTGAGACAGTTCTCCACACCTTCATCTCCTCACGCTTAGACTACTGTAACTCTCTTTTCATGTGTCTGAGCAGAACCTCCCTGAACCGTCTACAGGTGGTTCAGAACGCCTGTGCTCGGCTTCTGACCAAGTCCTCCAAACACACCCACATCACCCCGCTTCTCCTCCAGCTTCACTGGCTGCCAGTCAACTTCAGGGTTCATTTCAAGATCCTGGTTCTGGTCTATAGGGCCTTACACGGACAAGCACCATCTTACATTGGTGATCTTCTTAGTCCCTCCACCCCCAGCAGGTCCCTGAGGTCCAGTGATCAAAGCCTACTGGTTGTGCAGCACCAGGCTAAAGGTCAAAGGTGACAGATCATCTGCTGCTGTGACCCCCAGACTCTGGACCTCTCTCCCCCTGAGCCTGAGATCAGTGGACTCAGTGGACTCCTTTAAACTCACCTGTTCAGGCTTTGGTGGACCTTCATCACCCTCTCCTTGTTCTGCTCTTTCTACCAACTCCGCCTTTCCAGAGATCTACTGATGAACTTTTTCTTATTTATTTTCTCTTTTCTTACGTCGTTATTTTTTATCACAATTTTTATATTTTCTTATTTAGAACAAATTTATTTTTATCATATTTTGAAATCTTTTTTACTCTAATTGTTTATTTTGTCTTTGAGCAGTGCCTTGTGGTTGTTGTACTGAGAGGTGCTGTGTGAAAGATCGTTTTCTTTCTTTTCTCCGCTTCAGTGCTCCTCGTTCATCCTGGAAGGATGCGAAGCTCGCTAAACTCATTCTCCTTCTTCTGTCGGGTTTGATGACGTGAATCTGGTGAGACGAGTCCTCCACGTGTTTTCACACAAAACCTAAAATAGCTTCTGCTGCCTGCTGAAAATAATCACTTAGTTGGAATCAAAATGGTTTTTTATTCTTGGACATATTGTGTGTGATCCATGGCACGTTTAAACCAGGATCAGAAAATAACTGCTACTGGCCGGCAGACGTGTGTTCTGGGGCGGTAGGGGACCCGTGGACCAGACCAGACCCAAAACCCATTTGTGAATAATTATTTGTGTTGCTGCTTCTGCTACGTATCAAATCTGTCAAACCGCCAGCCGAAAGGATTTTGAATGAACATACAGGAGAACAGACCACAACCATCTCCCTCAGTTAGAGCCAATAAACATGAACACACGAGACTCAATAAAATAAGAGTTTAAATCTATTTCTGTCTGGAGGAGAGTTTGAATTAATGTACAATAATATTATATATATAATAATTATATGTATAATACATCTGAATCCCTCTTTTCTTCGCAGGTGGTGGGTCTATCAGGTGGTGTGAGAGGATCAACATGGTGGTGTCAACAAACACTGAGGTCTGAAGTAAACAGCCGCAGTAAGACATCTTCATAATGCTACAAGCGTGAACAGCTTAGACGCTCACACTTAAACCTTATCTAGTTAAAGCATTCTTCCTGAAACCTTTGCCTCTAACAGACAGCAGAAAACACAAAGTGACGGTTTAAAGCCTTAAAGATGCTAAGACTCATCACAGTTTCCCAAAACACATAAAAAGGTTTGTTCAAAGCCATGCTAGCACCTTTTATCCTCCTCTACCTGTTGTACCTACGCACCCTGATGCCAGAACCTGGACTGGCGCTACCCCCAAAACCTACATGGTTCCCATTTGGCACACCAGGGTCTACACCATGAGTTGGAAGTGAGGCTCCCATCGTGCAAGGCAGTGTGGTCCGGGTCCGGGATGAGCCTTCAGCACCGGGGCTGGCGGACACGAACATCACATCATGGAAGAACTCCAGCTGGTCCCGCAGGCTGCCCAGGGCCTTGCCATGGCTCGGGCCTAGGGAGGGCTCAGAGCTGATACGAGTGACAGGACAGGGGACGTAGTGGCAACCGCTGTGAAGGAGGGCGTTGTGTTCCGACAAGCCTCGGCTCAGCCGGCTGG
>SSNQ01000197.1:1647110-1702029 GCA_006942095.1 Nothobranchius kuhntae | reverse complement strand
GTGACACAGCTCATACCACACACACACACACACACACACACACACACACACACACACACACACACACACACACACACACACACACACACACACACACACACACACACACACTCACACTCACACACACACACACACACACACACACACACACACACACACACACACACACACACACACTCTCTCATACACACACATACACACACACACACACTCACACTCACACACGCGCGCGCACACACACACACACACACACACACTCACACACACACACTCTCTCATACACACACATACACACACTCACCCACTCACACTCACTCACACACACACACACACGCATGCACGCACGCACGCGCACGCACGCACACACACACACACACACGCACACGCGCACACGCACTCGCACGCGCGCACACACACACACACACACACACACACACACACACACATGTTTATTAGGTTTTTGCAGAAAATCACTCTCAAGTGGATCCAAGCAGCTGGAATCCGCTTTAAGACGTTAGGTGTCATGGACAGGTGTGGGATGCTAGGGAGCTGCAGAATTGTAAAGTGGAATGTTAGCGGAAACAGCAACGTGGGGCTACTGGATCGGTCGTTAAGGTTATGAGCAAGACTGTAGAAAAGGTGTAACAGCCACCCTTACTCTAAGGTGCATGGGCCTTGCACCTGTCAGGCACGACACCCACGCTGACTGACCTGTCAAACTAGAGGCTTGACCCCCCAGAGGGGTGTCCAGAGACCTCTGCCTCCTCTCTCTGTTTCGATCCTTTTCTCTTTCTTTGCGGTGGTGGCAGCGGCGGTGGTGGTGGTGGTGGTGGTGTGCCCGTTCCTGGTGAGATTTCTCCAGGGTGCAGTCTCTCAGGTTGTCCTCCTGGGGATGCTGTGGTGCCACAGTGGAGACTGAATGCTTCATAAGACTGGTGTCAGTAGCAGACTGAAGAGAGACAATAAAAACCTCACTGAGAAGCTCGTCTGAAACATAGCTCCAACACAGTTCACATACCACACCTGTGCACCGAGGATCTACCTCGCTTACCAACACGTATAATCGCTGCAACCCTACCTCTTTGTAACTATCGTTAGCCTACTGTAGCGACCTTGTTTTGGTTGTAGCTACCGGTATCCTTGCAGCATTGCTGCTGTGATTAGCTAAGACACCTAATCAGCATTAGCTGGCAGTGAATGAGGTGGACTGGTAACAGAACAACCTGCAAGCTGCCTGTAAGTAATCATGTGATGTTACTAATGATAATACATCCAGCTGGTATGTATGTTTTTAGACTAGATTGACAACACATGCTTACTCTACCCTGTAAATAGCATTCACATTTTGTTCATTTCAGTGTTTATCTGTCGTCGCAGTAAACAACACTAGTTCTGAAAGGAACAGAATGATACATTGGTTGTAACTGCTGCTAACAACACAGCAGCCCAGCGAACGTCCAGGTGCAGAGAGGTGTCCTCAAAATGCCGCTGCTAACAGTCCCATAGCACCTGGTGAAGTAGGGAACCAGGTTGCTATTAAGAGCTGATGTAAATGGATATTTGTTATGTTTTGAGAGGTATTACATAGAACACTACACAGGGCTCAAATCATGGGGGAGCTGGGCTCCCCTGAAAGGCCCCCGAGGCCCTCAAATGACATACCCATGGGAAGTCCAAAGATTTATCCAGTTTCAACCGATGGTACATTTTTGGTACAGCACTACAATAAAGACCACAATGTTGGCACATGTATCGCCAGTGCATGGCTTGTTTTTATTTGAATGACTTTTATTAGTCTATTCCCAGTCCAGCATATTTACAATAAACCAGTTCTCGGAGACTGGGTGTATGAAATGGTTAACCCAGAAAAGCTAATTAAAGCACCTGATCCAGGCCCAGATGTTCATGAGTACCGATCTAGATATTGGCCAGATCTCTATCTGGAACATCAGTAAAATCAAACACAGTGAAGACATCCAGAAATCAGTCCCAGCATGCCACATGACTGGCTTTCCCAGCCTTTCCTCAACGTTCGGGTTCAGATAGGGAGGGGTTACTTTTAACTTTTGTTTCTTTCCCAAATATTTAGCTTGTGTTCATGTGCTATTGACAGAGCTCATGTTGGTGCTTTTATCATAGTTTTGGTTTATCAGACAATCTGCATGAACACATAAAACATCACATGCTACAATGCCTGGATAACCCAATGAGCTGTGCACNTCGGAGACTGGGTGTATGAAATGGTTAACCCAGAAAAGCTAATTAAAGCACCTGATCCAGGCCCAGATGTTCATGAGTACCGATCTAGATATTGGCCAGATCTCTATCTGGAACATCAGTAAAATCAAACACAGTGAAGACATCCAGAAATCAGTCCCAGCATGCCACATGACTGGCTTTCCCAGCCTTTCCTCAACGTTCGGGTTCAGATAGGGAGGGGTTACTTTTAACTTTTGTTTCTTTCCCAAATATTTAGCTTGTGTTCATGTGCTATTGACAGAGCTCATGTTGGTGCTTTTATCATAGTTTTGGTTTATCAGACAATCTGCATGAACACATAAAACATCACATGCTACAATGCCTGGATAACCCAATGAGCTGTGCACAGCTTCTCATTTCCAATGGGGCCAACTGGAAACAGAGCAGCAGCTGTCAGGTGCAGTTGGACAGTTCAAACAATGAAACTAGAAGCAGAGCTATGCTGGTGAAGGTTCTCAGTCATCCAGGTCATGGTAATCCAAAAGGATTCAAAGGAAGACAACTGGACTTTCTTGGTTTCTTGAAGACGTTTTGCTTCTCATCCGAGGAGCTTTGTCAGTTCTGACTGGAAAACGGGAGTCAAGTTTCTAAGCTGTAGCTGTACAACTTATCTCGCCTTGCTGCAGACGCTGTCTGCTCCAGCTTATTCACATTTTTTCCTTCTTGCTGTTTTCCTGCCAAAACATTTTCCTGCTAAGTGACTTCTGGACTCTTTACAAACACTGGAAGTTGTTTATTAATCGACACAGGAGTGCACCACAGCCTTGTTTTGACACAACTTTGATTTTCAGTGACTTGACAGCATTATGCCTTCTTTTTAATCAGCAGATTTCCAGAAACTTCTCAAGAAGATCACAGTTATTGAAAAAGAACAAAACAAATCTCTCGATCAGAAGTCAACTGGGAAGTAAATGGATTTTTTGGAGGTGACACCACCCTTTCTTCTTCTCTCAAAGCCAGACAAGATATTCACCCACAGCCGGTCAGCAACAGCAACTCGTCTGTGGAAAGGCCAGAGGGCTCTCTGCCTCACAGTAAATCTGAGACCAACCCATCATGGAATACTTTTGGTGCGAAGCCAAAGAATAAATCTTGTCCCTGGGTAGCAAGCAGAGGACAACCGGCTTCAGCCTTAGACTCTAACAGAAACATCACTGACGACCATGGCTGGCAAGCTCTCCCATCCAGGAAACACCACACAACAAGGAGCTGGCAAAAAAAGGAATGTCAGAGCTATTTCCTACCAACCAAACATTTGACTGCACAACTGGGTCGCTGCTGAACGGCCCGGATTGGATACATCTACACAACAGATTTCTCCAGATAATCGAGAAAGCGTCCCCTCTCCTCCACAAAATATCACTAAATCCCCACGACAAAAGAAGAAAAACTCTGAGGCTGACCCTCAAACCCATGGTGGGTGACTTTCAAGTCAAGAATGTGGATTTTAATGGCAGAAACACCAGAACATACTGGTTTCCCAAGGATACGGTCACTGACATGAGAAAACAACTCCCAGCAGTCCTTGCTAAACATCCAGCTGTTAAACAGCTGTTATAACAAGCTGTTATAAATCACAAACTACCTAGAAATGTTCTCAGGTGTTTCTGGATCACATCCCGCCCTCAACACGCCCACTTTCTGCCATAAATGGTCAATGCAAAGTGCCTTGTGGATAGCATGCATATACGTTAGCCGACTTGTTGCAGCGCTCCACTGTTAACGATGGCGACAGTAGATCAAGGCAGATCAAGGAAGCGCAATTTCACCAAAGCAGAAGTGGAGGTATCTGTGGGTGAGGTGGAGAAATGAAAGGAAGTGCTTTTGCAAAACAAATAAGAGAAAATCTACAGAGTGGCACAGCGTTGCTGAAGCTGTCAATGTTGTGAGTTCTTCAGATAGATCTGTGTTGGATATAAAGAAACGGTCTGATCTGAAGGTGGAGGCAAAAAAAGAAGGATGGCTTGCCACTGCCAGAGTGTGTCTGCCACTGGCAGAGGCCCTGGCACCTCTGATCCCCCACCGCTCATCGTTAGGATCTCAGCAGTACTCGGACCGGCAAGTATGCGTGGCATCGTGCCGGAGAAGGAGGGAGACACTGACCATGCAGAGGAGACTGGTAACGTTTAAGCCTTTTATTGATGCAGATCAAATGTGTCCGTCATTAAAATATAAAACAAAACCAAATCTCGTTGTTTCCCCCCAGTGACTCTGGACGAAGTGTCCAACGAGACATCCCGTGCTGCGACCGTAGATGTGGCTGCAGGGTCAGCCTGTCTCACCAGTGCACCTCGGGCGCATGGCGCACCTGGAAGTGGCCGGGTGCTAACTGACGCTGTCCTGTAGGCACACAGGGACATGATTAGTGCGGTGAACGAAGCACGAGAAGAAATGCACAGAATGTGTGATGTCCTGACTGAAATTTCAGGAACACTTAAAGAATTGGCAAGAAAATAAAAGATGAAAATCATGCCTTCTGTGTTGGTCCTATAGATGACGTGTGACAGGGTGGAGAGATGAGGGCCCAGGCGGGATCCGATCCCCAGACTCCCAGGTGAGAGTCACGCGCACAAACCAGTCAGCCAAAGGGACAACCCCTTTGACCAAGTAGCCAGGGTGCACGATCAATCGGGTCAGAGTGACAGGACGCTCACACTGTCATAGACCTTCTGTCTCATTCTTTATTCTGTGCTTCTGTGTGTGTGTGTGTGTGTGTGTGTGGGGGGGGGGGGGGGGGGGGCAACAGTGTTAAGGATAGCCTCACAGGTCTCATTAAAACAAGTAAGAAATCCATCCAGTGACGACTTATCTGATAAATCAAAGACGGCTTGTTCAAACAGCGAAGTGCAATGAGATGCAGTGTCAGAGTTCACATGACGGCTATACCTACTGGGGCAACAGGTGCCAGCAAACTGCTATGCAGAGTAGTCTCAAATAATATCAGATTATGGTCTGAAAAAACTGCATCCTTAATAGTCAGCTTATCTTCTGAACACCCCAGTGATAACACAAGATCCAGTGTGTGGCCACGTTCCTGTGTGGCCCCAACAACCCACTGCATAAGTCAGAGTTCACAAGGTTGATGAAATCTGAGACTAAAGGTTTTCCAGGATAGCAGATATGAATATTAAAGTCTCCCAGTAGCAATATCCGCTCGTATCTAGCAGCCCAGTTTGCTAGCACTTCTGAAAACTCCGGCAAAAAATCCTTATTGTATTTCGGGGGTCTATATACTACAGCACAGAGGACTGGTTGAGGATGACCAAGTTCAAATAAGCACAGTTCAACACTGGTATTAGGAGACCAGGACTGCAAGTGTTTCATCTTCAGATTAGCTTTATAAATAACCACCAATCCACCGCCACGTTTAAAGGTCCTCGGCACATTAATAAAAGCACAGTCAGCTGGGATCAGTTCATTAAAAACAGCGGACTCACCAGGAAGAATCCATGACTCTGACACACAGAGGATGTCGAGAGCATGCGTTGTAAAAAATTCATTCACAATGAATGTTTTGTTAGCCACAGACCTAGCATTGACCACGCCCCACCTTAAGGGTACTTCAGAGCTATTGATGGTGGAAGAAGCTCTAGTCAATGATCAAAGATCCCTCAGATCGGCTCGTCTCCGAATGAATCTCCGAAAGGGTGGGGAGCGCTTACCATACTCCCATGAATTGCCGGCAACAGGAACGAGCCACGAATCCACCGGATCCACCCCACGCCACGGCGCCAGGAACCGAGTGGACAAACACAAGACCACTCGCGAACAGCCAGAAAAGGCAAGCTTCAATGCTTTCAGCTTGACGAGCTGTCCACCCCGACAGCCTCTCCTGCTACGTTTCCTCCTAGCAGAGTGCGTAAACGGCGGTGTTTCTCAGCACGCCGAAAGGCCACCCAGGTAGAGGGGAGAGGAAGTATTCCGGTGCTCAACAGCTTCAGACGGTTAAAATCCAACCGAAAAACCTTTTTAAATAGCGTATGACGATCATGCACCAATCTCGGGTGAGCGAGTTGTAACACGTAGGCTAAAAACAATAAAAATACAAAAAGTAGAGGAGCTGACAGACGGCAAGCCAGCATCACTGGCACCATCTTGATGGTCCTTAGGACCATGTAAACGTGTTAAATATTTTAAACAGTTAGGAAGATTTACCAAAGTAAGAAAAAATCTGTTTCCTCATTCAACATCTCAGGCTGGGGGATGATAGAGAAAAATTGGTTTTGCTGACATTACTGCTTAAATCATAGCTACCTTATAAGTAAAACACCTGTTGCTTTGTAGCAAGTTCCAGCAGGTCAAGACCCAAAAACAGTAGTCAGAAACAAGGGTCACAGAAGGGTCAGAAGGACAAGAGTTCAGAACTTGCTGTCGGGGACAGAACTAGGCAAAAGGTCAGGAGGCAGGCTGGCTTCTCTGGTTCCACCCCTGGATCCACCTCTGGCGGGAAAAGAAGAACTGGACTAGAGTGAAAACAGCACACTGGATCCAGAAGTCCTCTCAGGAATGCTGAAGGAAGACCTACAATTTGCTACAAACATGAAGATTTATGACCTGTGCTCTCATGAAGAGTGCTGCATGTAACGTTTTGTGCCCTCATGTGAATGCTGCATGAAGTGATAATGACACCAGATGTTTTGTGTTGAGCTAAAAAGTGTATCTGGTAAATGACCTCATGACCTCACCATCATGAGATAATGATATATGTGACTCTTACATTGTCTAAAGCGGACTCAGGAAGGGTATAAAAGCAGTAGCTCAGATCGGAGCTGACAGAAGTTTGGGGCGATTCTCAGAAGAACCGAGTTGGTGTAAATCAACTCCTTATTTCATAATCAATCGTTAGAACTAATTCCTCCTTGGGGGAAGCGGTTGTTTTTATATTTACTCATTTTTGTATTTTTTGATTTTGTAATAAACTTTTTTGGAAAAGAAACATAATCCTGATTCTTTCAGGTTTTCTCTAAAGCTTCACGAGTGGGAGCCCTGACCATTAATTGCACAGAGGTAAGCATATTAATTATAGGTTCCTGAATTATCAGGATTTACTTTACGGTTTGTGACAGATTAATATAAAGAAACCTTAAGATAAGAGGAGCTTGTCTCCTCCCTCACCCGCGAGTAACGAGTTGTCTTAAGGATGATAAAACCAGAACATTAGTGGTTAATTTTGGCTCTGATTCGCAAGTTGAAAAAGTCTATCAGCGCTGGAGGGTTGGATTAATCAAATAAATGGATAAATCTATGTTAGCCTGATCAACTAACAAGAATCATTTTATAGTTACCAACCATCCACATAAGCTGATAGGGGCGCAATTAATCCAAATAACCCAAATAATTGCCAGCCGGGCCGGCCTCCCGCTGGGCTTCGTCCCCAGTATCTAAACCAAAGATAACGGGATTGATTAAAAAGAAGTGGGCTACTACAAAAGGAAAGTCTTGCATATCATTTCACCTTTAAAATAGAAGATATGATTCTTACTTAGGAAGTCCATACCAGGGTCTAGTACGATAATACTCACCGACACCCCCACCGAACCCTGATAAATGCACAGTCTCATAAGTTCTAACGGAACTGGGTTTTAACGGAACCGACAAATGGGACGTGCACGCGACAGCTTCATTAAAATGCAAGTGTTATCCTTTGCCAGCTTTCCCGTCTCAACAGGGGGGATAACGACCTTCCTGAGACCACGCTGTTCTGTGTTATCAGTTATACTCCCATGGGAAACAGAATGTTGACTGAAAGCACCTGGTTTTGTATGAGGGAGTTGTGACATTGTTTTTACTCCCTACGTTAAGCAGCTTTCCACCTGGATCTCTACGGAGCAGTCTAGGAATGTGATGTGGTGTGTGTGTGCTTGGTTAATAAAAACCCTCAGAGAACAAATATTTGCTGAGAGATCAGGTGAACCATGCTTGGGTGTGTACTCATTTCATCTCTCCACTTTGCAAAGTAAAACTGAACAATAATATTGCTCTAATCCGCTGTGCGTTTGACTTCTCTTTAAGGTGACCTGATTTTATAAAACAAATAACCCAACAGGGGAGAAACTTGTTCTGCAGATATAAACTAAATCTTAAAAAAACTGAAAACCTATAGCATACGTCCAATGCTTGCCACTTATTTAGGTTATAAAATCCATAATGGCCCATATTTTAGCTTTAATGTCTTAGAGCAGCTTTAGAGTCAAATGTTTATGCTACGGTTTAAGGCTGTAAGAAATAAATAAGACGAAGGGAAATGTTTGGCTTAGGTTGTTATTTTGTTTGACCCAGTGGTCTCATTTCAGAAAAGTTACAGCATAGACCAACGTTTGTTTGATGCTGAAAGTACTAAGACATTAAAAAATCTTAAACTTGGATATGCTTGTTTTATTCTTGCTGATAATTATAAGTTATATGTTTTCTAGTTGAATTAAACATCAGTTTATCATCATGAAACAAGAATAAAGTGGAACAAGAACTCCTACTTTCTCTTTGCCTCACTCTCTCCTGTTAACTTCTCTGTGTCCCTAAATAAAAGAGACAGAAGTTTGGGTCCTCCAGCCGCAGTCACTGACCCCCACCCTAACACCGGATCTCCCGACATCACACGTCTGACTGAACCGGAGTTTTTTAAGAGCTTCTTTTAAAAAAAAGGAGAAATAATCACACGTGTCTAAAGGTACGTCCACCTCTCCTCCCTGTGTGAGTAGAAACTCTGTGTATCTCTCTTGCTTTTCGAGCTGCGCCACCTAACCCGCTCAACGAACATAATTCATCGGCCCAAATCTGACTCAACCAGTCTTGTTTACTTGGTTCGATTCTGATAGGCTTCTTCTACGATTCAGAATCCTTTATTTCTGCATCTTGATGCATCGATTAGTTCATTATTTTCTTCAGCTCTAGTATTGTCAAGATCGATTTTCCCTAAAGACGGGGTTCTGCAGGCTTAATCAAGCCACTCCTGGAGTACCTGAAGGAAGTTAGAACCTGGATGGCTCAATGTGGAAAAACAGGTCACTATTCTTGCCTCAAAGCAAGAAATTGACCTCTCATGGCCTCTTTTAAGAAGGATCTGGTCTCTGATTTGGATGTGTCACTTAAGCTAGACTCATATTGACAGAGTGGTAAGCTCTTGCTTTTTCCATCTTCGCCGCCTAACCAGGATGAAGCCACTAGTGTCACATGTATACTTGGAGACAGTAGTCCATGCTTAACTCCTTTACTCAGGAGTTAGTAAGGCTACACTTGCTTTAGGTTATGAAATGCTGCAGCTAGATTCCTGCCAGGCACACGTCTGTCTTAGCTCATCTTCATTTTACTTTGTTTTAGAGTCAGGTTTAAGATGAAGAAGAGAAGTCTGCAGCAGAGGCCTGACTGCACCATGTAACCCTCCATGCACCAGCATCTGCAAGCAGTTTCCAAAAGGCCAATTCAATTTGTTAAAAGTATTGTCTGCTCCTAAAGGTAAAAAAAAAAANACCCAAATGAGGCTGTAATGCTTTGGCACAAAGACGGTGTCAGAAGCAGGAGGCCAGACTTCATGGACAGAGAAAACAAGGAGTCTGACTAGATTTCAATGAAAGAGTTCACAAAAACATCTCTAAAAATAAATAAATAAATAGTAAAAATGACAAAAGAGTTGTTTTCCTTATTAATTGATGTTTTAATTATTTTGTCACTCTGTTTGGAATCAACATAATATAGAATAACATGCTTTAGGTAGATCTAAATCATTTGGAATTTTGGCCGGTAAAAAATATGCTTGGCCGGTAGATTTTCATCATCTACCGGCCAACTTGGCCGGTGAGTAAAAAATTTAATTTCGGACCCTGATCATGAAACAAAAGAATAAAGTGGAACAAGAACTCCTACTTTCTCTTTGCCTCACTCTCTCCTGTTAACTTCTCTGTGTCCCTAAATAAAAGAGACAGAAGTTTGGGTCCTCCAGCCGCAGTCACTGACCCCCACCCTAACACCGGATCTCCCGACATCACACGTCTGACTGAACCGGAGTTTTTTAAGAGCTTCTTTTTAAAAAAAGGAGAAATAATCACATGTGTCTAAAGGTACGTCCACCTCTCCTCCCTGTGTGAGTAGAAACTCTGTGTATCTCTCTTGCTTTTCGAGCTGCGCCACCTAACCCGCTCAACGAACATAATTCATCGGCCCAAATCTGACTCAATCAGTCATGTTTACTTGGTTCGATTCTGATAGGCTTCTTCTACGATTCAGAATCCTTTATTTCTGCATCTTGATGCATCGATTAGTTCATTATTTTCTTCAGCTCTAGCGCTGACGTCGTTAGGTCCGTTTTAGGGGGGCTTCAGCCCCCCTAAAATAATCACAAGCCCCCCTATCATTTTGGTTTAGTTTATTTTTTCAGTTAACTTTTTTTATTTGTTCACATCTACATGCTCAACACAATCACGACACGTGTAGTTGGTACATGAGTTTTTTTTTGTGGCTGAAACAGAAATAATAATTAATGAATATAGAACTACACCGTCGCACAGGAAGTATCAAGAAAGGACTTCCTCCCCTTAAGCCCGGCAGCTTTGTTGACAAGTCAGGGGCAGGGGTTATACAGCAAAACCTTTATATCGATGAGCAAACCCTGCTCAGCGCTCTTGTAAGTCACTCAACATCACATTAGGGTAAGACAGCAACAGCAGCACACCGTTAATATTTCAAGGTTATAGTTCAGACGAGAGAGGAAAATGTTACCGCACTGACATGCTAATGCTAACTCCGCTAGCATGTTTACATGCCCCAAACCATAATGAAAAGCCGCGCCATAGTTAAATTGTCGGAAAACTCCCCTGAAGTGACATGATTAACGAGCCAGCCAGTTCATTGAGTGACTTAGTGCCACAAACTTGAGCGTACAGTAATGAGTCTGCACAAACAGAACCTGCTCTGCGCTTGTGTGCAGGAACTGCAGCCCTCTGTGGGCTCAACTCTATCTCTGCGATGCAAATCTCTCCCTGCTCTCCTCAACAAGTAGCATCTCCAACAGTCAATCACAGACAGCTCTGTTTTATCCAATCAAAGCATGTCCAGGAAATACTGCTTTACAGAAAAACACCCATTTAACAGCTTATTGAACTGCTTTCTGCTGCTGGTTAGCTGCCAGTCACCATCCACTGCCTGCAAGATACTTTGTTGTAATTCATGTGTCATGATTAGGGTGACCATATTTGACTTCCAGAAAAGACACATTGCCCATTCCTAAAACTGTTAAACTGCACTCTTTTCAGCTAAAGAGGACTTTTAATTTCAACATATAAAGTGTTTCTTCTCTGTTTGGTCAGACATAAATGATCCCTTGATGTGTAAAAGGAAGTGAACAGTGGAAATGTCCCAGGAAAAGAGGAGGGTTAATCAACCTAATTAAATATAATTATATAAAGTCCTCTTTATCTGAAAAAAGTGCAATTTTCCTGGCAGTATTTCCTGGACATGCTTTGATTGCATAACGGAGAGCTGTCTGATTGGCTGACGGAGAGGCTACATTGCTTTGTAAATAGCAAATTGAGCAACAACAGGGAGATTTGTGCAGGCAGAGACGGAGTTGAGCATGCAGAGAGAGGGCTGCATACGACTGCAGAGCAGGTGTTGCTCTTGCAGATTGATCACTGCACGCTCCAGTTGGTGGCACAAAAATCACTCCACACTAAAAACCTGAATCAGAATATGGCCGAATGTGTATATTATTGACCGTTTTTCTATATTATATATTTTTTCTATATATATATATATATATATATATATATATATATATATATATATATATATATATATATATATATATATATATATATATATAATAGGTACATATATGTATCTATAATATAGTAAACAGCCAGTTTTATATATGTCACATATATTCGAAAGCTACATCAAAACATATATTAAAACCTAAATGTTTATATGACTTCTTTCCATGTGGGTTGTCAGTTGCTTAATATTTCCTATGTTACCTATGGTAAAGAAAGGAGATATTGTACTCATCTAACTTTAACATAAATTTTGGCAGCTTAATGTGACGTTATGGACAATGCCATCATCATGAGCAACCAAACATAGGCTATATTAGGCTAACAGTTGTCCATATTCTGTCCCATTTATCCACCAATGGCTGTTTCAGTTATTGTGAGTGAAGACTAAATGGCATAGTAGCATTTGTTTTGGCATTAGAAATTGAAAATGTTTTTCAATGTGTTGGCTAGATGGATATACGAAGATTTTTTAAGAGAGTGAGTGAGGAACAGGAGAGAGACCAGGTGGTTGATGCTGAGTAGATCTGCATGGTCGAGGTCAGTGATCTACAGAGAAAACAGGGGCGAGTGCACCGTTATGAGCATTTACCTGAGCACAAAGTTCCCAAGCAAAATTGAACAGTTTTCTATTTAGGAGTGAACATGAAAGAGACCTTGAGAATGAAATAACTATAATTATCATCTGACCTGCAACCTTATGTCAAGTTGTATCTGTATAGTTGACTTTCTGTATTATAAGTTCTAATACTTGCTGGATATTTTTATATATACTGTTATTTTGTATTTTGTATTTGTAATTACACACTCCTTTATTCCATATCATAGCAGTGTTATTCATATATTAAAACTGTTGACTGCACACTCATTTGGCAGAATAAAAGTTGGACAATTATTCATTTGTTCTTTATTGTCACATTTCAGTAACATTTATAATTAAACAAGTTGTAATTAGACAAATTAAATAAATGACTACAACATTTCCCCCTGTTAAGTGCAGTAGACTGAAATGAATAGCTTTATTTGGAAATATAACAGATCTAATTTTTAATGGACTTACATTAAATCTTTCTTCAACATAGACCCCACTAATGAACTGATTAAGTGTTATTTTTTATAAAAAGAAGAGAGAAAATGCACAAAAGTAGGAAAGGAAAGGAAAGTGATAAAATAATAGGTTTTGTTAGATTTTCTTCAGATAATGAATTAATTGACAAAGTTTTTGCAGGGTGTGACAAAAAACGTTCGAGGTCAAGCTCCTGGGGCTAAGCCCCCCCCTCTATCTCAATCCTAGTGACGTCCATGAGCTCTAGTATTGTCAACATCGATTTTCCCTAAAGACGGGCTTCTGCAGGCTTAATCAAGCCACTCCTGGAGTACCTGAAGGAAGTTAGAACCTGGATGGCTCAATGTGGAAAAACAGGTCACTATTCTTGCCTCAAAGCAAGAAATTGACCTCTCATGGCCTCTATTAAGAAGGATCTGGTCTCTGATTTGGATGTGTCACTTAAGCTAGACTCATATTGACAGAGTGGTAAGCTCTTGCTTTTTCCATCTTCGCCGCCTAACCAGGATGAAGCCACTAGTGTCACATGTATACTTGGAGACAGTAGTCCATGCTTAACTCCTTTACTCAGGAGTTAGTAAGGCTACACTTGCTTTAGGTTATGAAATGCTGCAGCTAGATTCCTGCCAGGCACACGTCTGTCTTAGCTCATCTTCATTTTACTTTGTTTTAGAGTCAGGTTTAAGATGAAGAAGAGAAGTCTGCAGCAGAGGCCTGACTGCACCATGTAACCCTCCATGCACCAGCATCTGCAAGCAGTTTCCAAAAGGCCAATTCAATTTGTTAAAAGTATTGTCTGCTCCTAAAGGTAAAAAAAAAAAAGAGTATGCAGTGGGTGGGTGTGGCCACCATAAATTGGGTTTCTTCTATTATTTCAATAATTCCATGAACTAGATTCTCTCTCTTCCACAGTAACCAAATTACCACTTTTCTTCCACCCTGAAAACCCAACGCCATTTAGAGCCACTATCATCATTTCAGTTGACAGCTGAAGAAAAACAACACTGGACAAACAGCCGGCAGCCAGCCAGGGAGTAATCACATTACTGTAGCCTGTGAGAGCATGATCAACAACAGCCCTTCTCACTGGATTATGAGAGAAATGCACTTTAAATGCTCTAATTGATTAAAATGTCTCAGGAAATGAGGTGTTCCTTTCTTTTACAATAGATCCTGATACGATTAGTGTTTCGGCTGCAGTACTGGTCTGAATGAAACATTTTCTAACATTAAGAATACAGTTAAGCTGCAGTATACCTCACATGTATAATGATGAAGATGTGTTTTCCATGTCAAGATAAGATTCATAGCTGTAAAACTGCTGATTCAAATGAAAATGAAATTTGAGAAACTCCGTGACTTGTCCTGAAATTCTACAGAAACCTGGTAAACACCAATGATGGTGGTCAGTGTGATGACTCACCTTCTCAGCATGAGGGCAACTCAGGTGTAATGCACAGCAAGCAGCTGGCAACACAAAAGTAAACAACAATGGAGATTTCTACTCCGACCCCCTCCAAAACCAGCTTCTCAGCCTATAGCAGTCTGATCGGGGAAGAGGTGGGCGGGTCCAGCAACAGCTTGTTTCCTTACCTCATTCACAGCATCCCGTTTCCTGATCAGAAAAGCTCTTCGCTGCCAGCGTTTTCACTGGTTTTTTAAGAGTGACAGAACGTTGCGCTCTATGATGATGTCAACACCAAAACAAAATGGAGACTCACCTCTTACATCAGGCAGAATCCACGTGTTTTGAGCGTTATCTATTCTTTCATAATTTGTTGTTGAATTGTGATCGGCAGAAGCTTTTGCAGTTCACGCCTCACTTTTTTTTTACAACAGCGGCCCAAAACGATCTCCTGACACATGGATTTTCTGCTTCCTGATCATGTGACGTGTGACGTATGCGGATGAAGATCGGCTTTAGAGCTGAGATGTTTGTTCTCACGTGTGGGGGCTCGTTCCGACGCCCACACAGTAACAAAATTAGAGCTGAGGAAAATAATCAAATAATCGAAGCATCGGGATGCGGACATAAACGATTCTGCATCGTAGAAGAGTACGCCATAATCGATTATGGTGGAATGTAGTTTTGTTTTTTTAATGGCGGCACCAGCGCAGATCCAAATCTGTCAGAGTGGGCGTCCTCCACATTTACCAACTGGTTCCGCCTTAATGTGGTACGGCAGGGCTGAGCGCTTGAGGTGTAACCTGAGACTGAACCGGAACCGAATCAGCCCGACCGGTTCTGTTGGATTTGGGCCGTGAATTATGTTAATTTGAGCGGGTTGTCATGCGGCTCCGCTTGCTCGATCAGCGACTGAGAGAGAGAGAGAGAGAGAGAGAGAGAGAGAGAGAGAGAGAGAGAGAGAGAGAGAGAGAGAGAGAGAGAGAGACTGTCTGCTCACACAAGAGAGAGGATCGGAGGACGCCCCTCCAAACACGCATTATTATTTTCATAATTTAATCATTTTTTCTCCTGGAAGCGCTCAGTCAGACCGAGTGTTGTGATGCTGGGAGATCCGGTCTTGGGGAGGGGGCGGGGTCAATGATGGCGGCTGCAGCGTGATTGTATGTCTCTTTTATTTAGGGACACGGAGAAGTTAAAATGAGAGAGAAATAGAAGATAGAAGTTCTTGTTCCACTTTTTTATTTTGTGTCATGAAGATAAACTGATGTTAAATTCAGCTTAAAGAGAAGCTGGGAGGAAGCTTTGGTTCATTTTAAGTTACTCCTCCAGAGACAGCATGGACATGAGGGTGAGGGTCCCACAGGACAGGTTAGTGGAAAGGTGTGTAGTTAGCTGGTTAGTGAAGGAGATCCATCAGCTGGGTAATTTAATCCTAATCCAGCCCACAGCCTTCTGCTGGTGTTATTAGAAAGAATAAAACACACATCTTAAATATTATTGGAAGTGTAGAATTTGTTTTATGTTTTATTATTTTCTGCATCAAACAGAACTTGATTCATTCTCCAACATTTCAGAAACGAACCACTGGGCTCAAATAAAATAACAAACTAAGTCAAACATCTCATTTGGTGTTATTTCTGACATCCTTCCACTGCGGCATAAATATCTGACTCTAGAGCTGCTCAGAGACATTAAACACTCATATATGAACCCATTATGTATTTTATTATTACATTATGTTGTGTCCTGTAAGGTTTCAGTACTTTTTTAGATTTTGTGAGATTTTGTAAAGCGTGTTTTTCTCAGCCTGAGGCGTGGTGTTGAACGAGGAAACAGATTGTTTTACTTTGTTAAATCTTCTTAAATGTTTAAATATTTTGTCCTAACCTGTTGTGAATGGAGAGATTTTGAGGGCTGGCAGCTTGTGTCACTTACGTTTTTGATTAAAAAAAAGCAATTATCTGACATCTTCTATTTATCGATGAAAACAAATCAATATGAAATGATCGTGATGCATCGGGATATCGAATCGAATTGAATCGTTGACCCAATAATCGTAATCGAATCGAATCGGGAGACAAGTGAAGATTCACACCTCTAAACAAAATGCTAATTGGCAGTGGACGGTTGGATTTAAAATGACGACTTTTGTTGTCAATGGCAGTGAATGAGTTAAAGTGACAGAGTGCTGCAACGGCTCATTCAGGAAGGTACTGAAAATGTCAAAAATAAAACCAGCTAAGATCACTTTATGTAAGAAGGATTTTATGCAATGAACTTAATAATCATGTTTAGTATCAACCACAGAATTATTATAACTTTTGGAAAAGAAGTTCTAATAGGTCCCATTTAAAGGGCTGCTTGGCAGTTTTGCTTGCTTTTAGCACCCCCTTGTGTCCGTTATTAATTCACTGTGGTTAAACCAAGCCCCCATAATTCGGGTCTGGAAATGAAGCCAAACAGGAAGTACCAAAAATTGCAGTTCCACCCTCATCCACTAGGGGCTGGTGTCAGAAGTGAGCAAATCCTCATTGACTCCCATGTTAAAAATACCAATTTCACAGCAGAAATAAACATGTTTACAGCCTGGTACCAAAACATGTTTTTGGTTTAAATGATCTAGTTTACACTCATGACAACTCTGAGGGGGGTGAATTGTTTTCTCACTCTTCTGTTTAAGTGTATTAAAAGCCTAAAATTCTGTATAATTAATGAGCATCCGACCCACGTGACCACAGAGCTAGCTCCGTGGAAAGGCCTCAGTAGAGCCTCGGCCTGGCCTGGAAACTGTTCCGGGATTTTGAGTCTCTGTGTGTGTGTATTCTGTTTTGGATATTATTTGTGCAATTGTTGGACAAAATGACTTGCTGTGGCATTAATTGCACTAATAGAGTGTCCAAGGAGTCTCCACTTCATTTTTTTCGGTAAGTAAAATTATATTTATGTATTTTAGGTCACTGCCGAGCTGAGCTCAGATTTTAACATGTACTGTTTAACCATGACATTTAAATGTAATAGGGTAAAACCCAGTGCATTTAACATAATGCTGCACTTTAGAAAATGGGTTGAAATATAACATGTTGGTGGAGCTGGGTTCCCACTATCGGTATGGTCCCGGTATGGAGCGGCAGCTTGGCACATCTCTGATCGCAGCAGCGCTTGTCTGCTGTGCGGCTGCCGGCTTGTGGAGCTCTCTGAGATCTCTGTGTTCCACCCGGTTTTACCCAGTGGTCAGCCCGGCGTATCTCTGACTCAGAAGCTCCGGTGTTGTGCACAGTTAACTCCGGTTGTAGCTAGGTTGCTACCTCCGTTAGCTTAGCTCCCACCTCCGCCTTAACTTTGGGTTAGCTTGTAGCTACATCGCTTCAGTTCGACTTGTGTCGTCATTTGATCCCAGCCTTACAGCCCCACCCTCAGCTCCACCTCTTTTCCCTTTTTTGGAATTGTTTGGGCTTGACGGAACCTGTGACACGGTCAAAATGGCGGTGGTGGCCGCCTCCCATTTTGGCACAAAAATGTATAATTGGAGCCTATGGAAACAAATTGTCTAGTATTTATGTCGATGGGTTAAACTGAAAGTGAAACTTATCTCCTCACCGTGAGTTTGTCTTTTTAACACCTAAAAGGGACATTATGGAAGTTTGACAGCCAAAACATGTGAAGAAATAATAAATTTCTTCTTCATACATTCTCCTGCAATGCCCTGGTCCTGTAGAATGAGCCCTGGCATTTTTACTGTGATTGACTATTTTTAGAAGACCCAGGTTCGATTCTGGGTGTGAACATAGTTTATTCAGAGTTTCTGTTTTACATTAGTGGTATATTTTTTTACAGTAGGATGCCCAAATTTTTATTTGAGACTCACCGAACGGCATTGAATTCATAGATAAAAAAGATGTGGGTCCAACTTTCATTTTGGAACAGTTTTTCAAGAGCATGCAGGACCGACCCATCTTAAACCTTTGTCGGCTGTGCTGAAGAGAAAGGTACAGAACCAAATTATTTAATAAATTAGCTATGCGTTCTCCTGTCCTCTGTCCTCCGGGCCACACACACACACACACACACACACACACACACAGAGCTGACTGTCTCAGCTGTTATTTTCATTAAGGAGTGTGCACGTACAGCATGCGCGCCTCGTGCATGAGCCCACTATTGAAGCTGCCGTTACGCTTTTGGCCTGAGGGAGCAATTGCGAGCATAAAAATTCAAAACTCCGTAAAGTCCCTTTAATCCAATGGCTGACATGTCTCCTCTTTCAATAGTTTCTACAGGAGCAGGGGCGGCGTTAGGCTCGGCTACTTGGGCTGAAGCCCCGAATGTTTAATGATAAGCCCTGGATCTCAAACGTGGAAGTAACATGCAGTACCAAAGTCCAACAGAGAGGAAGCAGCTAGCAGTAGTTTGTATACAGCCTGCCTGAGCCTCCACCACTGCAGAAGAAGCCCTTCAGCAGCCGGCTTCTTCTGCAGTGCCTGTTTTTTCTACACTCTGTCTGAAACGCATGAGTGAAGATGGACATAAGGACGTTTTTTTAGACCAAAAGTAGCGCGACAGAACCCCAGCTTTGATGAGACTGGTGCTGACTCAGGTTTGTGAGTCTTTTTTGAAAATATTTGTTGTGCTGCTGGTTTGCCTAAAGTTAGCTTACTATCAGGTAAAGTTGTTGGAGAAAGAAGGGAATATTTACTATCATCTCACACTAAACACTAACAGGAACAATACTCTGCCCTGAAAATGCTAAATATGTAGCTTCAGATTAAAAATTATGTGGTACAAGACAAATATATATGTTGACTAGTGCATGTCACGTGTGTGTGTGCGCGAGCGTGTGTGTGTGTGCGCGAGCGCGTGTGTGTGTGCGCGCGTGTGTGTGTTAAGCCCCGGATCTTCTTCAGTCCTTAATCCGCCCCTGTACAGGAGGGATTCATCACTAAATCAAACAAATCAGCTGTGTTCATGATCTAAAACAGGCAGGAAATGTGCTAGAAGTAGACTGCAGCTCCACACCATTTCATTAACACATACTGGCTGGCTCAAGAAATGTATGTAAAAATATGAAAAAGTTGTATAGCATGCCTTTATAATTGGCCTACGATCATTTCAATAACCCTGCAGTGGTCTCTAGTAAAGGGGGGTGGGGGGGCAGGGTTATTCATTTATATTCATGATATTTGAACATCTGGTCTGTGATTGGCTAACAGCAATCCAACAATTTTAAAAGCATTGTCTGTTTTTACAGTTGGTACTTATATTTAAAATCTAAATATATATTTGAAAATAAAGATTATTTTTGGTCACATCTGGACTAATTATTTAGAGATGTGTGGAAAATGTTTGAAGTAGATGTTGAGGAGATCCTGTTGTCGTGCAAGAGGAGTTTCACATTTATGGTAGTCTACATGTAACACAGAGGAGGTATGCTTTAGAAAATTTTATTATGAAACTGTGAACACACCACAGTAGAAGAGTTAAAAATACATTAGATTAGTCATATCAAAAAATATTGTAAATTACTAATTAGATAAAATTATTGTGTCTCAGCCCCTCCGGTGTGAAGACACTCCGGGGTAAAGACATACGTGTCTACCTGCGCGTGTCCACAGAGCAAACAAACTTGACCCAGACGCTGCTCCCTCGACACCTTGCAAAATGTACCATTATCCTATACCCGTGATCACTGGCTTCAGAGGAAGACCACACACAGCAAACCGCTTTCGCAACCTTCAAAACCTCCGCTCGCTAAAACCAACCCACCCCCCGAAGACACCCACCTGTCCATGGGACTGTGGAACTGCCAATCAGCTGTAAACAAAGCAGACTTCATTACTGCATATGCTAACCACCTGTCACTTGATGCACTGGCTCTCACTGAGACTTGGATCAAACCATGTGACAATGCTACCCCATCTGCTCTGTCAGTTAACCACACTTTCACCCACACTTCTCGTGCATCTGGCCGAGGTAGTGGAACGGACACGTTACTTTCCAACAAATGTATACACAGTCAGTTGCTACCCATCACTAAATACAACTCCTTTGAATACCATGCCATCCAGGTAACTGTACCGAAAAAAAATGTTTTGGTTGTCATATATCGCCAACCAGGTCAACTCAGAGACTTTCTTGATGAACTCGACACCCTGCTCTCCTCCATTCCTGAGCACGACTGTCCCACAATGGTCCTTGGAGACATGAATATTCACCTGGACAATCCCAGCTCATCAGGCTTCCTATCACTAATGTCATCATTTGATCTAAAACTAGTACAAAGTCCTCCAACTCACAAAGCTGGAAAAGCACTCAACCTCATTTTCACCAGAAACTGTGCCATAGACACAATCTCTGTCACACCGCTGCATCTTTCCGATCATTACTTCATCCATTTCAGCACGACTCTACAAGGGAAGTCCACTGCTTCCTCCCCAATGATCTCATTCTGCCGCAACCTCCGCAATCTGGCACCCAACTACTTCTCCTCTCTTGTTGCCTCCACTCTTCCATCTCCCAGCACATTCTCTGCTTATGAAGTGAATGAAGCCACTGAGTCACTCTGCTCCACACTCGGCTCTTGTCTTAATAACTTGTGCCCCTTAGCCACTAGACCTGCTAGAGCCTCTCAGTCGCACCCTTGGCTAAATGATACCCTCCGGGCTCTATGCACCAATCTTAGAGCTGCGGAACGGAAATGGCGCAAAACAAGAGATCCTGGTGATCAATTGAAATTTCAGGAATTACTGTCCTCATTCTCTGCCAGCATCACTGATGCAAAGAAAGCTTTCTACACTGACAAAATTCTCAGCTCTACTGACTCTCAGGAACTATTCTCAACATTCAAAACTCTGCTCAACCCTCCTTCTCCACCTCCTACCAACAATCTATCAGCTGACACCTTTGCCTCATTCTTCACTGACAAAGTGGCAGCTATAAGCAAACAGTTTACTTAACTGGCCACTCCTGAACATTCACTACCACAATCCCCTTCAAGCCCAACCATCTCAGGCCCTACTGCTTCATTTTCCTCTTATTCCCTCTCACTGAGAACTGTGTGTCCAAGCTTCTCACGTGCAGCTGCCCTACTACATGCCCACTGGACCCCATTCCGACTAAGCTGCTCCAAGCTATTGCTCCTACAGTAGCCGCAGCAGTCACACATGTGATCAACGCTTCACTGACATCCGGTACATTTCCCACCTCTCTCAAGCATGCTCAGGTTAAATTGCTGCTAAAAAAAACATCTCTTCCTCCAAATCATGTGGAGAACTACCGACCTATCTCTCTCCTCCCTTTTCTGTCCAAAATCATTGAAAGGGTGGCATTCAAGCAGATCACAGGACACCTCTCACAAAACTGTCTGCTTGACCCTTACCAATCTGGGTTCAAAAAGGGCCACTCCACTGAAACTGCTCTGTTAGCAGTGACTGAATCCTTAAAGGAAGCTAGAGCGACAGGCAAATCCTCAGTGCTTATCCTGCTCGACTTATCGGCTGCATTTGACACTGTCAACCATGGCTTCCTTTTGTCCACACTCTAGCATGGGCCTCACAGAGAAAGCACATGCCTGGTTTGAATCGTACCTCACAGGACGATCATTCAGTGTATCTTTGCTTGGACAATCCTCTACCGTGCACCATTTTGCTACAGAAGTCCCCCAGGGCTCTGTACTAGGACCTCTTCTCTTTGCCATATACACCACCTCACTGGGTGAGATCATTCGATCACATGGCTTCTCCTACCACTGCTTTGCAGACGACACCCAGCTCTATCTGTCATTTCCACTGGACGACCACACTGTCTCAGCACGAATATCAAACTGTCTCTCTGACATATCAAAATGGATGAAATCCCACCATCTCCAACTCAACCTCTCTAAAATTGAACTACTTGTCATCCCAGCAAAACCATTCATACAGCACAATATCTCAATCCAAAATGACTTCCTACCTCTGGCTCCTTCAAAGGCAGTTCGAAATCTGGGTGTTGCGACTGATGAACACCTGGCCTTTAAAGATCATGTTGCCTCTGTTGCTCGTTCATGCCGCTTTGCGCTGTATAACATACGTAAGATCAGACCATACCTAACACAACATGCCACTCAGCTCCTGGTGCAATCTACTGTCATCTCCCGCCTCGATTACTGCAATGCCCTTCTAACTGGTCTTCCAGGCAGTACTGTGAGACCTCTTCAAATGGTCCAGAACGCAGCGGCGCGTCTGGTCTTCAATCAGCCAAAAGGAGCACACATCAGCCCTCTGTTGAGTTCCACTGACTACCGCTAGCAGCACGCATCAAATTCAAATTGCTAACACTAGCATACAAAGTCCGAGATGGTACGGCTCCCATCTACCTGAATCCTCTTGCAAAGGCTTACGTCTCAGTCCAGCCGCTCCAGTCATCACAGAATCATCGGCTAGCAGTGCCTACACCACGCTCAGGACAATCCAGACTCTTCTCATGCATCGTTCCACAAATGTGGAATGACCTTCCAAGCACTACCAGAACAGGGGCTTCCTTTTCAATTTTCAAGAAACTCCTGAAGACCCTGCTCTTCAGAGAGCATCTTCTAAACTAGCACCCTCCCTGCACCCGTCCCCCCTCTCTACTGTCCACTCCTTGTTTCCTCCTCTCCATGATTGATGTCAATGTTGTTGTTGTTATTGTTGTTGTTAGCCTCAAGGGCAACATGCCGATTATCACTTGTAAGTTGCTTTGGACAAAAGCGTCTGCTAAATACATAAACATAAAGTCCTTCATGTGTTGGACAATTGAGGGGCAGTTCTAAATCAATTGGTATCTCTGTAGCAGGAACAAAGACCAAGAAGGTTGTAGTTCCAGTAGGACAAGACAGTAGGGACATCATCAGTGTCTTCGTCCAGCATGTCGTCAGTCTGCGAGAGTTCAGGTTTTGTAGTCGTTGCTATAAAAGTGAAAGATCTATTACAACAGCAGTATTGAGTATTATTTTTGTTGCCATATTATTGTGCTGATGTCACAAAGTGGAAAAGTTTGGATTTAGTTTAAGTTGCATGATTTGTGTCTTTATTGTTGACATGCTTATTTTGTTTTGAATGGTTTTTCCCTTTGTGGTACCTCCTGGGAACTGGGAGCAGGTGTGGAATGCCCAAAGGTGCAATGGACTCATAAAAAGAGGTATAAAAGGATCTGAGGAAAGAGTCCAGGAGAGCAGGAGACACCAGATACATCCATAGACATCTGTATTCATGTTCAGCCTGCATGTGAATGACTAGTTCAAAAAGAACAAGTATTATGCATTTCCCAGTGAACCTGTGCTTTAAAGTCCTCTCCCTTCTTCACCTCTACTCCCTGTAACACTGCCGTTGCAATCGTGTCCCTCTCACATGACTACTGGGACTAATATTCATTTATGTCTTTTCCACTAAGTTGTCACACATACTGATGTGTGTACAGGATTTGTTCACATTTGACCCATCCCCTGGGGGAGCGGTGAGCTGCAGACACCGCCACATTCGGGAACCATTTGGTGGTTCAACCCCCCAATCCAACCCCTTAATGCTGGGTGTGACGCAGGGAGGCATTGGGTCCCGTTTTATTTTTATTTTTTTGAGTCTTTGGTATGACCCAACCAGGAATTGAACCCTGATCTCCCAGTCTCAGGTCGGACATTCTACCACTAGGCCACTGTGCTGGTACATGTCTCCACCTCTCTAGCGTTTCCTCTACCTCACTGCTGATAATGGTGGCATCTGCTGAAAGACATCTAGCTTCAAAAACAACTTAAATTTTCAAGAATCATCTGGAGTTGCAGTACGGCATAGTGGTAGTGCGAAGCAGAGAGCTATGACTACTGTAGGCCATCCTCCAACACCTAAACATATTCTAAATACATACTGATGCTGGCAGCTGCTGATTGTAACTAATAAAGTAACCTGTAGTGTGTGTGTGTGTGTGTGCCTGGCAAATGGGTTGTGGGATGGGGGGTGTAACTGTCATAATTGTTTTTAAATTTGTGGGGAATGGGGTGGGAATGTGGGTTAAATGGGGTCATTTTAATCTGTAAAGCACTTTGAGATGCATTTTCTTTTGTTTGAAAAGTGCTATACAAATAAAGTTTGATTGAAAGTTAGGAACAGCTGAGTTAACCAAGCTTGTTCAGCCAAAAGCTGTTTTAACAAGGTAACAAGAGAAGTGACTGAGCAGATGTACTCACACAGCCCGAGGGGCTGGACGCCAGCTGGAATCAAATGTCCTGAACTGTAGGCCTGATGAAACGTTCAGTTGGCTGACTGAATCCAGACAAGTTTTAGCTAGATTAGCTCACAGCCTGTGTCTGGCTGGCCCAATCAATGGACACAACAGACAGCAGATCACAGAAAAGCTGCTATTTTTTAATCATCTAGTATTTTCTATCTGTTGGACTTTTTCTTCGATTTTTTTAAATTGCAAAACAAACAGTTCAGACAATGAAAAAAGACCATTTCAATGACAGGTGATGATTTACAATATAAACAAACAGAATAAAAAGCGACCAACTTCAAATATGTCCATCCATTTTCTGCTGCTTATCTGGAGTCGGGTCGTGGTGACCAAGCAGACATCCTAATCAGATGCCCAAGCCAGCTCAACTGGCTCCTCTCCATGTGGAGTAGCAGAGGATCTACTCCGAGCCCCTCCCGGATGACCGAGCTTCTCACCCTATCTCTAAGGGAGAGACCAGCCACTCAGCAGAGAAAAGTCATTTTGGCTGCTTGTATCCGCGATCTTGTTCTTTTGGTCTGTAGGCCAGTGACACGTAGTGAGGCTTTTTTATTTTTTTTATTTCCCCTCCCATTCTGTGCTTTTATTTTGGCAGAAACCGGAAGCCTTTAAAAGGTCCCGGAACTCGCATCGCAGTCTTCCCATTTGAACTCTGCTGTTGCTATTTACACAACTCGCATGTACCGTGGAAATTGTTTGTTCGAGCTGTTTGGGAAGAAGTTCACACGCCCAGCTAGCATTTCCCTGGAGGGTAGCGATGACAAAAGGGATATGGCATTGATACCCATGCCCTCTCCCTTATTGGATGAACCTTTAATTTCTACTTCAACGATTGTCCGCTCGATTGCACAAGTCCTGGTCCATCTTCCCGTTTGAACTCTGCTGTTGCTATTTACGCAACTCACGTGTACCGTGGAAATTGTTTGTTTGAGCTGTTTGCCCGGAGAGAGAACGATCAGATACACGGTTCAACCTCAACAGTCACCCTTGGGTTGTGTAGTGTGGTCGCCGCTGGACGGTAAGCTGTGATCATTTTTTAATTAGTGACTAAGTTTATTGCTGTAACATGATGGCTTCGTGTTGTTTGTAGATGGGACCCATGACTATTAAACGACACTAGAAACAGAATGCTCGAACATATTTGGATATATATACTAGACATAGCAAACTTTGCAAGAACTGTTTGGTTGTGTTTTTATTGTGTTATGTTATGCTAAGCTAATGCAAGGCATGAAAACAGCTAAGTAAGTGTCAATCTAACTTTGGTTTTGACCTTTTACATGTCAGGTTTTTGTGCAGATCCATAAAAGGGCTGAAATCATGTTCTTGTGTGGATTTACTTGGAATTCTCAGCACCGACACCAGGACTGGCTGAGATGACAAGCCGCCCAGCCACCGCAGCAACGCGGTAGGACTGTTAAAGATGATACAAAATCGGCCCTTTTGTTTGGATTCCTTTGGACTCTTTGAAGCTGGATATCTGTTGTATGCAGACCCTTCAATGGACAATAGCATCTGTAGTTAAAGCCACAATAGCTCGATTCTCAACTCCCTAATTGGTTGAGACCTTGAATTGTTTTCACCAGTGGTGGGCAGTCAGGGCCAGCAAAGCCTTCTCTGCTGGCCTAAACTTACTCAAAAACGTAAGTGTATTTTTTTTCCTTTGGTAAATATTTTTAAATAAAAATATGTTCAATGGTCAATTTTCTTTTTATCCTATTATACCCACTTGGTTGTGCTGCTTCCAGTGTTGAAATACCAAGGCTGGGTGTTATCCAATCAGATTTAAGCTAGCTTGTGTTTTCAGGCAGATTAAGTCTGCCCTAGGCTTTCAGAATCAATCGAGAAGCCCACTGTCCGCTGTAAGTGAACAGAGACGAGCCAGTTGCGATAGCCAATCAGCTCACGAGTCAGCGTGGCCCGGGCCAGCTAGCTGGCCTCACGCAAAAGTTGACATGAACGCATCCTGTGATTGGATAAGCAGTAGTTTGAACTTTTCTAGCAGCATTAAGCAAAATATCAAAACTAAACACAGATTTGTACCTATAGGCAGCTATCGGTGTATTTTTGTACACATGATGGCTGAAAGAGGAGAAGGGACGGACTTGGTGGCAGATTTACTTGCCACACCATTTTCAAGACGGACCTTTCAAGAAAAAATGGATCTTGTGAGAACAGGTCGTCCGACTCCAATGCTAGCTGGCTTGTCCCAGCAGGGGAAAGGATTTGTTCGTCATTTTCAGGCAAGCAACTATGAACGGTACCCATGGCTAACAGCTTCAGAGAACCGCTGCAGGTTATTCTGCTTGGAATGCCTGTTGCTCGCATCAGATCGATTTGGTATTTGGAGCTTTACTGGATTTGCCAATTTAAGTTGTTTCACCAAGGCAGCAAAGAGACACCAAAGCACGGCTGGACACTTACAAGCTACGGTGCTTTTTAAAACCTTTGGGGACACCCGAGTGGATCTGCAGCTCAGTGAACAGGCGCGCAAGGACACGGAGCTCCACAACGAAAAGGTGAAGAAAAATAGGGAGATATTGAAAAGGCTGATGGATTGTGTCATATTTTTGGGTAAACAGGAACTTTCATTTAGGTGACATGATGAAAACCCCCAGTCATTAAATAGAGGTAATTATGTGGAGATTCTATCTTTTCTTGCTGAACATGACGCCGACTTGCATTACCACCTGACCACCACCAACAGGGTCTTTACTGGGACATCAGGCAGAATACAAAATGACCTCATTTATGCTATTGCTGAAGTGATGGGAGATGAGATAAAAATGGAGATCAGAAGAGCCCCTTTTGTCACCGTCATGGTTGATGAAACCACAGACGTGGGTAACGTGGCACAGCTGGCACTCGTCCTGCGCTATGTGACAGCCACAGGTGTCCAGGAGCGTTTTGTCAAATTTGTGGATGTAACTAGTGGCAGGCGAGCTGATGACCTTGCCGCGCTTGTTTTCTGTATTCTTGAGGAATATGAATGCTGTTTGGACAAAGTTGTTGCACAGTGTTACGATGATGCAGCGGTGATGGCACTGGACTAAACGGGGTGCAGGCTAAAATTAAGGAAAAGGCACCTATGGCTTTATTCATTCACTGTTATGCACATCGTCTTAATTTAGTGCTGACTCAAGGGGCCTCAAAGCTTAAAGAGTGCAAGGTCTTTGTTGCCAATCTGAATGGCCTCTCTGCGTTTTTCTCCAGATCCCCGAAGCGCACACAGTTGCTGGATGATGTGTGCAAACGGCGTCTTCCTCGTGTTGCGCCAACACGGTGGCAATATTCATCAAGATTGGTGAATGCAGTTTTTGAGAACCGAGTTGCTCTAAAGGAGTTGTTTGGTCACATATTGGACCATCACGATGAGTATGATGAGGACACCGTGCTTTCTGCAGATGGATTTAACGCACGGCTGGACGATTTTGAGTTTTGTTTTTTGCTCAACACATTCAATGGGCTTTTTGAGTATGCTGATGTGCTTTTTGGAATACTGCAGACCAAATCATTGGATGTGCATTTCTGCACGGCCAGGCTGAACGAGTTTTGTGACAAAGTTGAGCAAGAGAAGGGCAATTTCAGTGAGATATATGAAGAAGCAATGCGCGCCTCCGGTGGTCCAAGTGTGCGCAGAGGCCAACGCACGGCGCAAGGTGATCTCCGTGCACAGTACCAAAAACTCCACAACAGCATTCTGGACAACATTCTTTCCCAGACAAGGAATCGATTTCAGGACCATGAAATGTTGATGTTTCTCTCCCTTCTTGACCCCCAGCACTTTCAGACATACAGAAAAAAATTCCCGACAGCAGCCTTCTCCAGCATAACACAGAGCCACGGACCACTGTTGGGTCTTCCCCGACTTAAAACAGAACTGACTGTAATGTATGCTATGGCTGATGTTGAAGGAAAAAGTCCCGCTGATCTACACGATTTTCTTCTCAGCAAAGACCCGAGTGAGAGTATGGGACAACTTTACGCCCTGGCCTGTTTGGCTGTGACTATCCCGGTGTCCACTGCCTCTGTTGAGCGCTCATTCTCAGCATTAAAGCGCGTTAAAACGTACGCCAGAAACACGACCGGCCAGACACGGCTTTCAGCATTCGCCTCCATGTCCATTGAAAAGGCTTTACTCGTGGACCTGAAGCGCACAGATAAACTGTATGACAGAGCCATTGAGGTTTTCCTGAGGAAAGAAAGAAGGATGGATTTTATTTTCAAATGAGCAGGAGAGGAGGAGATCCATGCTGGACATTTATGTTGGTGAGTAGAAACATTTTATTAGTATTTTTTATGTTTTGTCATTTTATTTCGTTAATAATCAAGAAATGGTAACAAAATAAAATTATTCTGTTTCTATGCAGTTTATATTGTGTACAACGTGGTGTGTGCAGCTGCGCCAACATTGTTTCGCGGTGCCAGTTTCTCCTAAACAAATGCAAATAATGTGTTTGCTTTACTTATTTATTTTATTGTCTCATCTCTTAAACCCGTCTTTCATTTTTGAGATTTTGACAGTATCTGTGGTCTTAGCTTCCTACCCTCAATTGGGAATGCGAGTTTGATTTCAAAGGCTCCGGAAATTACGTGTCTTGACCAGCCACTGGTGTGTGCGTGTGTGTGTGTGTGTGTGTGTGTGTGTGTGTGTGTGTGTGTGTGTGTGTGTGTGTGTGTGTGTGTGTGTGTGTGTGTGTGTGTGGGAGAGAGTGAAAGAGAGAGGTTTCTCCAGCTGTGATGTCATATTGATGGTATTTTAAGGTGTATTAATTTAGATTGGATTGAATAGGAAATCCCCGAAGGCGCAGAGGTGGAATGCACCGCCTGCCACTGGTTTTCACATTTGTTATCTTTAGTAAATTTGTTGGTCTTTTTGTTTTACTTGTGTGGACATCTGCCAATTGTCCCATTGGGTATTTAATTTCTGTCAATACACTCGATCCCAGCTGCTTCACACTCGGCTGTCTAATGAGCACCTGGACATGCCACACCTGTGATGTGGGATGGATTATCTTGGTAAAGGAGAAGTGCTCACTAACAGATTTAGACAGATTTGTGAACAATATTTGAGAGGATATGTTTTACATATTTGAAATCAGGTCATGAAAAATGGGAGCAAAACCAAACGTGTTTCTATAGAAAAAGAGAGGCATTGAAATTGGCCAGAATCATTCTCAGCAGGCCAGAGATGCTCAAGGAACAGAAGTCGTTTTGCTCAGGAACCTAAAACCCTGGTTTCATGTGAACACACTTTAGTGTTCACATGTATGCGAGCATGAGTTAGGAACTTCGACCCTTTAGGACATTTCCACCAGCTGAACCAGAACCTACAAGCAGACAAGAATTCTGGCCCTCACAGACGTATTACTTCTTTCATAAGAAACTCTTCTATCCATCACTTGTTACCTGTATTAATGACACCTGTTGGAAACATGTAATCTGTGTAGAAGACAACTGTCCATAACTTGAAACAGCCAGATTCCAACCTGTCTAAGGGCACCCGGGACAAAATTGAGATGAGCAAAATAGGCAAGCAGCTTGGTGAGAAGAGATCAACCATTAAAACAGTTATTAAAAAATGGAAAAAATACAAGATCTCTGGCAATCTTCCTCAACCTGGTGCTCTACACGTGATCTTACCTTATGGGGTACAAATATCCATGAGAACGGTGAGGAAACAGCTCAGAACTGAACTACGTGGTATAAACACCACTTGTGGTTGGCGGTGGAAGAATGATGAGTTGCATCCAAGAACACCATACCCACTGTGAAGCACGTAGGTGGAAACATTATGCTTTGGGGCTCCTTTTTATTAAGGACACGATAAATGGTTATGTACGGTGGAATTTTGGACAAAAGCTTCCTTCCATCAGTGAGAGCACTGAAGATGAAACATGGCTGGCTCTTTCAGCATGACAATGATCCCAAACATACCGCCGGGGCAATGAAGGGGTAGCTATGTAAAAATCATTTCAAGGTTCTTGAGTGGCCTCGCCAGTCACCAAATCTCAGTTCAATACTGAATTTGAGGAGGGAGGTGGAAGTTGCCCAGTGACAGCTCCAGGGCATCACTGCTCTAGAGATCTGCATGGAATAATGGGCCAAAATACTGGCTACAGTGTGTGAAGACCTACAGGAAACGTTTGACCATTATCATTTCCAACCAGGGTTACATTACAAACGTTTGAAATGAACTTTTCTTAATGACCAAATACTTTATTTTTGCTGCACCATTATACATTATTTTTTATTCCATCTCTCACAGATAAAACAACTAAGTGGGACAACTGGCACAGTCAGTCACTAGTCCAGACCAATAACTATTCACCCTCTTTCCTTCAGACAAGAGTCCCAGTAGTCACCATCACACACTGATAAAATTACATCCCTGCATTTGACTCTCGGGCGGAGCTGCAGCTGTGGCTGCACTCAGGAGCTATTTGGTGGTTTATCCCCCCAACCAAACCCTTAAAGCTGAGTGTCAAGTGGGGAGGCATTGGGTCTCATTTTGGGGGTCTTTGGAATGACCTGACCAAGATATGAACCCCGATCTCTCAGTCCCAGGGCGGACACTCTACCACAAGGCCAGAGAGAAGATATTTGAGCTGCCTCACAGTCTGGACAAGTTTTAAGAACAGCAGAGAGGCTCATGACCTTTCAGCTGTCCTCTGTGGTCCAATTTTACATGTAACTAGTTTACTTAGTAACTTTAGTTTATTTATTAATTTCGGTTGGCCCGAGGAATACATGTTGTTCGCTTGTGTCTCTAATATGCTGCTGAATCAGAGACTGATCAGAAACAAGGTGATGAAGTCAAGTGGTTACCTGCATCTCAGCATTGAGTCGAGGCATAGAAGCAGCTCTGCCCTGGTTCTCCAGACCTAAAACAGGGACAGGGATAGTGCTGCTGATACTGGTCTCCGTCTTCTTCTTCCCTACTAACACCTAAACACAAAAACATCAAGCTCAGCATCATTGTGGACATGTTCTGTGAGCAGTGTCTTGCAACACTAAACAGTCTGACCTGCAAACATGTCTGCAGAAATGTTAGAATTTTACTGATAAAACGTAAAAAGCAACAACACAGACGTGTGACTATAGTTGTAAAATGTGGAGGCTGAGAGGCTCACAAATGTGCATCTATGACAGGAAAACTTGGATAATCAATCAATCAACTTTTATTAACAGACTCGAGATCCAAAAATATAACAGCAATTGAAAAAAAAGATGTTAAGTATTGAGATTCTTGTGTTTTACAGTTTGTTACTTTGGACCAAACAATGCAAATGAGGAGAAGATCCAACAATGATCTTACGGCCCTCACTCACTTCAGATCTGCAATAATATTATAATAATATGTTTTCGTCTAAATGAAGGTGACGTTATTGTACATAGAATTAAAATTCATGTTGAAGTTCCGATTATTATTATTTAATCAAATAAAACATGTGGTTAGCTCACTTAAAACTTGTAAAGTGATTAGATCCTGCCACTTGAAAGAATGCGGAATCGATAGGAACCAGAATCAAAATGAGCAACTGGAATCAGATTTGTTCCAGAATCGGAAGTTCTCATCTTTGGACCAGAAATCCAGAAAAGGAAATTGCTTAGTCAATCGCCTGACCTGAATGGCATTACATTAATCTCCGAGAACAAAGTAAGGAACCTTGGTGTTATCTTTGACCAGGACACGTCTTTCAAATCCCAAGTTAAACAGGTTTGTAGGATTTCCTTTTTCCACCTTTGGAATATTGCTAAGATTAGAAGCATACTTTCCAGGAGTGATGCTGAAAAACTAGTTCATGCATTTATTACATCAAGACTGGATTACTGTAATTCATTACTCTCAGGAAGTCCACAGAATGTAGTTAAAAGTCTTCAGCTTGTCCAAAATGCTGCAGCTAGAGTTCTGATGAGAATTAAAAAGAGAGATCATATCTCTCCTGTCTTAGCTTCCCTACATTGGCTACCTGTTAAATTCAGAATAGATTTTAAGATCCTTCTTCTCACATATAAAGCTCTTAATAATCAAGCTCCATCATACATCAGTGATCTGATTGTTCCATACGTTCCTAACCGAGCACTTCGCTCTCAGACTGCAGGTTTACTGGTGGTTCCCAGAATATCTAAAATTAGGATGGGAGGTAGATCTTTTAGTTATCAGGCTCCTCTCCCGTGGAACCAGCTCCCAGCTTTAGTCCGTGAGGCAGACACTTTGTCTACTTTTAAGACTAGGCTTAAAACATTTTTATTTGATAGGGTTTATGGTTAAAATCTGATGTTAGCCCAGATCTGGACAAGTGGGGGAGTAGAGGGAGGTGGAGTGTACAGTCGGTAAAGACGAATCTCCCTTGCCCTGCCTCCAACATGCCTCCATCTAAATAGGATAGATTATCCAGAGTTATCTCTGTAGTTATGCTGCTATAGGCTTAGACTGCTGGAGGACACACTGACCACTTTCCACACTCTACTGCTTTCTTCTACAATCTGCTCTTTAACTGTACTATTTTCTGCTATTTCAGCTGTTAACTTTATTTTATCTCTAAGTGTTTTTCTCCCCAGAAGAAGCTACAACGATGTTCTGCTGAGCTGTGGTTTCACTGATAATCTCTAACTTCCCTTTGGGATTAATAAAGTATTGATTGATTGATTGATTGATTGATTGATTGATTGTCTTAATGAACTGAACTGTATTGAAATGTTTACTATGTGAGGTGCCTTGAGACAACTCGTGTTGTGATTTGGCGCTTCATAAATAAACTGAATTGAATTGAGGCAATTTTTATGGTGGGGACTGTAATGGAGCTGATGATTTTTGTAGATAAGTAGAACTGGGTGTCATTATCATAATAGAGAAATTGGAGTTCATGGTGGCAAATGATGATCACCCAGGGGTAGCATATGAAAATGAAGGGGACCAAAAACCAAGCCCTGGGGGACACCATGGGTTACTGGGGTGATATTAGATGTGCGGTTGTTTATGGAGATGTTTGAGATCTGTTACAGATGTAAGATGTGAACCAGGACTGGGCTGACCGGTAATGCCTATGAGACTGCAGGATGGAGCGATCTATGTATTGTATCAAAAGCAGCACTAAGGTCAAGGAGGAGGAGTATGGAGAGGGATCTGTAAACTGAGATTATTGGTCACTTTGATAACAGCTGTGTCTGTGTTAGGGTGGGCTCCAGAGTTCAAAAAGCTGTGCGAAGGATGCAACAGAAACATGGCAAAGCCCTACAACGGAGAACAGATGAGATTGGTAGACTGAATCTGAATGAACCACAAGGATCCTGTCTATTATACAGATGGAAGTAACATTGCCACAAAGTCATTTTTAGAGGAAGACAAAGAATATTTTGAATAGATTTTCATGATTTAGCCATTACTAGACCTTTGCTGGCCTTTTTTGATATGGTAATAGAGAAATTCAGCCCTTTGAACCAGCTGTGCTAGAGCAGAGAATGGTAAATGGAATATTTTTCAAAACTCAGGTTCAGGCAGGCTAAGACCAAGTAATGTTGGGAGGGTTGTGGTGATGGGGATGGGGTGGGGGGAGTGACAGTGGCTGTCAAATTCATATAGAAATCATTTTGTCTATGGGGTTGGTTTAAACCAGCTGCCACAACATATTTTAGCATTTGAATTAGGGTTCAAATGCTGCTAATGCTAGGCTAGCTTGTTGTTGGCTTTAGAGACCATCTGAAACTCTCAGCTGCTTTTAGCTTAACATGTTAGCTCCACTATGGGAGGTCGAGAATTTCACTCTGAGCCCGCAAGAGAGGAGAGTCCTGCAGCGTCTGCACCCCCTNCTCCCTCTCAGTGCACAAATGACCTCTCGCTATGTATATTTTCACTTGCGAGTCCCGTTCACACGCGCGATGTGGACCCAATCGGCGTGCACGGGTTGTGGCACGCCTCTGACGCCATACCATCGTCTCTGGACCTGCATACTGTAGTCAGAACCACGATAAGCATCAGCAGAGCTGTTCAGGCTTAAACAAAACATCCTTTAACTCAACCACAGGTGAACTGGGCGTGAGTTGCAGTGATGTGTTCCTTTGGACTGGTGCCAATGGTGCTGAAGCCTATTGAACCAGCTGTTGGTGAGCCATAGAAGACCAAGTTAATCCAAACAATAATAATGCAGAAGAGATGTAATGAAGGCATGGATCTGTGGCCATGGCGGGAGAAGGTTAGCTTTGGGAAAATGCCTGAGCTGAAAGAAGCAGAGCTACCATGTAGCCACAGCTGTCCTGGGGCGCACTGACAGAGGCGAGGCTACCGAGCACAGGCGCCACCGGTCCCTCCGACCACCACCAGCAGGCAAGGTGGGTTAAGCGTCTTGCCCAAGGACACAACAGCAGAATTCTCTGTCCGGAGCCAGGATCGAACCTGCAACCTTCCGATTACTGGACAACTGATAGGCTAGCTTGTCAGCTTTAGAGACCGTCTGAAACTCTCAGCTGCTGTTAGCTTAACATGTTAGCTCCAGTTTTATAGATGACATTATTTTCCTGTGTGGGAGTCGGAGAAATTCACTCTGTGTGTTAGAGAGGAGAGTTCTGCAGTGTCTGCACCCCCTCCTGGTGGGAGGAGCTTAAGAACGTCACACGCTTCTCCAGTTCTTACGTGGATGACACGGTGAACAGAAACACAGAAAAAGATGTGTATACAAACGCAGCTCTTGTTTTTCTGTTTAGCGTGTAATCTGTGGTCAGAAACAGCACAGACGAGTAAAGACTAGTTTTAATTTGTACGTAAAAAATAACATCAGCAGTCAGTAGCACTAGTGAATAGTTAGGGTTATTAATAGATGAGTGTTTCTCTAATAGTTCTCATGTAGACTGTAATGTGCTGGGTTCTCCGCTGCTCTTTCTGCTACAGACTCAACTGAAGATGGATGCTCTACACAAACACTAACAGCTGTTTCTCATGTTTAGTTTCTGTCTGATGGCTCAACTAAAGTCCCATCCAGCATGGCAGCAAGTCATGGAGCTAAACCAAGGTAAGGAGGTGTGATATCAGCAGGAGGCTGGTGAGCTGGGAGCTGAAGAAAGTAAAAACACAACCTGAAGGTTCCCCATCTCCAGGCTAACACACAAGCTGCTGCTGAGCCAAGAGCACTAAAGGCTTAGTTAATACTGAAGCTGTTTTACATGAAGATGTTATGAAATAGTCCGTTAAAAAGACTGGATGTACTTTAGATGTTGCTATTATGTATTTTTATATATTATAACATCAGTTATTTTTCTGTAGAATGTGTCTTTCTATTCTAAAGGTGCATTTACTTATACTTACATGTAAATGTGTACATCCCTATAAAACATCTGCTTAATAAATACTCTGAAACATCAACTGATATTTCTGTTTCTGCCTGTTTTGTTTATTTAATACTTGGTCAGTTTATTGGTATTTTTTATTAATCTTGTTATAATGTTTGATTTTACCACTGACAGGGTTTTCCTGACTCAAACTGAGGCAGAGGTGGTACCATCCTGACCGTGCGCCAGCACATGCGTACTCTGTGCGTTCAACTGCCTCACTTTTTTAAAGGCCAAATATTTCTCGTTAAGTGTTCTAGTCTAAGCTTCTGTTGATTAATAGAATATTCCATTTCAAGTGAAACAAAACTGGTTTGCTGCTAAAAAACATGAAATAAAACAAAATGATCAGGCTGAAATAACAGACTCTTATTATGAAAGGCTCAATAATATGCATTAGATTGGTGTTTAGTTCCCTTTTTTACGGTGGCCCTGAAGTGCAAACCACAAAAATAAATCACTTAACGCAACAACAAATTGAAAAGCCTAACAACAAATCACTAAACGCTAAACCAAATTGAAAACCACAAAAACAAAAAACAAACCAGAAGAGGTAGGTACCAGTGCTGCAACAACAGGCATCACTGATTGGATGATGGATCCGTTGGCCTTTTGAACCGGAAGTCGTTCTGCCGAACATGGTTATGTGAAAGAGCAGTCAGCGGGTGTGTCCGAGGTCCGAATCCACAGGAAGGATGCTTACGAGTACGGGTCCTCGCCGGTCTAGCAAGGCCGGGTCCTTGAAGACCGCTATGACCGGAACCCAGCGGCTCTGAATTCGGACAGTCTAGCCTTCACCTCTACGGTGACCCGTAGGTCCCGTCACAGCCGCGGCGGCAGGAAACATGCTAAAGCTAGCGAGAATGGAGCAGGAATATTAAGGAGCTAGAGCAGCTTCACGTCCATCAGCAGCGTTTGTTCACAACCGTTTTCAGGTAAAGTAACTTTGTTTATTCTAGAAGCTTTCAGGACTTACATGTTAACTTTAGATGGTTTCATGTATGTTTTAAGCTACAGAATGAACTTGTTAAACACACACAACACATTACTACAGAGTATTATCATGTAGGTAATTAATATAAACCACATGCATTATAAATGCTGAATGCAGCAGGATGTTTTCTAATGTAAACTGGACCTTAGAACTTAATTTGCATCAAATGGGGTAAAACGTTTTAAAAAACAGGCTTTTTAATAAAATAGCATTGAACTGTTTTCAGTGTGCATTTGTTTATTCAACTTAAGCCTAATAATGATTAGATCTGTCTTAAAAATGTAAATTCTCTGTAGTTTTCCCTGCTGCTTTTCTTTAAACTGGACAGAACCAGTGTACTGCAGGTTATGTTTGTTTTACATTTTTCTATAAAAAACCTTTTTTATCTATTACAGGTCAGCATGCACCGTGCTGCACATCTGCCTCTGTGCTGGTGAAGTTGTGGATCTGCAGGATGAGCCTGAGGAAGATGTGTGTGGAGGAGGTCAGTGGTGCTCTGTCCTGCAGGAGGTACCAGCAGACCTCCACTACTGTTAACAGGCAAGTCATTCACAGAGACGTAACAGCCGTCATCTGAGCCAGCCCAGCAGGCCCTGCAGATGGACGATGGAGTGGACAGTGAGAGGAAGCGTCCTAAAGCTCTCTCTGCAGACCGTCCTGTATGATGTTCCTCTGGCCAGAAACGTCCAGCCACGGGTCTGCTCCAGCCCTCCATCCACGTCTGGATCCTCCTGCAGCAGATCCAGCTGCACTGTTAAAGACTTTCTGCTCACTGAGTTTAAATAAATGATCCAGGAAGAGTCACTCAGGTTAATCCTGCTTTGATTAAAATAATGGACAGCAATCCATTATGTTTATGTTTATGTGCTTAGCAGACGCTTTTACCCAAAGCGACTTACAATTTTTTTTTTTCTTTTTTTACCTATAGGGTGTGTTGTGATCTTTGGGGGAAACCGGAATACCCGGAGAAAACCCACGCATGCATGGGGAGAACACGCAACTCCACGCAGAAAGGCCGCAGCCGAGTTTCGAACCTGCGACCTTCGTGTTGCGAGGCAACAGTGCTAACCACTACGCCACCATGCAGCCATTATTGGCTGCACCTGGCGGTAAGGCGTTTCCTGTTTCCTGTTTTCAGTGTTGCACTACGTGTAGCTGTTTGGTGTTTGGGGCTCGCTAAAACTGATTTAATTTCTCTGTACTAGGATATCTCTGAGTTATTGTAGCACAAAAACACGCTAAAACACACATTTTCTGTTGTTCCACCTAACTTTTAGGGAACCATTTGAGTTTGTAGGCAGTTTATTTGGTACTGAACAGTTTGCTCGTCCAGTTAGCTTAGCCTCAGCACGGCTATGGCTACTTCTGTCTCTGCTTCTCCGTCTCCTATCTCTTGCTCTCTGTGTCAGATGTTTAGTTACTCCTCTGCCTCCTTTAGTGATAATGGTACGTGTAATAAATGTAGCATTTTTGTAACTTTGGAGGCGAGGGTGTCGGAATTGGAGGCCCGGCTCTGCGCTGTTAAAAAGCCTGTAGACAGCCGTGGCTACTTAGCTAGCGTGGGGCTAACTAGCTCAGAACCACCCCATAGCGATCCTCCAGCAGAACCCGAGCAGCCGGGACCTCAGGCCGGCTGGGTGACGGTACGCAGGAAGCATAGAACCCAGCCCGTGGGCCACCACCACCCCGTCCACGTTTCCAATAGATTTTCCCAGCTCAGTGACGCACCCACTGACAAGCCGACTCTGATCATTGGCAGCTCCATAGTCAGAAACGTGGCATTAGAGACTCCAGCAACCATAGTTAAATGTTTACCTGGGGCCAGAGCGGGCGACATTAAATCTTATCTGAAACTGCTGGCTAAGGATAAGCGTAAATACAGTAAGATTGTTATTCACGCTGGTGGTAACGACACCCGGTTACTTTTTGGGGAAAACCTGGTCTGATGCGGAGAGACGGCATCCATCCCTCTTTGGATGGAGCAGCTCTTTTTTCTAGGAACATGGCCAGTTTTATTAGTCCTCCATGACAACCCAGGGTCCAGACCAGGAAGCAGTCGTAGTTTAACACACACCTCTGCAGCTTCTGTACTGTTACCCACCCACTACCCCATACAGACAGTGTCCTGCCCACGGCCAAAATCACACAGATTAAATATCAGGCTTAATAAAGCAAATCATGTTTATGTTTATGTTTATTCATTTCACAGACGCTTTTATCCAAAGCGACGTACAATTTTTTATACCCTATAGGGCATGTTGTGATCTGTGGGGGAAACCGGAGTACCCGGAGGAAACCCACGCATGCATGGGGAGAACACGCAACTCCACACAGAAAGGCGAGTTTTGAACCTGCGACCTTCGTCCTGCGAGGCAACAGTGCTAACCACTGCGCCACCATGCAGCCCATCATGGAAATCTCATAAATATTAGAACAAATTCAACTGAGCAGAAAACTAGAAAAATTAAATGTGGGTTGTTGAACATTAGATCCATTTTTTCTAAGACTTTGTTAGTTAATGACTTGATTTGTGATAATCAGATCTCTTTGCTCTCTCTCACAGAATCCTGGCTGCAGCAAGAGGACTATGTTAGCTTAAATGAGTCGACTCCTTCAAATTATTTAAATCATCCTATTGCTCGAAGTACAGGGCGAGGAGGAGGAGTAGCAACCATTTTTCATTCTGACTTATTAATCAGTCCCTTACCAATTAATAGTTACAGTTCGTTCGAACATCTTATTCTTAGTTTTCCTAATCCAGATTGCAAAACTGTAAAACTACTCTTGTTTGTAGTTTTATATCGTCCACCAGGCCCTTACTCTGAGTTTTTGGATCAGATCTCTGATTTTTTATCTGATTTGGTGCTAAATACTGATAAGGTCATTGTAGTGGGGGATTTTAACATACATGTGGACATTGAAAATAATATCCTCAATGTAGCCTTTAGTAATATCTTAGACTCAATTGGTTTCACTCAAAGAATGCATAGCTCCACCCACTCCTGCCATCATACATTGGACCTTGTGCTGACTTATGGCATTGAGTG
Source organism: Nothobranchius kuhntae (assembly GCA_006942095.1). NCBI lineage: Eukaryota > Metazoa > Chordata > Actinopteri > Cyprinodontiformes > Nothobranchiidae > Nothobranchius > Nothobranchius kuhntae. The sequence continues at coordinate 1,661,927 of SSNQ01000197.1, read as the reverse complement.
TGAGGAAATAACGATATTTCCAAATAATCCAGTCCTCTCGGACCACTTTCTGATAACCTTTGAGTTTTTTATAACTGAGTTCTCGAGACATGAAAGTAAATTTCACTATAGTCTGTCTCTATCTGACAACGCAGTTGCGTCTTTTAAATCAACTGTTCCATCTTTACTGTCCTCAGCATCTCACAGGAACATAGCAGAGGGCAATATTTTCAGTTCTAGCCCCTCACAAATTGATGCCTTAGTTCATCATGTTAATTCCTCTTTACGTGTGGCATTAGATGATGTTGCCCCTTTAAAAAAGAAGGTAATTAGGGACAGGAAGTTGGCTCCCTGGTTTAATTCTCATTTACGAGCCTTAAAACAAAACTCTAGGAAATTGGAGAGAACATGGCGCTCTACGCACCATGAGGAGGCCTACCTATCCTGGAAAAATAGTCTTGTGCTTTATAAAAATAAGCTTTGACAAACTGAAACTGCTTATTTCTCAGCATTAATTGAGGAGAATAAGCATAATCCTAAATTTCTTTTCAGTACAGTTGCTAAACTTACACAGAATCATAGCTCTGAGCCATCTATTCCCTTAGCCTTCAGCAGCAACGACTTCATGGGAATTTTTACAAGTAAAATTAATTCTATTAGAAACAAAATCTTTAGCATCCTCCCTAATGCGATTTCTTCTTCCTCAGTAAGTGAGGCAGCATCAGAGGTGACTGTAGAACTTCATCTGTGCTTGAACCATTTTGATCCAGTTGAGCTTTCAGAGTTATCAAAAATATTAGCTTCATCTAAACCTTCAACTTGCATTTTGGATCCAATCCCAACCAAATTATTTAAAGATGCATTTCCTTTGGTTACTGCCCCCATTCTAGATATAATCAATCTATCCTTAGTAAATGGATATGTACCACAGGATTTTAAGGTTGCTGTAATCAAACCTTCATTTAAGAAGCCTTCTCTGGATCCAGATGACCCAATGAATTATAGACCAATATCTAACCTTCCATTTTAATCCAAAGTCCTGGAGAAAATAGTGGCCATCCAAGCATGTGAGCATTTAAACACTAATGCTCTGTTTGAGGAATTTCAGTCTGGTTTTAGAGAGTATCGCAGCACTGAAACTGCATTAGTGAGAGTTACAAATGATATTCTCATGGCCTCAGATAAGAATCTTGTGTCTGTTCTAGTCTTGTTAGATCTCAGTGCTGCCTTTGACACAGTTGATCACAATGTTCTTTTAGAAAGACTTGAACATGTTGTAGGGATCAAAGGAACCGCGCTAGGCTGGTTTAAATCCTACCTGTCTGACAGATTTCATTTTGTAAATGTACATGACAAATCGTCTTCATACTCCAGGGTTACTTGTGGAGTACCACAGGGTTCAGTGCTTGGACCAATTCTTTTGACTATATGCAGTATATGCTCCCAATTGGTAAAATCATTAGACAGCATGGGATAAACTTCCACTGTTATGCTGACGATACTCAGTTATATTTATCCATTAACCCTGATGAACCTAATCGGTTGGGTAGATTACAGGCTTGTTGTGACGACCCTCGTCCCCTCGGTCCGTCCTCTCATCCTAGCCTGAGCCTTGTTGTCCCCGCTGCACGGGATCCAGCACCAGGGACAGCGCCAGGAGCGGCCAGCTCACACTCTCCAGCGCTCCAGTGCCCTTTCAGGACCTCGGAGAGAGGCACGCCAGCAGAGACAGCAGCTGATCTTCATCAGTGATCAAGCAGCTCCCAGCTCTTTAAAAGAGGAGCACTACAGGCAGTCTGGGAGATCCTGGAGTAGCCAGAGATTCTCCTCAGCTCACAGACACTTTGCTACCGTTACCAGTCGGGTTTAAGGCTGTTTACACCGTTCCTGCTGGGTTTACGGTTGGGTTAAGGTTGTTGATAGAGATCCAGGATCCAGGATTAGCCCGGGGTACCTTCTGAGCGTGTTTTCACACGCCTTGTTAAGGGTTAAACCTTCGTGGAAGTTTTCTTTTATCCCCATAGGACTTTTGAGCCGGGGATATCTTGCGTTTGGCAGAAAGCCTTTTTTTTCATAAGCAGTGAGACTGCTTATGTTTGAGTTTATTATTAGTAAGCCTTATTTATGCTGTTTACCCACGGACACTTTATGTTAATAAATCCTTTTGTTTTTACTCTAACCTCCTCGTCCTTTATCCTCACACACACCTTTACACCTATTTTCTTGTGTTAGTCCCCTCATCATCCTAGACCTGCAGAGAGGGGGCGTAACATAATGGGGGCTCGTCCGGGAATTTATTTGAGTTATAAATATTTGGAACATAATCTAAGTCTGCCCAGTAATAAATAAATAGGTTGTGCGCCCCGTTTTTGTTTTTTTCGTTGCGCTTAAGAGTGCGTTAAGTACCCTGGGACTCTTTCATTTTGGTGGTTTCACTCTCTGTATTGTAGCTCTTCCCAGGTGTTTTCTTTAAAGGAGTTTCTGCGTGCACCGTCGCGGGAAGCGCTCGAGGCCTGCCGCAAGAGCGATCTGGTGGAGGTGGCTGAGCACCTTGATCTCTGTGGCACCCGCACAATGGCGAAACAGGTTCTAAAAGAGACAGTTATCGCTGCCTTGGAAAACTTGAACTTGTTGCCTGCTAAAGGGACTGGAGATCTTCCTGTCCTTTCCCCGTGTGCGGATGACGCCGCAAAACATGAGAACGGAGCAGGACCTTCTACGGCGGCACCCGAGGAGACGGCTCCCGGCTACCAGACCCCGCCGGCTCACAGTAAGACCCCTTCTTCACCACTAACTTTGCCCAAGTCTGATCCTGTCTCACCAGCTTCTACTCCGAGTTCGCTGGAGCGTTTTAACCTATGTCTGAAAGTCCGAATGGCTCGGCTAAAGTATGAGGCCGAGGAAAAGGAGAAGCGCCGTCTGATGGAGATGAAGCTGGAGATCCGCAGAGTGGATCTGGAAGCAGACACACAGATCAAGCTAAAAAGACTTGAGCTGGAAGCCCAGGCTTGGAGACAAACCGAGATCTCCAACCGAAATGAACCACATGTTGAGACGCACAAGGACGTGAAAGAACCCGAAACCACAAGAGGAGAAACTACCCCTGGAATAAGACAGAGACTGGACATAAGTAAATGCATTGTGTTGGTGCCACCTTTTCGGGAGTTTGAGGTGGACAGCTACTTCTAGATATTTGAGCGCATTGCTGCAGCTCTTGAGTGGCCTCGTGACGTGTGGGCGTTGATCCTCCAGTCCAAGCTCACCAGCAAAGCCCAAGAGGTAATGTCATCTTTGTCCCTTTCTGACAGCTTAGATTACGAATGTGTGAAAAGTGCAGTGTTAACTGCTTATGAACTGGTCCCAGAAGCATACCGACAAAGATTCCGAGCATTAACAAATAAAAAGCCACATCAGACGTTTGTCGAGTTCGCCAGAGAAAAGCTTTTATTATTCGAAAAGTGGGTTGCAGCATCAAAAGTGTCGTCTTTTACTGAGCTGAAGGAATTAATTCTGTTAGAGGAGTTCAAGAGATGTTTACCGGAATGCACCATTTTATACTTGAATGAACAAAAGGTAGCGACTTTGTCTTCTGCAGCTTTGTTGGCGGATGAATATTCATTAACGCACCGCGTTAGCGGCAAACTGCCACCCAGAGATGCCAGATGGCCTCCTATGAGGCCTGCTCACACCGGTTCGGTAAACGTCAACCAGCCAAGATGTGTTTACTGTCATCGGTCAGGGCATGTAGTAAAAGACTGTTACAAATTAAAAAGGAAAAACGAACAGAAAACCTCCCCCTCACGTGAGGTTGGTTTTATAACGAAAAACAAGCAGGTCGTGACAGAAATAAATGACTATTTTCAACCCTTTTTGTCTAAAGGTGTGGTTCAGCTAAATGAGTCAAGTTCTGAACAAGCTCCAGTTATCATCCTACGCGATACTGGGGCATCACAAACGCTCATATCTAGCAATGTCATGACTTTTAATGAGAGCAGTGCAACGGGCGTGTCAGTTCTGCTAAACGGAATAAATGGTGAGCCGATTTCTCGGCCGTTACACCGAGTCTTTCTTTCTTGTGAGCTAGCCAGAGGTTATTTTGATGTGGCTGTTTGCCCATCTTTGTCGATCGCTGGAGTAAATCTCCTGCTCGGAAACGATGTTGCTGGAGGAAATGTGGTCCCTCCATTCCAAGTTTTAGACGACCCGTGCTCAGACACCAGTTCCTTAAGGAGCAGCCAGGAATTTATCCTGCGTGTGTCATAACCCGTGCCCAGGCACATAAACAAGAGGAGACTTTACAGTTATCCTCTCTCTCTGATGATGGACACAATAAAGAGGACAATCATGTCCACGACCACAATGTGGACATTACCGCCGACACCGAGGATAAAGGCGTGTCGCTCACGTCAGGGTGTCTGCCTTTACCCCAGCTGACTTTAGGAGAAGAGCAACGTCGTGATGACAGCTTGAAGAAATGTTTTCAGGACGTTAAGAGTCCTGATGGTGAAGAGTCTGGTTGTTGTGTTGTGGTGAGGGAAATCAATCGTACTACTACTAGTATTTCCATTGCTCATTGTCACCATAAGTCCAGGGCTTGTCACGTTCAAATGCAGAAGCTTTACTATTCCCCTCAGGCATCAACATCAGAGGTTTCTGAAGCTGCGGTGTGCGCAGCCGCATCCTTCACTCCCATCCCTGAGGGGGACGAACAGCTAACACTGCGTTCCATTTCTAGTCCACGACCGACAAACCCTCTTTCCTTTTCTTTCTGTCTCATTCTTGCCGTGTTACTGTTTTTGCGTCATTTCACTAATCTCGATCTTAACCGTGTAAGTTTTCTCTCCAGGAATGAAAATCAACAGTTGCTGAGGTGGACCCTCATACTTCAAGTGCGGGACCTTAACAGGAGTATGATTCTCGCTTTGGGTGCGAGAGGTCTCGGGTTCAGACCCCGGAAAAAGAGGAGCCGCGAGTACATGGTGGTTGATGATCTGTCTCGCGGATTATGGTGCACTGTAAAGACGACCGTAAAAGAAAAAAATCAAACACTTATGTGGTTTTTAGAACCTAGGAGTGAAACAGAGCTACTGGGTTTTTTCTTGTAAAATGCCTTTTAGATTCTGCGGATTTGTTTTAGAAAGTAAGATACTGTCAATTGGGTGAGTTCCCAGTTAGGTTTTAGAGGTATACCCCCTTTGGGGTATGTCCTGTTTGTTTTTTTAATAGTGTTGTGTCACGCGGGCTAGTGTTGGTGTCCTTTTGGGCACCATCTCGGGAGCACCCCAGGAGGAAAAGGGGCCGGCTTGGCCACCCCTCTTCCTTGCTGGTTAGTATGTTTTCTATGAAAACATGTGCTTAATCTGCCCGCCTGCAAGCACATGAAGCCTAGACTGCAGTTTTTTTAGACAAGAAATGTTAGGCAGTCAGTGGGGACTCATCCGTTTTTAAAACATGTTAAAATCCTAGGTTTGGTTTCATAGGCGTTTTTCCCCTTGAGTTTGTTTTTAGGTCTTTGCTCCTTAAGAAAGACAATCCTTTTTAATGACTGTCTTTCTTAGCTGTTTAGGGGGAGGCTGTGACGACCCTCGTCCCCTCGGTCCGTCCTCTCATCCTAGCCTGAGCCTTTTTGTCCCCGCTGCACGGGATCCAGCACCAGGGACAGCGCCAGGAGCGGCAAGCTCACACTCTCCAGTGCTCCGGCGCCCTTTCAGGACCTCGGAGAGAGGCACGCCAGCAGAGACAGCAGCTGATCTTCATCAGTGATCAAGCAGCTCCCAGCTCTTTAAAAGAGGAGCACTACAGACAGTCTGGGAGATCCTGGAGTAGCCAGAGATTCTCCTCAGCTCACAGACACTTTGCTACTGTTACCAGTCGGGTTTAAGGCTGTTTACACCGTTCCTGCTGGGTTTAAGGTTGGGTTAAGGTTGTTGATAGAGATCCAGGATTAGCCCAGGGTACCTTCTGAGCGTGTTTTCACACGCCTTGTTAAGGGTTAAACCTTTGTGGAAGTTTTCTTTTATCCCCATAGGACTTTTGAGCCGGGGATATCTTGCGTTTGGCAGAAAGCCTTTTTTTCATAAGCAGTGAGACTGCTTATGTTTGAGTTTATTATTAGTAAGCCTTATTTATGCCGTTTACCCACGGACACTTTATGTTAATAAATCCTTTTGTTTTTACTCTAACCTCCTCGTCCTTTATCCTCACACACACCTTTACACCTATTTTCTTGTGTTAGTCCCCTCATCATCCTAGACCTGCAGAGAGGGGGCGTAACACTTGTCTTGAGGACATAAAAAATTGGATGACTCTAAACTTTTTGCTTTTAAATCAAGACAAGACGGAAGTTCTCATCTTTGGACCAGAAATCCAGAAAAGGAAATTGCTTAGTCAATCACCTGACCTGAATGTCATTACATTAATCTCCGAGAACACAGTAAGGAACCTTGGTGTTATCTTTGACCAGGACATGTCATTCAAATCCCAAGTTAAACAGGTTTGTAGGATTTCCTTTTTCCACCTTCGGAATATTGCTAAGATTAGAAGCATCCTTTCCAGGAGTGATGCTGAAAAACTAGTTCATGCATTTATTACATCAAGACTGGATTACTGTAATTCATTACTCTCAGGAAGTCCACAGAATGTAGTTAATAGTCTTCAGCTTGTCCAAAATGCTGCAGCTAGAGTTCTGATGAGAATTAAAAAGAGAGATCATATCTCTCCTGTCTTAGCTTCCCTACATTGGCTACCTGTTAAATTCAGAATAGATTTTAAGATCCTTCTTCTCACATATAAAGCTCTTAATAATCAAGCTCCATCATACATCAGTGATCTGACTGTTCCATACGTTCCTAACCGAGCACTTCGCTCTCAGACTGCAGGTCTACTGGTGGTTCCCAGAATATCTAAAATTAGGATGGGAGGCAGATCTTTTAGTTATCAGGCTCCTCTCCCATGGAACCAGCTCCCAGCTTTAGTCTGTGAGGCAGACACTTTGTCTACTTTTAAGAATAGGCTTAAAACTTTTTTATTTGATGGGGCCTATGGTTAAAATGTGATGTTAGCCTAAATCTTCACAAGTGGGGGAGTAGAGGGAGGTGGAGTGTACAGTCGGTAAAGACGGCTCTCCCTTGCCCTGCCTCCAACATGCCTCCATCTAAATAGGATAGATTATCCAGAGTTATCTCTGTAGTCATGCTACTATAGGCTTAGACTGCTGGAGGACACACTGACCACTTTTCACACTCTACTGCTTTCTTCTACAATCTGCTCTTTAACTGTATTTCAGCTGTTAACTTTATTTTCTCTGTAAGTGTTTTTCTCCCCAGAAGAAGCTACAATGACGTTCTGCTGAGCTGTGGTGGCCTCATGGAGGGGGCCATCGTCTAGCACACTGCTGCTAACCACTAAAACATTCTCACTCTCCTGATAATAACTTTTTCCTTTCCTTGACGTTGGATGTGCTACTGCTAGTTTATCCGTTTAATTATAGATCCACTAGGATAAATACAATAAAGTTTATCTCTCGCCAAATAGAATATTTACTAAGAAATCACCATGTAACCATAGCCACATTGCTTGTCTTTGTGTGTGTGTGTGTGTGTGTGTGTGTGTGTGTGTGTGTGTGTGTGTGTGTGTGTGTGTGTCTGCTCTGTCTTCTCGATCCCCAGTGAGTCGTGGAGGATGGCTGCTTATACTGAGCCAGGATTCTCTGGAGGTTTCTTCCTGTTAAAAGGGAGTTTTCCTCTCCACTGTCGCTGCATGCTTGCTTAGTATGAGGATTGCTGTATAGTCACTGACACTAGTCAGTGACTTGATGCAATTTGCTGGGTTCCTTATATAGGAAACATTATTTCTGATTGGCTTAATGAACTGTGAATTGGAATGTTTATTATGTGAAGTGCCTTGAGACGACTCTTGTCGTGATTTGGCGCTTTATAAATAAACTTGAATTGAATTGAATTGAATTTAACCGTACATAAATGGTCCATACTAGTTTTGATCTGTAAATAAGTGTAACCTATTATAAATAATCTTGTCTCCTTACCATCTTTTCATTTTCTGTTCATGTAACATGTTCAAAAACATCTGTAATAATAAAACTGGTGATAAAACCAATGACCAGAAAGAGTTATAAGTTAGTTTTTGTTGTAATAAATGTGTTCAAATATCAAACAGCTAAATAACATCAACATGATGACCACCAGGTAAAGCCTCTCCTGACCCTGGACACCTGCAGTCCTACAGAGAAAATCAGACCACAGGTGACAAAAAGGCAATAAACACATTTTTACATTTATCCACATGAGAAGATAAAAATTATATTCTTCACACAAACTTTTTACTTCATTATAACGGATCAGCTGTGTAAATCCCTGAATGTAAAACTACTTTTCACAGAAGAACTTCTGTGGTTGTGTGTAAACAGCTTCACTCTTCACCTCTAAGCTTAATAAAAACGCTTCTTTGCTCCGTTGTCCTTAAAACAAATGACAAGTTTAATTCGCTACACACACACACACACACACACACACAAACACACACACACACGGGAATAACTGGGACCCGCGACACAAACGCGTTCTGGCTGATTTCTGCCTAAAATGTAATTTTAAGAACAAATATACAAACAAAAATGTCCATAAACTGAACCGCTTTAATCTTTTTAGGTTTCTATGGCTAGTTTTTAACAAACTTACGTTTAAAACTTCGTAGCTCTCCCCATTTTCTCATCCTGTTGAAAATCCACAGCCGGCGTGCAAAGCATGCTGGGATAGCCTTGTTCTGTGAGGATACAACAGACCCGTACTCGAAATGTGGGCGGAGCGAGGACGCGTTTGAGGACGCGAGAATGAGTATTATTGGAATTTGGACAGTACTCGTCGCTGCGCTGTGACATCATCACACTCTTACAAGCATCCTTCCCGTGGATTCGCAACGTGTGGCTCACTGGTAATGTTCACGTTTGTAAAAATGTGTTACGCAGAACAACTTCTGGTTCAAAAGGCTAACGGATCCATCATCCAATCAGTGATGCCTGTTGTTGCAGCATAGGTACCTACCTCTTCTGGTTTGTTTTTTGTTTCTGTGGTTTGCACTTCAGGGCCACCGTACTTTTTCCATCTGATATTTATAGTTAAAACATTTTAAATATTTGACCTACATTTCAGTAACATTTTAGGTTTGTATTAATAAACTCATCTTAGTCTAAATGACACATAAATATATGCAGTAACATATAATGCATTTCCGGTGCTCTACAGTCACTGTGAGGGAGAAGTTGTGCACCACAGATATCGAGCTTCTGGCTGTTTCCCTGCGCCCCTATGATCTCCCCAGAGAATTCCCACAGCTTTTCATCATCTTGGTCTACAGTCACCCCAGAGCTGATGCTGCCAAAGCCACAGAGAACCTCATTAGCCGTCTGGACAAACTGGAACAATTATCACCAGACTCTCCCAAGTTCATCCTGGGTGATTTTAACCACTGCTTAAAGGAGCTTAAAGGTTTCCAACAGTATGTTACATGCAGCACACGTCAGGGGAAGACTCTGGACAAATGCTTTGGCTCGGTACCATTTAAAGCCCTCTCCCTCCCCCCTCAGCAGACCACCACACCGTCCTGCTGGCCCCTGCTTACACCCCAGTCATCAAGAGGATTAAAAAGGTGACCAAAAGCCTCCAGCAGTGGACAGCGGGAAGTATCCTCTCCCTACAAGGATGTTCTGAGGCCACTGACTGGGTCAGCCTTCTTTCTTCCTCTGATGACATCAACAATCAAGTCGACACCGTATCATCATACATCTCCTTCTGTGTGGACAGCATCATCCCCTCAAAAAAAGTCACCATCCACCCCAACAACAAACCTTGGATCACCACAGAGCTAAAGGAAATCCTGCACCGGTTCTGCACAGGATAAGAAAGAAGTCAACAGGGAGGTCAAGAGGGCCATTAAAGCTGCTGAACTGAAGTATTAAAACAATGTGGAAAAAAAATTTACCACAGGGGACCTTCGCTCAGCCTGGCAGGGGCTCAAAACCATGGCTGCTGTGGTCACCGCCTCCAGAACCATCCAGGTGGAGGGCAGCAACCCCGCCTCCCTCCCTGACGACCTCAACGCTTTCTACACCAGGTCTGAGACGGACCATACCACCCAGCTTGAGGAGTCCAGATCCTCACTCAACCCTGGCAGCTCTGCACTCGCCTTCCAGACCGAGGACGTGGTGAGAGCCCTCAGGAGGACCAGGGAGAGGAGCTCACCTGGCCCTGACAACATCAGTAGTAGAGTTCTGAGGCACTGAGCAGAGCAGCTAGGAAGTGTGTTCCAGACTCTATTTCAACACTCACACCGTCCCCCAGCTGTGGAAACACTCCACAGTTATCCCTGTCCCAAAAAGAAGCAACCCAAAGTCTCCTAACGATCTTCGTCCTGTGGCGCTCACCTCCTTGGTGATGAAGGCCATGGAGAAGATCATAAAAGAGCACATTGTGAGAGCAACTGAGCCCCTGATGGATCCACTCCATCGTGCACGCAGAGGCGCTGAGGATGCAACAATCTTCATCCTGGACTCCATCCACAAACATCTGGAGCTCCCTGACTCCTCCGCCAGACTTCTGCTTGTTGACTTTTCATCAGCATTCAACACTCTGCAGCCTCACATCCTGGCTACTAAACTTTCCTCCTAATTTCATTTGGATGACCAGTTAACCCTGTGGATGCTGGACTTTTTAACCAACAGGACTCAGAAAGTTCGGGTCAACAACTGTCTCTCCGGTCTCCGTTCCACCTCCACTGGCTCCCCCCAGGGCTGTGTGCTCTCCCCCCCGCTCTACATCCTCTACACCGACGACTGCAGATCCACACATCCCAACTGTCACCTGGTGAAATACGCTGATGATACAGTCCTCCTGTCACTGCTGTCAGGCTCCTCACAACACCGCGGACCTGCTCTTCAGGAGTTTGTAGAGAGGTGTGACAGCTCCAAACTTGAACTGAATGTGAGCAAAACCAAAGACATGGTGGTGACCTTCTGCAGGAGGCAGAGGGATCCGGCTGCTTCAGTAACCACCATTATCCATGGGAACCCCGTGGAGGCAGTGGAGGAGTACAAGTATCTGGGAACCTCCTTTGACAACCTCCTGAAATTCTCTGCTAACACAGAGGAGATTCTCAGGAAGTGCCACCAACGGTTATATCTCCTTAGGAAGCTCAACTCCTTTGGAGTCAGCTCCTCAGTCATGATGACCTTTTACTCTGCCTTCCTGGAAAGCATCATGACCTTCTCCATCACTTGCTGGTTCTACTCCCTTAGCCTCCAGAGCAGGAACAGACTGCATCAGTGTGCTCCAAAATCGTTGGCCTGCCTGTCAGAACTCTTGCTCAGGTCTTCTATCAACAAGCCTTGAGACAGGCAGCCAAAATCCTCCACTACTCCTCTCACGTTCTTCACCCCGCATTTCAATGGCTCCCTCTGGGAGAGGAGGAGAGCCACCTTTGTCCCCAAAGCCATTCTGCTCTTTAACTCCAGCAGGTAAGATAAGACCATGACCCCGATAATCCCTCTCCTGGGGCTCTCCATATATTTAAACAGACGACACTTTAGTCACTTTATTCACTTACTCAGTGATTTTTGCATATTTTACTGTTTTATCCATCTTCTTGCTGCTTTATTACTTCCTTATTGCCTATTTATTCACTGTTCGTATGTCCAACATCATGCTGCTCTGCTGTTATTTTTTTAATTGCCCCTCAGGGATAAATAAAGTTTTTCTGATTCTGATTTCATTAACATGCATTTGTGTTGGAAATGGTAACAACATGTAATTTCTGCTGCTAACAGCGTAACGGTGACATGTCTGTTATGTATGGGTTGGCAATAATCCAGTTCAAATTATGTTCAACGATAGAAGCGTTTGTGAATTACAAATGGTAAATGGCCTTCTAGAGTCCTGGAACCCCCCAAGGCGCTTTACAACACAATCAGTCATTCACCCATTCACACACACATTCACACACTGGTGGGGATGAGCTACCATGTAGCTACAGCTGCCCTGGGGCGCACTGACAGAGGCGAGGCTGCCGAGCACAGGCGCCACCGGTCCCTCTGACCACCACCAGCAGGCAAGGTGGGTTAAGTGTCTTGCCCAAGGACACAACGACAGCGACAGACTGAGCGGGGCTCGAACCTGCAACCTTCAGATTACGGGGCGAGCACTTAACTCCTGTGCCACCGTCACTACTACAACGGCTTGCCGTACTTCCGACTCCTGTGTGTGGAGCAGACTTGTAGCAGTAATGTGACTCGTGTCCGCAGCGGTTCTGATCCACAGCGCTGCAGGATGCAGAATAAACAGGATGGTGGGGACTTTTCATCCACTTGTAGAGTTTAGTCCGTCTTAGTTTTACCATCATCATCATCATATATTTTTCTGTGCGCCACTTGATCGCGAGCCTGCTACCCGTTAGCTTTAGCATTAGCCAACCTGCGTGTAGCTGCACGTTTGATCCCAAACTTTGGACCGGTCCTGCCTTTGTACCTTTGCTGGTTCCTTTATTTTCCTCCACTGCATCCAGATGACCACACTGTACACCAGTAAAAAGCATTATTCTTACACGTAACTTACTTTTGTTCAATAAAGTTCTGGGGAAAATAGTAATTCAGAGATGTTGCACCAGTGCTACGTTTAAAAATAGACGGACGCACACAGACAGTTACAGCCCTGCTCTGATATGGAGGAGCCTCGGGGAAAATCAGGACGTCAAAAGCAACTTTTGATCTTTGTCTGCAGCGGTTTTAGCACTTTTCGGTGCACCGCTGCTGATACAGCGCCCTGTAGTGGAGCAACGCTGCAACTGCAGTTAAAATAACATCCATACAGCTGGGGGCAGAGTGAAATCAGGCTGTGGCAGCACAAAATTAGCTGAAGGCGGCCGCCACGCTAATTTGAATGCAGGAAAACCCTGACTGAGCAGTGGTGAGTGGTCAAGTTCAGTGTTTAGGTTCAGAAATCTGGTGCATCCACAGCAGTTATTAGTGATAATTAAGCATTCTGATAAGGTGCCAAGCATCCAGATATCGGCCCAAAGATATCTGCAGCACTTATCGGTCATCGGCTGACCACGACCACCTCATATCGGTATCGGCAATAGAAAACCAACATCGGTGGACCTCTAGTTTAAAGTGTCATTGTCTGTGTCCTCGTCTCCTGTCCCCTTCAGGTATCCCCTGCTTTTAGTTTCCCTAGTTCAGTTCTTATGTCACGTATCTTCTATCCTCTCGTGTTCTTGTCTGTGGTGTGGTTCTTCAGGTTTATTTCTCTTGAGTTCTCCAGTTGGTTCCTTCACAATTCTCTTCGGTTTGCTCCCCAGCCCTCCAGTCGTGGTTTTCTGTGGTTGTTCTTTCAGCAGTTTTTCAGGTCTAGTTAGTTTCCCCCTCTGGCTTTCTGCTTTGCTGCCCCACTCAGTTAATGTCTCACCTTCTTCCCATTATCGATCACTCGTTCACACACGTGTAATCTGTAGCTCCTATCATTACATCAACAATGAACACATATTCCCACAAACTCACACAAAGCTTTGACTTCTAAGTGAACATGGCATGATGCCCTGTTTCCACTACAGAGGCTTCTGTGGGAGCAGAAACACGTTACAGTCTCAGTAATAGTGGCCATGCTTGGCTCTAGTACCTGATTGACAGCAGTGCCCACCGTGTCCTCGACTGGGCTCTTGGACATGGATCTCCCTGTTCTGTCAACGATCACCTCTTTGGGCCTCTTCATCTCACATGAAAATGTTGGCTTGAGTCGAGGATCATAGGCTGGCCTGTGTATTACAGCACCACAGCCCAGTGTGGATGTTAGAGGTCAGAAGATATTAAATCAGACTCAAATATCTGGTGTAGTAAAAATAAGATTATTAACGTTCTTAATATTTCAGTGTTAAAAGAAAAGGCTGTTTCCCTCGATTTACCATCATACTAACCCACAGATAAGATTATACAGTACTCCCGTTTATAATCAAACAAAACTCTGAAGCTCAAACAAAAGACGACATTAAAAGTGAAGCTGCGGAACTCAGAATAATCCGGTTCAGACTAGAAGGTTTCCAGAAGATGCCTCTCATAAATAAAACAGTAAAGATCTTCTAATCTGACGTTATGACTGAGTTTTATTTACAGAAACATATCTGGAATAATGAGCAGGCCTGGTGTGGTGCCGTAGGCGGGTTTGGACTTACAACATGCCTCCATTGTTGATGGAGGTGGAGCTGGCCACTCGCTGGGGTGAGTCTGGTTTTGATCGAGGCTGAAGAAGGCTGGGCGAGCCCTGCATGTGAGTCAGAGGCAGCAGTGGCTTAAACAGAGCCCTGACCTTGCACTGTGGGGGAGAGATGGATGGCAACATGCTAAAGACATCCAAAGGCAGCAGGCAGAATATTACTGGACCCAGGTCCAACTGTGGTGGCTTGGTACCACCTAGATGTGGACACTGGGGTCAGAATATTCTTGATTGCAGTCATGCTTTTAGGCATTCTGTGTGAATATGTGGACGTGTTAAAGGACATGCACGTGGAGTGGAGGTATGAATGCTAGTAACCACCCACCAGTTTGACTGCTTCGTGTATGACTGGGGCAGCTGGAATCAAACAGCCACCACGTCCCTTTGTTTGTTTTACAGGATGACGGTTCTCAGTGTTTGTAAATCTCCAGCAAACGTCTGTAGAATCAAACATTTCCTAGCTGCATGGATGAGGTCATGCGGTACTCAACGTCTCTGAGAGCACATGCAGGTACATTCCATGTGTGTGTGTGTGCGTGTGTGTGTGTGTGTGTGTGTGTGTGTG
>SSNQ01000197.1:1639327-1646894 GCA_006942095.1 Nothobranchius kuhntae | reverse complement strand
TTCAGCCCTCTCCCCCCTCCCCCTGCGCAGCGGCCGCAAACTCACTGATGCGCCTGCAGCCTCTCGGAGTTCCTGCTGCTCTAAACATTAAAATAATTATTTCATTTTCTGTTCCTCACTTCTGATTACCTTCAATGGTGTCTGTTTGTTGCAACCAGCAGGTACAAAAACTAACTTGTTTTTATTTGACTATTTTTCTGTCCTGTCTGTTTATTATCTTCCTGCATCTCCTCTCAGTCATAAAGAGAAACTGCTACCTGGGTTCATATATATTCACCTCATGAGTTACCTTTGAACTGCAGTTCTAAAAGATCTACCGACCGCAAAAACAGCAGAGTGTCACTGCTCGCCGGCCGCATCAGTGAGGTGAATTTATTGGAGGACAAGGTGATGCGCCCCGATCCACAGCAGCGAAACACATCAGGCACAAATAAAAGACAGAAAACATAAAAGGAAATGAGCCGACATGAACGATCGCGTGTTAAATTAGTTTATGAGGTGGCGACACCTGATTTGATAATGTTACTGTGGCCGTGCTCAGGACGCAGATGTCTGGAGCGCGTCAACAATCAGAGCTTTGCATGCGCAAGCTGGTTAAGGGTAGGATGGGGGTGAGGGGAAGGTTAAATTGCAAGAGGGTAAAGGTCACAATTTGGTTAAATGTCAGTTTTACGGCGGGTGTCAGTACCGACGCTCTGGCACAGCGCGTCGGTATCTGACGCGCAGGGGCTCGTCACCTGCTGTCTTTTCCGAGGACTGCATCTTGTCGGTCATTATCACGTGACAGCGACTAGTCGATGACAGGCATTAAAAAGTCACTACAGAGCGGTGAAGTCGGCTAGTTGATACAACCCCTACTTAGGACCAAAACTGGCATATTCACTAATCTTCTGAAGACCGATTAGGACCAAAACCTGGTCCTAATGTGGTGGACTCCCTGTTTTAGGGGTGAGGTTTAGAGGTGAGGTGTGAATAGAGTTTTTGTTACAGTTGGGTTTAGGGATACACCAGTTAGGGTTGGGTTAGGGTTGGTATGGAAACCAAAGGAGTGCACGCTCACTCGAGACCAGGTCCAATCGAGAACACCAGTATTTGGTTTAATGGGAAGCTGCTTTCAGCTGCTCTACAAGGATGATGAACTGTAAATAATTTCCGTTTATTTCCTGACCTGAGCTGAGTCTCTGCTCTGCCGGTCATCTGACTTTAATTTTCTGATGTGAATCTACTTTTGTTTAGAGATCATTATGATTTTATGACTTAGTTTTATTTTGTTTTGATCTATGTGAAGCACTTTGCGGTTCTATGTCTGTGATAAGTGCTACTTAAATAAAATTTACTCAGGAGTCTTCATGGGAGCTGTACCCCTGTGCCCAAAGGCTCTCCTGTTCTTTATAATCGAGGGGGGGAGGGGGGTTCTAGCGGTCATGCGCCAGTTAGCGTAGGTCATGGGCAGGCAGCCCTGGTCCTAGAGAGGCTTTGTTGTTCCTGTTGTCTATTACCTGGATCAGGAGTGTTCAGCCAATAAGAGGAGAAGTTCGTACATGGCCGGAAAACATGCAGGACTGCGACTCTCTAGGACCAGGGTTGCCTACCCTATGGGCCTAATGGTTAGATTAATGGGACTGGGTCATTTGGCCTTATAGATAAAGGACCAACCCTAACACCTAAAAGAAGATACATCGTAAAAGTACAGTCAGTTATGGATGTTGAACTGACGTGCTTGGTAGGTGGGGGTTTGATTAACTATTTGAGTCAAAATCCTAATTACTTTTCTAGATTACTTGCACTATTGGTAACAGATTAAAAGATCTATTCCGGCACTACTGTGTATCTCAGGCTTATCAGGATCTCAGGACTAATCATCAGTGGTGTCCACTGGGTCAACGAGCGTTTCGGCCAGTTAATCACCAGATACTCTCACCAGTGGGGACCCCCAGGGTGATCAAGACCCAGGATTAGTTCTGTAGCCAATCTGGAGGTGATTTTGGTGATTGGGCTTTTGTCTAAAGTAATGGGGAAGTCCTACACATTTTGACTTGCAAGGTGTCAAGGTTTTGTGTTAGAGCTTAGTTTAATATTGAGCTCGGTTTGAGAATAGGAGTAATTCCTATTTCTTTGTCCCAGTCAAAACCAAGCAGTTAACCTTGACTTGGCTCAATTGAGGGGCTAAATTACTTAAGTTCTAGGGTTCCTAATGATTTCAAAGGGTTGGTGCGCGTAGGTCAGTCATCCAGTCAACTGAAGGGTCCAACACAAGGGGTATGATGAGGAAATCCAAGCGTGGGTGCTGTGGTGAGGGTAACCCTCACAGAAGACTGGGCTGCATTTAAGAATCCTGAAGCCCAACAGTCACCTTTCCCACGTGCTGTTCCTATAGGCGGAACATTGGGGGGCAGACAGGTAACGTGCCTCTGGTTTCAAAAACACCCTCTCCGTTAACACTCCCTTTTTAGGCTCAGGGGTGAGGTTGAGAGGTACGGTGTGAAATGAGGTTTTGTTAGAGTTCAGTTTAGGAATACACCGGTTATGGTTATGGTATGTGCTAGGCATAATAAAATGAATGGAAGTAAATACAAAGTCCTAATATGAATAGAAAAATGAACTGTGTGTGTGTGTGTGTGTGTGTGCGCACGTGTGGGTCCGCACGCGCGTGTGTGTGTGTGTGTGTCCAGACAATGTGAAGGTCTTGTGGCTATTGTACCTGGGGGCCGGATGAGTTCTGCTGCAGCTGTAGCCTTCTTGCTCGATTCTGCTTGTAGTAGTCAAAGATCATCAGAGCTGCATAAACCTTTCCTACTGTCAGCTCATTGGCTGAGGTGTTGAGAGGAAAGAGACAAAAGCACGTGGTGAAAGAGCAGAAACAATTCAAAGACAACTCATCCCACATTCAGTGGGGAGAGGGTTACGGTGTATTACGGTATGTTGCAATACCTTCAGCTAGACGATGTTAGCAAATTCAATAAACAGTCCAAACTGATAAGTAACATGTTTAACACGAGGTATCTGGACCATAATAGAGGGATTCATATTTAAATGGTGGAAGCAAAGCCCACTGCACACTGTTACAGACTAGCACTCGGCGTCTGAATTGCACCAAAAGAAAAGAAAACACAAATGTTTGCATGTACAGTAAATCCTCTAATACTGGCCTGTATTCCATTCCTACATTAGCCCGTCTTGCTGTCAGCGAGGGTAAACAAAGGCTGGTCTCTTATAGTGGGCGGGGCTTTTGTGACAAACAGCGGGGGGTACGGCGCCATTGACTTTACCAGTATGTCCGGGGGGGTGACGAGGGGTCAAGTCGGGTTCACACGACGTTGCATCCACATCCACCCAACTGCAGAGCTGGGTCACGAGGTAGCCATTGCAGCACAGAACCTTATTTACTTTGTTGACTGGGTGTAAAAATACCCTAATTCCGTGCGATCGGGACAAAAACAAATGTTTTTTTGTGTGTGTCCCGAAAGTAGTGCGCCACAAAGGACTTACTGAAACTTACTGCACAAAGACAGAATAGTGGATCATAATCTCCGGCTGCGAGATGAGCAGAAACGGAACGGAAAGTGCTGCAGTTTGCAGTGATCGCTTCGTCACAGGTAGGGGTTTACTGAAGGTTTTTATGGTGTTTTTTTGAACAGCTTAGAAACGCAGCTACAAAAACAGCAGGACAACAGTTTGATGCTATTTCCACGTGTCCTCACCGCAAATAGCTTTTAGAGTGCTAATGTTTTTAGCAGTTAGCTCTGTGTTGTATTGTTGCATTAATATCTTAATACAATCAAACAAACGTATCAGAAGTTTGGATTTAAAAAGGCGTAAAATGTTAGTTTTAAGTAGATCCTAGCACATACTGTTAGCATTAGCTATCATTACGAGCTAATTACGTAATTAAAATAGCGGATCTCACGAGTATAAACAAGACAACGGTCATTTAAAGCTTCTCTGGATCTCTAAATTGTTTACCAACCTGAAATAAAATAGATGTAGGCTTTCAGACCCATAAAAGGCTTTTGGTTTGTGGCGTAATGTGAGATTTGCCACACGAGAGTTTGTTGTGTCGGTTCAAATAAACACAAAATCTTGTTTTTATTCATTCTACTGGTAGTTTATTTTGCTCAAATTGATTGAGGCCTGCCTCTAATGCTGGCCTCATGCTAATAAAGGCATGAGCCAGGATTCACTTGAGAAAATAAAGGCCCGGGCCTGTATTAGAGGATTTAAGGTAAATTCTTCCAAGATATTTTCTTACATCCCTAATTGTTAATGGCTGTAATGGGTAAAGAACATGTAGTAAGATGGTATACTAGTTAAAGGTATGGTAATGGTAAATGGCCTGTACTTCTTAGGGTTCTACAACCCCCCTAGGTGCTTCAAAACCCAATCCATCCACCCGTTCACATGCTAATGGGGATGAGCTGCAATGTAGCCACAGCTGCCCTGGGGCACACAGAGAGGAGTAGCCTGCCGAACACAGGCGCCACCGGTCCTTTTGACCACCACCAGCAGGCAAGGCAGGTTAAGTGTCTTGCCCAAGGACCCAACAGCAGCACTGACTGGTGGGAGCCAGGATCAAACCTGCAAGCTTCTGATTTCTGGACAACCCGCCTCCTGAGCTACTGCTGTCTCTATGACTGGACAGCAGTAAAATGGTGGACTTACCGTACCATAATTTATTTATATAGCACATTTAAAATGCAACATACATTTTCCTTTCCAAGCTCTTTGTTGTGTTTTCTTATTATGTGACTATTAAGCTTGGCTTATGCTTAACGCGTCCGCGAGGTCCGCGCGGCAAAATTGCGTCATTTTAACAACCACGTCCCTCCACCGCGCCTCCGCACGGCCCAAACTTTCCGCACCGCGCACCTAGGAAATGTTCAAACCACGCGGACGGTCGGATGCGTAAAAACATGGCGGACCGGCCATAACTAGTATGGCAGAGGTTCGTAAATACAGACATTTGTATGATTCAGCTCTCAGAGATCACCGTGATCAACATGTTGTTAATAATTCTTGGAGAGAAATAGCTCGCTCTGTCGGAAAAGACGAGGACGCTGTTAAAAATGCTGGAATGCCATGTTGTAAACAGTCATTTCTACTTTTACTATGGTCTAGTGTTGGATGCATGCTGTAAAGCTCCATGCTGCCCCCTACAGTTTGGGAGAATATTGGCTCACCGCAGAGACAAGCCGCATGAACCATAAACGCTACAAGTTGTGAAGCACGTTCCATCCGCGAGCCGCATCACCAAGCGGAAAGTAAATGCGTCAAGCATAAACCAAGCTTTATCCTGTCCTGTCTGTCTCTGGTCCTGCATCTGCCACAGGGAGATGCAGGATCTAGTTCTCCGAAAAAACACTGCCTGACCGCGGCCGCGGAGGATGGGCGATGCGCGTCAGGCATGAACAAAAGACAGAAAGTACCAAAGCAGTTATACCATTCCATACCATAGTTTATTTATATAGCCCATTTAAAATGCAGCATGGGAGCTGCCCAAAGTGCCGCACAGGCTGGACCAAACACGACCAATCAAAGCAACAAAAACAGCATAAAAATACTGATCAATAAAAGCAAATAAAACATGAGGAATACTAAGAACACATTAAAAAAATAGTACAATAAAATAATAAAATGAGTCACTGTCTAAAAGCCAAGTCGTACAAGTGGGTCTTTAAACAAGATTTAAAAACTACCAATGATGGAGCCTGTCAAACTATAATAGGTAGCGTTCCACAGCTTTGGGGCAGCATGTACAAACACTCGTTCACCCCGAGATTTGTAACAAATCCGGGGAGTGCAAAGCAGCAGGAGGTCAGCCGACCTCAAGGTGTGCGTGGGTACATAGGGAGTGAGCAGGTCAGAAAGATAGAGAGGTGCCAGGTCGTTGAGTGCTTTAAAGACAGAAGTCAATAGCTTAAACTGTACTCGGAAAATGACAGGGAGCCAGTGAAGACATTCCAGGACAGGGGTAATGTAGCTGTGCCGGTGCGTGCTTGTCAAGAACCTGGCAGCAGCGTTCTGGACGACCTGCAACTGATTCGGGGCAGAGACCGGAGCACCAACTAGGAGGGTGTTTGC
Source organism: Nothobranchius kuhntae (assembly GCA_006942095.1). Classification (NCBI taxonomy): domain Eukaryota; kingdom Metazoa; phylum Chordata; class Actinopteri; order Cyprinodontiformes; family Nothobranchiidae; genus Nothobranchius; species Nothobranchius kuhntae. The sequence continues at coordinate 1,640,816 of SSNQ01000197.1, read as the reverse complement.
ATAGTCCAGGCGAGAGGTAATGAAAGCGTGGATGACTGACTCCAAATGCCTCCGCTTCAAGATTGGTCTGAGGCGAGTCAGGCGGCGAAGCTGATAAAAGCAAGACCTCACGACTGAGTTAATCTGTGGGGCCATTGATAGTTCAGCATCTAGCTTTACCCTGAGACACACTGTTTGGGGTTGAAGGTTAAAAGGTCACAAACAGGGTGAGAGCCATGGTGGTTGAGGGGGTCAAAAACTATAGACTCAGTCTTCCTTTCGTTTAACTTTAAGACATTAGATGCCAGCCAGCCCTTCACGTCTAAAAATGCAGGAAATGGCGAGCCCGCATTATCCTCATCCATTGCTACACATATGTGGCAGCCATCAGCGTAGATGTGATAGCTCAGGCCGTGCGGATTCAGGATTTTGCCCAGAGGCAGATGGTAGATAGAAAACAGCAATGGCCTGAGAATGGAGCCTTGTGGCACCCCCCAAGGCAGTGGGAGACTTTCCATGAAGACAAGATTGTCAGCCTATGTCTCCAAACAAAGCTTCCCTCTGATAAGACTGCAGGATTCCTCACTCTGAGTGAAAAGTGAACTTTTACAACTCATAAGTTAATAACCATAAATAATCATATGGTTGAATGAACCAGATGTTATATGAATAATAATTATAATGCTTGAATAATCTGTGCCTAATTCAGTGAAGTTGAAATGAATATTATTATTACAATGAAACATTTATATGTTATGATCAGTAATGTTTGATTTAACACGTGAATCATTATCTACACTCATCCACAATGTTCATTAGATGCAAACTCAGGTTAAGGCCATCTCACATAAGGTTTAAAGATTCTTTATCCACAGAACAAGAACATCTTGTATCTGGAAGGCGTGGCTTCTGAGTGATGTTTGGTAACACAGACTATCATGTCAAATTCTGATTCGCAGAAATGATAAACTCTATATTATTAATACTAGAGTGACTGCCGAGTCACTCAGTTTCCAGCTGACACTCCGAAGTGGCCAATTCGGAACCAGCCTCTTTTGAAACGTCTCTTTGACATCCAGTCAAAACCTGTTTGCATGCTGACACAGCCACGACTCCTTCAGAGTCCATCCGTCTTAGTCGCAACCAAACTTCATGCCTGTTGTTATCGGGAGATGACTCTGGACTGACCCGGTCGCATTGCGGTTAATCTACGAACTTCAATGACTTGGGGTCGCCCGATCTCCCCGACATCTCAGATCCAAAGAGACGGTCTGCATCAGGGTTCGTAGACAGGGCAGATTGCGTCTGATGTTGTTTAATTAATAATCAACTCTCTAGTTTATAGCAGACCAAGTTCTTGACACCCAGAACTCAGTTTCTCCCAGATACAAAGGTTCTGATGTACATCTACTTTACACCATCATCACACATCATTATTCATAGCTTGTCATGCATTATAATTAGTCTAGAAAATAAAGTTATTTTTAATTATATACTTGACTCTGTCTGA
>SSNQ01000197.1:1633081-1636752 GCA_006942095.1 Nothobranchius kuhntae | reverse complement strand
GCATCCAACAGTCGTTGGGCAATTATTCCTGAAAGTGCACACAGAAGGCTGTTGGTAAAGCACAAACACAGCATTGGAGAGACAAGCTAGACTGGGACCATGGGCTTTAAAACTCTGATCGAGTCTACCAGTAAATGGATAATTTAGCGACATAATTAAATGTACCCATGGGGCAGTGGAGCCAATTGTCACAGATATTTAATAGATAACTAGACATTATTCTAATGGTAATGACCTGGACCCAATGAAAACACTTTTATACTTTATCTGAAACAAGGTCAAATGACAACGCTTGGTTCTCACAGAATCAACGCCAATACTTCCACAACTCTAAACATGGTTGGATCTGACAGAAGTGCTGGTGGTCTGCTAACGGGTCTTCCCAAAAACGCTGTGAAGCAACTGCAGCTTCTTCAGAATGCTGCTTCTAGATCAGGGGTGTCAAACTCATTTTAGCTCAGGGGCCACATTGAGGGAAATCTAGTCCCAAGTGGGCCGGACCGGTAAATTAAAAACAACTTCAGATTATTTTCTTTGTTTTAATACAATCAATATAAAACAAGGCTGGAGCCTGAAGACAGTGTATCCAAAATAGTACAAGTACAACACCTGAAGTGTCCTTGAAAATTTGAAAAAAATAAAATAAAAATCAATAAATAAAAAAAACATTCCTTGGTGATTCAAAGAGCTTACGGATCCCCTAGAGCTAGATCAGTTTCATGCAGCACTTAAAGTATATTTGACTCATTTTACTTAACATCTTTTAGCTTTCACCAGCACATCAATATCAGAAGTCACATCCTGAGTGGCAGCCAACTTCAGTTCTTGTGTGAGCCTTGAGTGCAGCTTTGTTTTATTTATACTCATTACAGAGGAAACTTGCTCACACTGATAAGTTTATTTTCACTCTACATTGTAAAGTATGAAAATAAAGTTTACACAACCATCTCGCGGGCCGGATTTAACCCGCTTGCGGGCCAGATCCGGCCCGCGGGCCGCATATTTGACACCCCTGTTCTAGAGCCTTAACAAGAACCAAGAGACCCGAGCACATCACTCCTGTTCCTAAATCTCTGGTTACCAGTAAACTACTGACTCAAACAGTACTTCTACCAGTTTATAGATCACTCTATGGCATGGGGCCAGGATACATGTAGGAACTCCTTCAGGTGTCTACGCCCAGCAGGGCTCTGAGAACCTTAGGAAACAGTCAGCTGGTAGAACCTCGGGTCAGAACCAAACAGGGTCAAGCTGCTCACAGATGGAATCAGCTTCCTCATGACCTCAAATCGCCCCAACCCTACAAACGTTTATGTATTTATCTGCCTTTGGGTGAATGTTTCTTATATGGCACCTTCTGCACCGCAACTGCTCGGTCAATATCTTTCCCTTTTCTTTTTAAATTACATAAAACTTTTATATTTCAAATTTGATTTAAAAACCTACTGTTTAATGTTTTTACACTTGTTTTGCCCCTCTAAAGCCCACTGAATTGCACCGGTGTTTGAAATGTGCTTCATAAATAAAGCTGTCTTGCCTTACGCCAGGGTCAGAGTTAGCTTAAAGTTGTGCTCATATTCCTGGCTTCACACTTCATCCAGTCCACCCGTTCACGCGACACCCACAGCTGTGGTCCCTGAGCATTTAACTGGGTACTCTGGTTTCTACCCACCAACAGAAACCACGCATGCATACGTTGTTCATTTAGTGTGAGGAGAGGATGGTTTGCTTGTGTTTGTCCCAGTGATGGACCAGTGCTAGGACCTAGCACTGCTAGGTAACTGAACCCTAACCTGAACCTAAACAAGGTTTGAAAAGCACTAAAGAAGTTGCTATATGAAAAACAGAGAGTAGCAGCATGAAGTTTCTCTGTACCCTCCCCTCCCCCACCCTTAGCTGCCACCAAAGCTAACATCAGGCACTGCACTGCAGTGGTGAATTATGACGCCACTGCAACATGGCTCTACAATAGACCCTTTTACTGTTTGTAAACAATATGACGTCAGCGAGAATGCGCGCGCAGCTTGGCAACAGAGAATGGCGTTGTTTCAGGCTTTATCAAGCTACGCTGCGGGGTTATCACCGGCAACTCTCGAATGTTATATTATTAAACTCACTTTAACGAATGGCAACAGACTCCTGGATCCCTGTGGCATTACTGAATGGGTGGAAGATGTAGGTGCGTGGCCAGATATCCAGTGGCCCGATATATATACGTTTTTAGTGGAGAGGCCCAGTAAGTACACACGTGAGAAGCTACGGGCATACAAATCGTTAGATGCATACAACTATGCTGTCTGTGGCCACGTACAGAAGGTAAAATATCACGACATAGACTCTGAGTTTTGCGTCTTGAAGGCAGAAGTCATTCCTAGCCAAAGACAAGGACACAAGACTGCTATGTACGAGGCTTGGGTCGTAGTAAACAAACCAGAGAACTACGTCTTCACAGCCAACTGTACCTGCATGGCAGGGTGAGTATAGCATAGGTTTCTTTTTTTTAGCATGCTCAGAGTACAATCGTGTTAATTTTAGAGAAATACAGTTTATACTAATATGCAGTGGGAAAATACAGATGAATTAGAATGAAATGTTAATTTGAAGCATGAAATAAAGCATATAAATTTGTTTAATTCTGTCATTTTGATGTTCCAGACTTGGGTCATGCTGCAGCCACGCAGCAGCAATTTTATTCAAAGTTGAGCTTTGTGTTAGGATGGGAAAAACAGAAAAGGCTGCAGTTACATCTCAGGCATGTGCAAGGAAAGACCTGAGCAGGAAAAATGTAGAGCCAGCTCCACTGAATAGAACACACGTTAACCAGCTTTCTGGTGTAATCTTAGTACATAATTACCTTACCTGATATAAAATGGGCGCTACAAACTCGAGCATTTCGGATCGTGTTTTCAGTCCAGTTTTCATCAACCCTTTTGATGGCCTGCAGCCACAGACGCCTCCGATTTTGTTGAAATGGATGTGCTCCCTTCGGAATTCTGTAAAGTTTCAGTCCACTGCTTGAAGAGAAGCGATTCTGGCATCCATACACGCAACAACCCGACATTTTTATGTGCTCAGAACTTCAAAACAAAGGGTTTAAAACGCTGTTTTAGTATCGAGTGTGAATGAGGAAGCCTTCACTCTCGTTGCCAGGCTGCGCGCGCAACTTTTGATGACGTAGGTAGTAAAAGGGTTTATTTAATGAGTGTTTAGAGACAAAACCATGTGGCGGCTTCAGAACTAAAACCAATCTGTTGCTCCTGTTATTTGCCGGGATCTAAAAGTAGTCTCTACCTGGAATTTCCATTGATGTGACCATAAATGCTCCCTCAAACACAGTGTTGTTTGAGTGTTGTCTGACACAGGTATGCTTCTCAGCTTTAAAGAAATACTGTAACAATGGTTTAAGTGTTTTGCAAACCTGAGGCCAGTTTTATCTCCAGTGCCGTACGTATCAGGGCCATGAGGGTGGAGGTGAAGTGAACGGTGTTGTCATCAGCAATGGGCATGTTCATTTTGACCAGGCGCTGAGGAAAGGGTGTAGATGGCAGATGTTAACTTTAACAGCGATCACACACTGGGTCCAAACAGAGGAATCATTCTGTGTGCTACTGTGGTTCAGTCCTCAGAACCTCGTTTCTGCTAAATGTAGTTCATTAGACTGGCCATGATGT
>SSNQ01000197.1:1620581-1628081 GCA_006942095.1 Nothobranchius kuhntae | reverse complement strand
ACTAACTAACTAACAAGTAACTAACTAACTAACTAACTGACTGACTGACTGACTGACTAACTAACTGACTGACTGACTGACTGACTAACTGACTGACTAACTAACTAACAAGTAACTAACTAACTAACTAACTGACTGACTAACTAACTAACTAACTAACTAACTAACTAACTAACTAACAAGTAACTAACTAACTGACTGACTAACTAACTAACTAACTGACTAACTGACTGACTAACTAACAAGTAACTAACTAACTAACTAACTGACTGACTGACTGACTGACTGACTAACTAACTAACTAACTAACTGACTGACTGACTGACTAACTAACTAACTAACTAACTGACTAACTAACTAACAAGTAACTAACTAACTAACTAACTGACTGACTGACTGACTGACTGACTGACTGACTAACTGACTGACTGACTAACTAACTAACTAACTAACTAACAAGTAACTAACTGACTGACTGACTGACTGACTAACTAACTAACTAACTAACTGACTAACTGACTAACAAGTAACTAACTAACTAACTAACTGACTGACTGACTGACTAACTAACTAACAAGTAACTAACTAACTGACTGACTGACTGACTGACTAACTAACTAACTAACTGACTTACTGACTGACTGACTACTAACTAACTAACAACTAACTAACTAACTAACTGACTGACTAACTAACTAACAAGTAACTAACTAACTGACTGACTGACTGACTACCTAACTAACAAGTAACTAACTAACTAACTGACTGACTGACTGACTAACTAACTAACTGACTAACTACTAACTGACTGACTGACTAACTAACTAACTAACTGACTGACTGACTGACTAACTAACTAACTAACTAACTAACTAACTAACTAACTGACTGACTGACTGACTAACTAACTAACTAACTAACTAACTGACTGACTGACTGACTGACTGACTGACTGACTGACTGACTGACTGACTGACTGACTGACTGACTGACTGACTAACTGACTGACTGACTGACTGACTGACTGACTGACTGACTAACTAACCACATTGTCTTCATGTAGAAACGTAACAGTTAAACGTAGAGGAAATCAGTGGGCATGCTTTTATGGTCCAAACATTCTGGACGAGGAAGCTGGCACGGCGGTGACACGTTGGGACAACGCCACGGCTCTGAAAGCTTTGTTTCCTCGTAGGCGTCATCAACCAAAGCCAGTTGGGAGGGGTGAGTGCTGGTGTGAGACGATTTCATTGGTGCACAGCCATTCAGTTCAAAACTCTCTTGGCATAGAGGTACACAAAGCACCCTAGTGATGGAAATGTCTGGTAATTTGCAAACCTTGTATGCTACCCTATTAGGGCAGTTCTTCCCTAAGCCAAGGGGGGGTGAGATAACACGCAACAAATTGTACATATCCATGTAGGAAATCCGTCCGCTGCGGAAAAGAACAAGCACATCAACAGACAAACATTCAGGACAGCTTCAAGCCAAACAACGTCCATCAGTGAGCTCACTGCCTACAAGGTGTAGGAATGAAGCCGGGGTTATGAGGCTTCACTTAGTCCCCTTGTCCTCAAACAGGGATGAGAGAAACCAGGTTAGAGTTGATCATCTCCACTTTTACTGTATAGGGGGCTTGCTGAGTCCCAGAAAAAGACACAAACATACCAAGCAGCGGGGTCATACTCGGCCCAAACCCGGATAAACTCATCAAGGTGATGAGGTCCCAGGATGGAGGAGTCTCTGGTGAGGTATTCAAAGTTATCCATTATTACTGCCACAAACAGGTTCAGCATCTAGAACACAGAGAGCAGATGGAGATTACACCTCGGCTTTGTTCTGGTCAGAGAAGAAAAGCGCTGCCTTGGTCAGTCATGCCGAACTAAATCCATAAACCTGGTGTGTTGTGTTCCCTGGCGGTGAAATCTGGAGACGTTTGAGTAGAAAAGTCACTCCAGCGACAGAAACGTTTAGAGTTTAGCTGTGGCTAAAGGCCTGAGACAGACCCAAGTGTTGGTTTCCACCACGTTTTCTGCTCCTGTGTTTCTATCAGCTGTTGCTATGGTTACTTCAGTAGAATTACAGCATTCAGTTATGTGAAGTGGATACAAAGAGTCATCATCTCCAGCTCTCTGTGGTTCACCCTGACCTGCTGCCAGTTGCAGAGTTCAGGTAAGAAGATGCTCCAGTCTGCTCGATCCTGTGACAGGGGATCTGAGGTCTGGGGAGGTTCCTGGACCTGCACCCAGCCTGCTGATGTTCTGTCCTGATCCACTTTGTTCTGATTCTGTCCTTCTGGCCCTGTGCTCCATCGTGCTGGAGAAGACATTGTTCATCACCAAACTGCTGCTGGATGGTTGGAGTTCCTCTGGGAGGATGTTTAGGTACCATTCTGTATCCATGGCTAAGCTGTGAGTGGGTCCACTCCCTTGGCTGAAAAGCTTCTTTGTAATATTGTTGAAAAAACCGTTGGAAGATTGAGTTTTTTATAGCATGGACGGACGTTGTGAATAACTCTAATCCATCTGCAGAACATTTAGAAGTTTGGGTACACTGACATTATGAAGACTGAAGCAGTGAAACTCTCAATGATCCGGTTGTTTTAGTCATTGTTAAAGCTTTGGGCCGCAGCTGTGTACCAGGGCTAGCAGTGCCACAGACACTAGAGACTGTTTTGGTCCAGAGAAGATTTTATCATCATGTAAAAAAGGGTTTAGGAGTCCAAATCCTCCTAAAGATCAACAGCTGGACAAGTGAATTGGAAGCTCTAATCCTTTTACTGATTGGTGGAGCTCCCTTCCTGGTTGACAGCCATGCTGCAGGAAAGAAGCGCTGATTCAGCAGCGCAGCCCCACGTGTTAACTACACATCCAGGAGGATGCCTGTAAACCGTAAGGGTTTAGTGCACCACTTAGCACTTCTTGTCTACTCTTAGCTACAATCGGATCTGCTGAGAGCTTCAGAAATCCAAAATAAAATCAGGTCTCTGCACGGGAAAGGCGAACCTGTCAGCTAAATTATCGCTGCAGAATGAGTAAAACATATAAAATATCACCACACCAGCCTGATTCAAGATGATGAGTGTGCCTCAGTGCTTTCTGAACAGCATGAATGTAATCAAACACTAAAGTGTGTAATATTAAATAGTACAAGCAGGCAGGAACATGTGCTGATTCCATTTTCATTTGATATAGGTGCACTACTTATCAATGTACTTAAAGCAGGTACGTTCACTAAAACTAACCCAGACGTGTACACAAGACATGATATTTGCACTCCTGTGAAGACGTGTGTGTCAGTCCATCACACTGGTTACATCTGAGGTTGTGTTACTACTCACCAGGAAGGAGCACAGGAATATAAAAGAGACGAAGTAGAAGTAGGCAAAATCACTTCCACACTCTCTCCCTTGGGTCCCCGATCGCTCGTCACAGTGTCGATGACTCAGACACGACAACATAATCTCATGCCAGGCCTCTCCGGTTGCACTCCTGATCCACAAACACACAGCAAGACAAGAGGGTTGGCTTCTCAGCTTCTGGACTAAAGCAAAACTTTGATGGAATAACCAAGTATCCAGTCAGACTGACTCCACATGTAACACGGCCACGAAACACCAAGCTCTGGTCTGGCCTCAGTGGTGATGTTTCACATGTCCTACATGATCGGGCTCTCATTCTCTCAGTTGATCTGTTGTGGTTAGGGTTTTCAGAGGGACGAAAAGCTCCTAGCGATGTTTGTCAATGGAGTGAGGGCAGGAAATGACAGGATTACTCATTACTTTTAAGAATTCATATTCATGTGAACATGTCTCCTCTGATTGGTTAACAGCAATGTGACTTCTTCTGGCTCCATTCACTTTATTTTCTTGGGTAAAAATGCAATGTTGATATTTTATCTCCTCACATAACACGAGCCCAGCGCTGTCCGCCACACTGCGGAGCTAATGCTAGCGTTAGCTTCTAATAGCCGAGACACGCTCTGCTCTCTCCCGGACGCTACATCCCCTTCAGCCTTCTGCAGTCATAAGCTGAGGTGTGTGAGGCCATGAATGCTACGTAACGTGCAGCTGAGTGTCTGACCCGTCCGTTCCGCAGCTAAAGCAGGAAATGAGGGTCTTCAGGCTCAGCCTGCAGGTTCAACTCAGAGTGAGGGATGGTGTTTCATAAAGAACAGGATGAATAAGTGTCTCAGGGAACTTCACCTTTAAAAACAGAGCGAGTTTCTGCTGTTCAGACAGAAATGTGAATGGCAATTTAGGAGATGAAAGTAATCCGAAGATCACAGAAAGCTAGTCCTGCAGACCTTCCCCGTTAGCCTGAGCTCAGATCCACATGAACTTAAGATGCCGGGTGTGAGTCGCCGTCTGTTTCAGGATGAACTCATCCCGTCTTTTGGTGTCTGAAGAATTTGAGGAGGAACGTTGAAGCTTCGGCCTACGTTTGTATTTTCATCCAGGGAGTTATTTTTATGTTCCGGTGGAAACGGTTCCATGTCAGATAATCAGTAAAATAAATGAGAGGAGAACAGTTAACAAACGTTATTTTTGCATCTTTAAATTCAATATTTTTCTGTTAAAAACTGGTGAATTGTGGTTGTTCTGACATATTATAAAAAGGAAAATGTCTTGATGTGAAGAAAGAAAGAAAACGATCTTTTACATAGCTCCTCTCAAGATAAAAACCACGAGGCGCTTCACAAAATAAACTAAATTATAAAAGAGATTTTAAATAAATAATTAAAAATGTGTTTAAAGTGAGAGAAAAAATGATAATGTCAGAAAAGGGAGAGAGAAAACGAAGAGGAAAGAGGGAAACCAGAGCACGGTGGGGAAAGGCGGAACAGAAAGAGCAGAAAAAGGATGAAGGTCACACCAAAGCCTGAAGAGGTGAGTCTTCAGCTGCTTTTAAAGGAGACCACTGAGTCCACTGATCTCAGGCTCAGGGCCAGAGAGCTCCAGTCTGCTTTATTTGACAAGACTTGTCAAAAACATGCTAGATCAGACCTCCGCTTAAGCCAGGGTTGTCTATTTTGCTGCCCAAAATGTTCATTTGAACATGAAATCTCATTTTTACTGGAGCTTAGATAAAACCCCAATCCTGCCTGAGATTTAGACACCATCATAGGTCAGGCACAACTCTCATCAGGAGAACCGTGTTAGAAACACCATGAAGCAACGATACCTGAACAAAAGCATGAGCGCCTGCAGGAAAGTGCGGAAGTTGTTGTGATGGTTGATAGCCGTGTCCTCATTCAGCTCAATGTTGCCAAACACCTTCAGCAGAGACAAGCGCATTAATGTCAACACCTGTTCCTGTAACCTCAGCACCACGGCCTCACTCACCTGCATCCCGATGATGGCATAAATGAAGAACAGCATGGCAATCAGCAGGCAGACATACGGCAGGGCCTACAGGGGACACCAAACACCTCATCACCTTGCATCAACACTGTCTTGGCATGCAGTTTGTGGCTGAGTCAAAGGGAACCCGTGTGTTTGTGACATGGTTGGAAACGACTGTTCAGAAGAGGTCTGTGTGTTCGTGTTAAAACATGTGGGAGCACCTTGAAGGACTGGACGAAGGTCCACAGCAGGATACGGATAGTGTAGCCCTGCCTCAGCAGCTTGATGAGGCGAGCTGCTCGGAAAAGCCTCAAGAAGCTCAAATTCAGCAGCCTGTCCTGTTGGACACAAACGGGACACTAAGCACTTCCTGGAGCAAGACATCCCAGAACAACAGAACATTACTGGGTTCTGCTCCAGAAAAACGCTGCACTGTGTTGCATTTAAGAGCACAACTGAAGTCTATTTCATTTTCTTTAGTCCTTCATTAAACACGGAGTGATACCATGTTACCTTCGCTGACATGCTTGGACGCTTCTCTGCCGCCTTCGTCAGAGCAACCGCCGGATGTTGGTGGCGTCACTTCCTGTTGCCGTGGGTTAGGGCATATGTTCTGTTGTTCGTGTGTTGAGTTGCTGCCGTTTCTCCTGTTTTGTTGTGGAGTTTGAAACGACTCCACATTGTAGCGCTGATGGTGTCTTGCCTTTTGGGTGTAGCTTCCTAACTGTCATACGGCTTTGTTGGTGTGTTTATGTCGTGTTATCATTGCTGTTATAAAGTCCCATCAGTTGTCACACACACACTGGTGTGTGTGGTGAAATTTGTTCTCCGCATTTGACCCATCCCCTGGGGAAGCGGTGAGCTGCAGACAAGCCGCGCTCGGGAACTATTTGGTGGTTTAACCCCCCAATCCAACCCCTTAATGCTGAGTGTCAAGCAGGGTCCCATTTTTACAAAGTCTTTGGTATGACCCGACCAGGAGTCGAACCCCTGATCTCCCGATCTCAGGGTGGACACTCTACCTCTAGGCCACTGAGAACGGTGTTATATTCTTTCCTGTTACGCCTCTGGTGGATGGAAAGCTGATTGTTGGTTATGGCTCGGTGTTTTCTGGCTCTTTGTTTTGGTTCGTTTGTTGTTACCTGTTGCTTTCCTTAGTTAATTCCTGTTGTAACGGTATGAAATCACTGTTTTCCACCAAAAGTCCTTTTCCCCCTCTCCTCTGACACAGAACTAGTCTGCATGAGATATGGCCTCAAGGTCTCATGCATTTGTTATAAACTGCTTCTTTCCAGCTCAAGAGAAGAATGAAGACAAAGGACTCTCTCCTTTTAATAAATCAAAGAACTCGATTTTAATAAAGCTAATCAAACAAAGTGTTAGTTAATAATAAGATGTGACCAATCTGTGAAATCAAAATATTAATTACTTTATTATAATCCTATAGAATATAATAAGTAATATGACTTTAAATGTTCCACTAGGACTGATCTCACGTAGCGTTAAGACACGACACATTGCTTTCACTGATCCAATCAGAATCTGCCAGATCTGATGGAGGCGTGGTTTTGGTGGTGCTTGGTAAATCTGTCATCTTTTCATTCGACCATAAACCAAAACATCTGAAGTATAAAACTATGCCCACATCATCTTTAATGCCAGTTCAAAGCGTTCTAGAGAAGTTGTCGGAGTGGCCAATCCGTAACTTTCCTCTTCAGCCGAAAGAACCAACGACAAGCTGGATAAAACCTGTTGCTGTTCCACCTGCTGCAACGGTTCCTTTCAGAATAAAAGCTGAATCATCACGACCCCGTTTTGGGTCTCGCTAGATGCTGATAAACTGTCGTGATCTGGAATTATCTCAAGACTGGTGGTCGGCTGCCGTGGCTGTTTCTACAGGCTTCAGCTCCACAAAGGTCAAGCTGGACCGCTACACCTCCTGATCTAGACGGGGACTTCCACCAAGGGTACGTAGACCGACAGAATGGCGTCTAATGTGTTTATGAATCTCCTAACCAAAGCTTAGCGCGAAGACATCACCTTCACTTCCCATCGGAACTAATCGTTTCTTCGGATTTGCTGGTTCTGAACAACATTCCACAGTACACCATTCTCCGTCTCATTCACCTTAGTTACACCATACATTTAGTGTTAAA
>SSNQ01000197.1:1604383-1616695 GCA_006942095.1 Nothobranchius kuhntae | reverse complement strand
CACACACACGCACACACACACACACACACACACACACACGCACACACACACACATACACACTAGTGCTACTCACCAGTGGACCAAAAGCAATGATCTTGAGGATGCACTCAAGAGAGAAGAGGGTGGTGAACACTATGTTGAGATACTTCAGCATCACATCGTAGAACTCTGGAGCTTCATGAAACTGGAAAACATGCACATCATATGTTTCATCTACACTTTTCCCCAGAGTGTCCCATCCCTGGTCCTCGGGACAATGTCCTGCAGGTTTCTGCTCCAACACCCGCCATGCAGGGGCTGGATTGCCTGTTTTGCATGATTTCAAGTTCTACTGAAGCCTTTTGATTCAGGACAGAAGTATTAGAGCAGAAACATCTAAAACACTGAAGATGGTGGCCCTGGAGGCCCAGAATTAAACACCACTGACTCTTCAAATGAATGTCGAAAAATTGAATAAGACATACATGCATCGATTATGGGTGGGGGTCTTGTTTTGATCAATGTAAAGATACACGATGAGTGGTGGACTTACTTTTGTGGAGATTTCAACAGTTTAGTGAAATGCAGGACTTAAGAAAGTCAATGATTTCTGCTTAAAGGTGTGGTTCACTCGTTTAACCAGTGCAGTGGTCTCTAGTAGGAATGAATGCCTTGTAAGTCATACTCTGGGGAAAAAAGCTCCTGTTTCAGGAAGTAGAAGTGAGCCAGATCAGAGCTGAGCTTCAGACGACAGGATTCTGAGGTTATTTGCTGATTTTCAGACATCTCTCCTCTGATTGGCAAACAGCAACACAACTCCACCACCAACGCTGTTCACTCTGCAACGTTGATGTTTATTCTCCACAAATAACACAAGCCTGGAGGAGTTCTGCTGTGTGGTGGAGTTGCTAATGCTAATAGTTAGCTTCTACTAGCCAAGATGCTCTCTGCTGTTTCCTGGACGCTAAACAAACAATAACCTTCCCCATTGTGAGATGGGTGAGTCCATGAATGTTAGTGGCAGTGTGACGTACATCTGTCAGGATTTTCTAACTCTAGAGTTTCACCGTCTGTTTTCTATCAGAAGTTAATGCAGGAGATCGGTGTAGGAGATTATTTTCTTGTTCAGCCTGCATGTTAAAGTCAGAGTGACCCATCATCATTAAAAATGGTTTTTCAGTGTTCTACAACTTTAAAATTGGTCTAAAGAAGAGTGATAGAGAAAAATTGGTTTTGCTGACATTACTGCTTAAATCATAGCTGCCTTATAAGTAAAACACCTGTTGCTTCATTAAAATGCAAGTGTTATCCTTTGCCAGCTTTCCCGTCTCAACAGGGAGGACAACGACCTTCCTGAGACCACGCTGTTCTGTGTTATCAGTTACACTCCCATGGGAAACAGAATGTTGGCTGAATGCACCTGGTTTTGTATGAGGGAGTTGTGACATTGTTTTTACTCCCTACGTTAAACAGCTTTCCACCTGGATCTCTACGGAGCAGTCTAGGAATGTGATGTGGTGTGTTGTGTGTGTGCTTGGTTAATAAAAACCCTCAGAGAACGAATGTTCGCTGAGAGATCAGGTGAACCATGCTTGGGTGTGTACTCATTTCATCTCTCCACTTTGCAAAGTAAAACTGAACAATAATATTGCTCTAATCCGCTGTGCGTTTGACTTCTCTTTAAGGTGACCTGATTTTATTAAACAAATAACCCAACAAAGAGCATTTGATTTATTTAAGCAAAGGAAAAATTATTAAAGTATAAAAAATATAAAAGATGATCATCTGTTGGATGGATGGATGGATGGATGGATGGATGGATGGATGGATGGATGGATGGGCGGGTGGGTGGATGGATGGATGGATGGATGGATGGATGGATGGATGGGTGGATGGATGGATGGGTGGATGGGTGGATGGATGGATGGATGGATGGATGGATGGATGGATGGATGGATGGATGGATGGATGGGTGGATGGATGGATGGATGGATGGATGGGTGGATGGATGGATGGATGGGTGGATGGATGGATGGATGGATGGATGGATGGATGGATGGATGGATGGGTGGTTGGATGGATGAATGGGTGGATGGGTGGATGAATGGGTGGATGGATGGATGAATGGGTGGATGGGTGGATGAAACAGTTCCTCTTTAAATAATCTGCCAGAATGTAATTAATTTAAATATATGGAAGTGAAGAACAAAAACTGGGTCCTGGTTGGGGCTGGGCGGTGAACTAAAACTATGTTGTTACTAAAGCTTCTGAACCTACTTGATTTTGTCTTTAGCCGGTATGTCTGTTATCTAAAACATGTAGAAAAGTGGGTAGGTTGCTGATGCCCATGTGCCGTTAAGAAGCTGAGACAAAGACCAGTGGTCACAGCTAGTTATGTGGAGTCACGTGACTTCACCCCATTCAGTCTGTGATGAGAAGGGAAAGCCGAGGACACGGAGAATGGTTCAACTGTGGAAGCAGCAGGCTGTGTGCAGGTCATTGCTCTGCTTCATTTTCTACCCATGGCTGTCCACCGTTACCCACCTCCGCCCGCGTCTGCTCTCTGCTCAATGCCGCTTCGCTGCTCTATCGCCCAGCGCTAGTCCAGGTTTACAAGCAGGCAACAAAATGCCACCGATATAGAGGCTTTAACAAGCTTTACATCGAGACTGAAACAGATGCAGCCAGATGGACCTCTAGTCCAGATCTGAGACCAGCCTGTTGAACACATGAATGTGTGCTTGTTTTTCAACGTGGGCTCAATTAAATTAAATTCCTCAGATCAAGATCTGACGTGTCTCAGTGGTGTTAGAAGGTCATCAGCATCATTGTTCCACTGGTTTATCTATAAAACATGGTAAATGGCCTGTATTTGATATAGCGCCATCTAGAGTCCTGGAACTCCCCAAGGCGCCCATTCACACATTCACACACTGATGGGGATGAGCTACCATGAAGCCGCAGCTGCCTTGGGGCCCATTGACAGAGGAGAGGCTGCCGTACACAGGTGCCACCGGTCCCTCCGACCACCACCAGCAGGCAAGGGGCGCTGAGTGTTTTGCCCAAGGACACAATGACAGCGACAGACTGAGCGGGACTTGAACCTGCAACCTTCCAATTACGGGGCATGCACTTAACTCCTGTGCCACCATCGCCCACATGATGACTGTGAAGACATTGGGCCTGAGGTTGTTTTTTCTCTGCCTTTGCTTCAGGTTTATTTATTCCCAGTCCCAGTTTGAATTTTAGTTTTACGGTTCGGTACAACAGGAACACGAAAAAAGCTCTTTGGTGGCCAGATTGGTGACCCCCTTGGCTTTCCTTAACTCCTTATTGGAGAAATTAAACCTGAACGTCCTCCTAAATAATCCCAGACAGATTTTGTTGTTTACATCACTTTACATAGAAGACTCCTTTAAAGGCTTTTACCTTCATCATGAGAACCACAGTGTTGAGGGCGATCATGATCATGATGGAGTACTCAAATGGAGCGGAGACCACAAACTTCCACATCCTGTACTGGAAGGACTGCGTGTCTTCTGGCATGTAACGGGTCAGAGGTTTGGCGTTGATGGCAAAATCAATACAAGCCCTCTATAAAAATAAAATAAACAAATGTTTCATTAGCCTTTTTACGGTTCAACATTTGCAAGCATTCATGCAGATCCACACTGATGTCAGTAACTGGTGTGTAAAACGGACCAGACGGCTACATTTAATGGGTTTTTTCTCCTTATCCAACACATTCTCACACCCGAAGCGTTGAAAAATGATGATGGGTGACCAAGCGTTTGAGGAGGCGCGCTGTGCCAGAGCGTCGATCTCGAACGCCCGCAATAAAACACACATTTAACCGACGTTTAACCTCTAACCTCCTGCTATTTAACCTTCCCCCAGCCGCAAGGTTAGGGGTAGGGTAGGGGTGAGGGGAAGGTTAAATAGCAAGAGGGCAAAGGTCACCATTCGGTGGCACAGCGCATCAGAAACAAACGCTTGGTCACCTTCATCATGTTTCGACCCTCTGGGTGTGAGAATGTGTTGCCTCATAAGCAAAACCAAAGGGTGCGTTTGCGTCTTTTCTTCACGTTTGTCTTGGAGGACCAGAAAGGTCCGTTTTGTTTCTGACTCAGAGATCACAGACCCTCAGAAGTTTGGTTTTAAAAACACACCTTAAAGGTAATTTTAGGTATTTCCGACGACAGCAAATCACAGTTAAACAATAGGTCCTGATTAAAGTCACATAAGAGACATCTGTTCCCCTCCCTGGACTGCCACCTTACCATGCTGGAGGGGTTTGAGTGTCCCAGTGCTTCTAGGAGCTGTCTGAGTTTTTACGCCTCTGGTAGGCCGAGTGGGAAGCAGCTGGGATGAGGTCTAAATCCGAGACCATGGTCTTGAGTCAGATCAGGGTAGGATGCCTTCTCCGGGTCAGGGATGAGGTCCTGCCCCAAGTGGAGCAGGTTAAGTATCTCGGGGTCTTGTTCACGAGTGAGAGAGAGATGGAGCGGGAGTTCGACAGACAGATTGGTGCTGCAACTGCAGCGATGCAGGTGTTGTCCTGACCTGTCCAGGTGAAGAGACAGCTGAGCCAGAAGGCTGATCTACGTTCTTACCCTCACCTATGGTCACTCCACATGGAGACGAGCCAGTTGAGGTGGCTCAGGCATCTGGTCATGATGCCTCCAGGACGCCTCCCTGGTGAGGATGTCGGGCACGCCCAACCAAGACGAGACCTAAAGGTAGACCCAGGACACGTTGAAGGGACTATGTCTCTCACCTGGCCAGGGAACGCCTTGGGACTCCCCCAGAGGAGCTGGCCCAAGTGGCTGGGGAGAGGGAAGTCTAGGTCTCCCTGCTTAGACTACTGCCCTTGACCTTGGATAAGCGGCTGAAAATGGATGGATGAATGAAAGAGTCTTCTCCTTGAACTGCTACCAACTTACTGTGATGGAGGATTTTGGATGCCCTAAAGATCACTGTTTGGGCCTTATGCAGAAGCTGTGGTTCTAACTTGGTTCTGACATGTCAGTGGACCAGCTCAGACTGAGAGACCATCTAAAGGCTCAGGAACCCTCTGCAGGTGTTCTGGATTCATCAGCTGATCAGAGTGGGACACTGGGAGTCACTGAACTTTTTCACAGTATTCTGATTGTCTGAGATTTGGAATGTGGCCTTTCATCAGCTGTGAGCCATAATCATCACAGGCATAACAGATCAAGGCTGAAATATCTGGATTAGCATGAGATGAGCCTGTCTCATAGATTAGTTTCACCTTTTAGGCTGAATTTGTGACATAAATGAACTTTTACACCAGATGGTAACTTTTTAAGTTTCACCGGTAGGTTACAGGAGGGGAGTTGTCTCAGGTTGTTGTTTAGGAGCGAGGGACAGAGAGAGGGGGTAATGAATAGGTGGTCAGCAGTGATGTGGACACTGAGAGGAAGAGGAGACTAAAAAGAAGCCAAAAAGTGTGTTCATGTATTGAGCAGACACTTTAGTCCAAAGTGACTTACAGGGGTGATGAAGCCATGGGGTTGCCCTTGAAGCTAACAAACACTATTCCGTGAGTCCTAGGTGGCAGTGAGGCAGCATGATCAATCACACAGAGAAGCAAACATGGAGCGGAGCGAGGAGCTCGGACCTCCAGGAGACTCTCAGAGCAGAACCATTGCTTCTCCACATTTAGAGGAGCCAGCGAAGGTGGGTGCCTCCTAGGGGAGGTGTTTCCGATCAGCAGGAGGCCCCTAGGTTGAAGCTGCACACTCAGGAGGAAGTTTCTCTCTAGGCTGGCAGGGAATAGCATGGGGTCCCAATGAAGGAGCTGGTGACGTCGCGTCAGAGAAGATGGTCTACCTCATCATGCAGACATCTTTCTCAGCACGGCCTACACACACCATTTCATTTGTCGGTTCATTTCACCCACCAGAGTGAGAATCAGAGCTTTCCAAGTGATTATGAACTTCTGGTTTTGCTCTCGGTTGCTCTAAAGGGAACACGCCGTTTGTCAGAAGTGACGTTGTTTATGGGAATCAGTGCCGAGTAGAACAGAGGCAGTAATGAATCATGTTAGTAGTGTTTATGTTTGGTTTAACTGCTTCCTGTAGCAAGTCAACTCACACTTTTGGTTCTGGTTCTGTCAACCCGGTGGAAACTCCTTTACCTCATTCTTTTCCAAGCTGCACTCAGACAGAGCCTTGTCTCCCTGCTCCTGGAAGGTGATGATGATCAGAGCAACAAAAATGTTGACAAAGAAGAACGGAAAGACCACAAAGTACACCACATAGAAGATGGACATTTCTATCCTGTAGCCAGGACTGGGACCCTGGTCTTCGAAGGTGGCATCCACAGAGTGTTTCAGAACTCTGTAAGGAAAGATTTAAAACATGAGACAAAATACTCATCACGCTTCACTGGCAACAGTCATTTTACGAAGAATCAAAAATGATTCACAGAATACAATCAGAAGCAGACAGAACAACAGCAGCGGCTCTGACGCGAGCCGCGGGAGCTTCTAGCTCTCTCCTGCTTTCAAATGGCCCGTACGGCTCTCTGGAACAATGAACATGCAGCTACAAATGTTGATCAGAACGCTGTTGAACAAGAGTTGGTGAGACTTACGTGGGCCAGCCCTCCCCAGTGGACACAGTGAAAAGAGTAAGGAATGCCCACAGAACATTGTCGTAATGGAATTCGTACTTCTTCCACTCTCTGGGCATTGCAGCCACCTCGTCTTTATCGTAGTACAGAAACTGTCCTCTGGAAGGCATGAAGTGGTAAGCGGTGTTAGGCTGGAGCGCACAAACGTTTAACACGTAACAATAAAAGATTTTCAGATGTGGGCTGAGAGCGTTGAGGCTGGTAGACCCACTTGCAGTCCTTTTGCAGGGCTTTGGACTCATCAGTGCAATAGAAGAACTTCCCCTTGAAGAGCTGCACTGCAATAACAGCAAAGATGAACATGAAGAGGATGTAGACGATGAGGATGTTCAGCACGTTCTTCAGCGAGTTGACCACGCAGTCAAACACCGCCTGAGAAAACAGAACACACACACACACACACACATTTTAAACCTGCAAGACATGTCAGACTCATTTCTCTAATAATAATGTTTACTGTTCCAGTGAGTCCATTACAGCAGTGTGAAGCCATCAGAGCAAGGGGAATACAAAGAGTACTATCTCAGTATGACAAGAACCTTTTGAGATATTAAAACTACCACGGTGGATGTACTACAAAGCCGAGCAGGATGTCAAAGTGATATATATGTGTGTGTGTATATATATATACTGTATATTGTGTGATCTTTCAATTGCTAAAACAAGATACGGCTCCTATTAGCACATGGCCCAGATCTGCAGCAGGGATGGTCTAACACACACTAACTGCTTCATGTCTGTTTGTGGTTTGTAAGAGACCCATCCTGCATGCTGCACCCATCAAGCCAAGCCCTGACCAAGGCTGCAACCCATTAAACCCCCCCCACAACCTGGAACTCGTACACCTCCTTCACACGACATGAGCAATCAGCTATAACATGAAGAAATCCCATTTACTGACTTGGCAGGGGTTTATTGACTAGTAATCACTAGTAACTTGAACTAACTAATGCTAGCATAAACCAGGAGAGGTGTCTTAGTAAGACCTTTAGTTTTGGCAGACGTTTGATGGTCTTGAGAGGTCTGAGAACCCGAAGCACCCTCAGGGACTTGATAGTGCTTATGTCTTTGCCTTTACTCCCCCTGGAAACAAAAACAGTTAGTTAAACCACAAACAACATGCACCTAAAATATTTTTCTTTTATGGCAATAACATACAAACAGTGTTTTGCATCAACGTCTAAAATGTGTTGGAATTGTAACTGAATTTGAGTTCAAGAAATGTTAAATAATGGAAGGATGTGAAGGGTTCAGGTATGCTGAGAAAGAAAGGCAAGTTGAACAAAGCTTTCAATCATAAAAGCTTAGAAACTCAGACACACTCTGACTTATAACAAGGGGATCATGATTCACCATGCTGCCTCTGCCACCTAGGCCTGACTGGTGCGTGTTTGTCGTTAGCCTCCAGGCCAACCTGCTGGCTTCATTACCACCTGTACTTCACCTTGGACAAATGCGTCTGCTAAATACAGAACAACACGTTCTCACATCCAAAGCACTGAAAAATGGCACTGGGTGACCAAGTGTTTGTTTCAGACACGTTAGGAGGCGACATGCTGCGCCACAGCATCATTTTCCGACTGCCGCGGGATTTCACCGATTTCTGACCTTTACCCTCTTGCGGATGCAAAACTTTGCTTCTAGTCGTAACGTCTCTCTCAAACACGGTTACCGGGAAGTTTAGAAAGAGAAACAGGGTTAAGGTTTGGATAAGTGTGAGGGGAAGGTTAAATGGGTTAAAGGTTAAATGTCGGTGAAATGTCGAAAACCGACGCTCTGGCACAGTGCGTCGTTTCCCAGCCGCTTGTTCACACAGCGTCATTTTTCGATGCTTTGGGTGTGAGAACGTGTCGTACATCAACATAAATATATCACATCTGGAATTGGGCTAGATTGTAATATTTCTAAGCCCATGACAGCATCAAGGAACCAGGTAGCAGCTACACTTGCACACTTTCACCAAGTCAGTTCTGTGACTACCTCCAGCTCAGAGGGGCAACAGGTTCACTGCATGACTGTGAAATGCGAGCCCGCAAGGATTCCCAGCCACCAGAGTGCCTTTGAAGACTAGAGGTGTTGTACCAACAGCTGGACCCTGGGAGCTGGTTAATGCTCTTTCCACATACCAAAGAACCAGTCTGGTTCAAGTAACCCTCAGGCTTGTTGGTGGTCAGAGTTGGATTTCAACAGAGTTGCCGTTCATCACCGGCCGTGGAGCTGGGGTGGAGGGGGCTAAGGTTGTTGGCCGGACGATCTTGTCTCTGCTTCACGAGATTGATGTGGCTTCATTTAGCAATTACTTTCAGCTCTTGGTGACGAGGTTCACAGCTGAGATTAATGCAGCTGGGGTAAGGATTGGCACCTCCAAATCAAGGGGGGTAAGGGGGGGGGGGGGGGGTAGACATGCCCTCTATGGTCATGGGATTGGCCAAGGACGAATTTAGTTGCGGGTCCCACTTGAGGAGCCAGGCTGGAGGAGGGCTGCTACCTCCATCACCCCGACATGAATAACAGAAACACGTGTACTCTCCCAGATGAGCCCAGATGCTGGCTGATGCCTACTGAGGTTGCTGGTCATTTAAATCATACAGACTGCTACGCTGAGATGCTACCAGTTCATCCAACTGACATTCACAGGAGCTAACTACTAAATTCAGTAAAGAGAAATATTAGAGCAGATCTTTGTCAGGTATAGACCTGATGCTTCTGTAGCACTGACAGTCTGGACACCTTTAAAAAGCAGCTGAAGACACTTCTACTTAACCCTTTAGGCGCCACAGTTTTTCCAGTAAAATATGAATTTTTTACATCACTATTTAAAGAGCTTGTAGCTTAAATCTGGTTAGAGACAGAGGAATATTGTAAGTTAGAAAAATCTTCAGTACGAGCCAAATTTTGTGATAGGAACAAATTCACTCACATAATTTGCATATTATGACATCATCTGGTGGCAGCCATATTGGATTGCATCACATTTGCAGATTTTAGTTTTTTTAATGTTTTCGTCTTATTTTCTTACTGTTGTTATTGTTTATGATACATATATACATATTCCTATGTAGACATATATAACTATCTATGTATATGTATATAATATTTATTACTTTATTGGTATTTTGTTATGTTTACTGCGTATCAATCAAGAACACTGTTTTGGTGCTTCAGTGTCATGAACACATTTCACTCATCCCTTCTTTGGTTTATACACACACACACACACACACACACACACACACACACACACACACACACATATATATACAGAGGTGGAAAGTAACGAATTACATTTACTCACGTTACTGTAATTGAGTAGCTTTTTTGTAAATTTTTACATTTTAAGTCGTTTTTAAAAGCTGTACTTTTACTTTTACTTGAGTAAGTTTTTAAAAAAGAATTGTAATTCGCTACATTTTAAATCATATCCGTTACTGAGTAAAAATAAATTGTAGGCTTAATAAATTAAAAATATTATGTGTAGCAGCGTTGGAGCGGAAAGAGACACCTGCATGAGCGCCGCGTCTAAACCGGGGGGGTACACGCTTTATGATGAGGACAAACAGCCATTTTTACCGCAGTTTTGCTCAAAAACATCAGTTCAGTCCCTGTGATCCACTCGCTGTTTACCTCCTCTCTCCCTCCTCTCCTGTGGGTTGGAACCCGCACCTTCGCGCACCGGTGTGACTTCATCAGAATTCTGCTCGGTTCGGCAACCAGACTCGGTTCCGCGTTTGAAATGTGTTTCCTTACCGCGCACGGCAGCGGCAAAATAACGTTTAGCGCTCCTAACAAGCGGATTAACAGCGCTCTGCTCATAAAACAGAAGACCTGCAGGCCTCTGTGAGTTAAAACATCCTGATACTGTTCAGGTGTAAACATTGTGCTCCATCCCTGTTTGAACTCAGAAGATGCTCCTTGATGCCACAGCTATGTGATGACTTAGCTTGTTTCTTTATTTTACTCCAGAATAAGAGATTACTTATTACTAAAGCAGTTCAGTGTAGTTAAATTAGTCGTGGTGTGTGTGTGTGTGTGTGTGGGACTGCATGAGACAGCATGGTTTCATCAAATCCATGCATCCTATATCTTGGCTGAAGTAACGGCTCAGGAAAATAACTTATATTTAATAAATAATGATGTCTCTGCAGTGTTTATGATAATGTTTTATCTTATATTGGACCTATCTTTGGTCTGGGAGGTGTAACTTATCATGATACAAGCCTTTTAAAACATGTTAAAGTGTTACAAGAGGAGATAAATGCATGAATTTAAAGTTCATGTTTGGAGACCAACCTTCACTGTTTGGAGGCTCACGCTGGTGAGGAGACACCATCAGTTCTAGCAACACCTGGGCTCCCAAGGCCTGTTCTGACAGGATGGATGTTACGGGACCCTTAAGGATTCCAGTTTGATGATTGGAGGATTATTTAGGAGGATTGGGATGAACAAACTGGTTTCAGTGGTGAAGGGTTAAAGGTATTGGCTCGGCATTAAAATTGTAGAAATGCAAAATAACTACACTTTATTATCTATATAAACATGTCCTGGGTTCAGTTTTTTATTTTATTAAGGACTTTTGTCATAAATCATTACAGAAAATCCAAATCCTCTCCTCCAGACAGTGAAGAACTGTTTCGCATACGTCACTCCAGCACGTAAAACAAGCTAGCTGCTGATGCTAGTATTGTGAATCACTGTTATTTGTTTACTTTGATGCTCCTAATTATTACGTAAAATTGCGTTTACAGCTGCAGCAAAAGGTCTGGGCCATGTGTCCGTGTCCTACACACATTTTTAAATAACAGGTCTGATCTAAAATAATAACCTACACCTATAAATCCATCTAGAACCACACCGCTACTTCTGGACTCCAGACGAGTCCCGTTAGCATGACTGCAGCAAAACTAACCGTGTTCGCTCCGGTAAGGAAAGAACAAGTCCTTTGGGAAAGCTATGACACACACACACGTACGCACGCACACACGCACACACACACACACGCACGCACACACACACACACACACGCACACACACAGATATAATCTAAAAGATGATCTCTATATTTCAACATTAGAACCTCCATGACATCCTGGATTAGTGCAAACAACGAGTTGGGCTAAGGAGTTACTCCAGCATCAGGAAGATTTATTCTGGTAAATTGTTGGTTAAATATTTTCCAGAGTTATGTCAATAAATACACACAGGACACATGACGGAGCTAAGACCAGCTGAAAACTTGTCAGCTTAGAGCTCCCAGTGGAGCACAGAAATGAAATATTTAAGAAAATAAACAAACTGTACCGATTTTGGTTCTGAAGATGAACAGAATCCTCCTCTATGTCCAAATCAGGTTGCAGGTCTTCTGAGTCAAACGGTCTAAAACATGTCTGCACCTCTGGTAGTGATATCCAGCTGGCGGGGTCGGAGTTCGGTTGAACTTCTCCAGTAATCTAATATCCGTTCTCGTCGCCGTATCCCAGAGAAAAAAACAAATCTGATGGACTAGTAGAGGCTTCAGAAGCTACATCTGACTGATGACACATTGTTCTCTGCTATAACGTTAACGCAGAAACAGCGGAGCCAGGCGTTGTTTACTACAGCTGTTTCAGCAGAGCTCCAGTGAAACGTCACCAGCTGCCCAGGGCTTAGACCGGAAGTTAGTTTCTGTTTTTCCTGCG
>SSNQ01000197.1:1588342-1600597 GCA_006942095.1 Nothobranchius kuhntae | reverse complement strand
AACACACCACCCGGGCAACAAAGGAGTGGCTCCGTAAGAAGCATTTGAAAGTCCTGGAGTGGCCTAGCCAGTCTCCAGACCTCATCCCCATAGAAAATCTGTGGAGGGAGTTGAAAGTCCGTGTTGCTCGGCGACAGCCCCAAAACATCACTGCTCTCGAGAAGATCTGCATGGAGGAATGGGCCAAAATACCAGCTACTGTGTGTGCAAACCTGGTAAAGACCTATAGTAATCGTTTGACCTCTGTTATTGCCAACAAAGGTTATGTTACAAAGTATTGAGTTGAATTTTTGTTATTGACCAAATACTTATTTTCCACCCTGATTTACAAATAAATTCTTTAAAAATCCTGCCATGTGAATTCATGGATTTTGTTTCACATTCTGTCTCTCCACTATTACACCTTGAAATGGCGGTGAGGTATTAAAAATATTGAGAAGATCTTGAAAAAGTCTTGAAAAGGTATTAAATTTAACTTCAAGATTCCTGCATATATCCTGAAGAAGGGCAGTTGATTGTTGTTACTGCTTCCATAGTCAAGCAGAGGAGCCTACAGTAGCATATATGTACTTTTTCATGATTTCATCTGTATGTTGTGTAATGTTTGAAGTCTGTTGCATCTCTGTCTGAGGTGTTTTTTTGCATAGCAAAGCTGCCCTCCCTGTGGAGGGTAACTCTGAAGTGCCTTTTTTCCTTCCACCCGAACCAATCCTCATGTCACCCCTCTGATCTCTATTAAGGTAGGGTTGTGAATGACCACAGTCACCAATTCTTGTCATATGTCTTTGCCTATGTATGTATGTCTGATCTCAGAATTCAAATTCAATTCAATTCAAAAATACTTTATTAATCCCAGAGGGAAACTGATTGCTGCAGTAGCTCAGAATAATAATAATAATCAAGTCATCAAAGAGTTGTTGTATATTACAATGGCTGTTGGCAGGAAGGATCTCCAGTAGCGGTCAGTGTTGCAGCCAAACTGAAGAAGCCTCTGACTGAAGACACTCTTCCGTTGTCGGACAGTCTTGTGAAGAGAACGCTCAGGGTTGTCCATCATTTTCTTGATTCTCTGGAGAATCCTTCTTTGCATGATCTCCTCCAGCGGTTCCACAGTCGTCCCCAGAACAGAACCAGCCTTTTTTATTAGGCTGTTGAGCCTTTTCAGGTCCCTGCTTCTGATGCTGCTACCCCAACAGACGATGACTGAAGAGATCACACTCTCAACTACAGACTTGTAGAAGATCTGCAGCATCTTGCTACAGACATTGAAGGACCTAAGCATCTTCAAGAAGTGCAGTCTGCTGTGTCCCTTCTTGTAAACGGCTTTGCTGTTCTTTCTCCAGTCCAGTCTGTTGTCCAGGTGAACTCCAAGGTATTTGTATTCCTCAACCACCTCCACTTCTTCTCCCATGATGGAAACAGTGTTTGACTCCACCCTGTTTCTTCTGAAGTCTAAAATCATCTCCTTTGTTTTGTTCACGTTCAAGGTCAGATGATTGTTTCCACACCATGCCACAAAGCGCTCCACCAGCTCTCTGTACTCAGCTTCCTGTCCATCTCTGATACACCCGACAACTGCAGAGTCATCTGAGTATTTCTGTAGATGACAGGTCTCTGATTTATACTGGAAGTCTGAGGTGTACAGGGTGAAAAGGAATGGTGAGAGTACAGTCCCCTGTGGTGCTCCAATGTTACTGATCGCCTGGTTTGATGTGCAGTTCTTCAGCCTCACAAACTGTGGTCTGTTTGTCAGGTAGTCTTTAATCCAGGCGATAGTTGAGTTCCCCACCTGTGTCTTCTGGAGTTTCTGGCAAAGTACATCAGGCTGGATTGTGTTAAATGCACTGGAGAAATCAAAGAACATGACCCTCACAGTGCTGCCTGCTTTGTCCAGATGACAGTGGGTTGGTTGAAGCAGCTGGATGACGGCATCTTCAACTCCAACTCCATGGCGATAAGCAAACTGCAGCGGGTCCTGATATGTTCTAGTTTGCTTAATCAGGTGGACCAACAGGAGTCTCTCCAGGACCTTCATGATGTGGGATGTCAGGAAACCGGTCTGTAGTCGTCATTGACTGATAGGCGAGTTTTCTTTGGAACAGGAACAAGGCAGGATGCCTTCCACAGGACTGGAACCTTCTCCTGGGCCAGGCTGAGGTTGAAGAGGTGCAGCAGAATCCCACAGAGCTGCTCTGCACAGGCCTTCAGTACTCTGGGGCTGACACCATCTGGACCTGCAGCCTTGTTCCTGTTCAGTCTCTCCTGCTGCCTCTTCACCTGACTTCTAGAGACAGATAGGTGGGAGGGGGAGGTAAATGAGGCAGCAGCATCTCCTGACTTGGTTGAAGACAGATGTATAGAACAAGAAGAGTCC
The DNA here is from genome assembly GCA_006942095.1 of Nothobranchius kuhntae. Classification (NCBI taxonomy): domain Eukaryota; kingdom Metazoa; phylum Chordata; class Actinopteri; order Cyprinodontiformes; family Nothobranchiidae; genus Nothobranchius; species Nothobranchius kuhntae. The sequence continues at coordinate 1,598,223 of SSNQ01000197.1, read as the reverse complement.
ATGACTGTGTTAGAGGATAAAAGAGCTGGCGTGTGACAGGAAAATGTTGGATCAGAGGAGGATGGGACGTCTGATTGGCTGGGGACAGGCGAGGAGGATGCTGGGTTTGTCCCTGAACTGAACCTATTGAAGAACTTGTTCAGTTCATTGGCTGTGTCCAGGCTGCCATCTGTGCAATCCTTCCTCTGCTTGAAGCCTGTGATCTTCTTCATCCCTGACCAGACATCTCTGATATTGTTCATCCGTAGTTTGTTCTCCAGCTTCTTCCTGTATGCCTCCTTGCTGTCTCTGATCTTGATCTTCAGTTGCTTCTGTATACTCCTCAATAATTCCCTGTCTCCCTCCTTGGAGGCTCTTTTTTTCCTCATTTAGCAGATTCTTTCACTGGTGATCCAGGGTTTGTTATTAGCGAAGCATCTCACTGTTCTGGTGGGTATGATGTTGTCCACACAGAAGTTTATATAGTCAGTGACACATCCAGTCATGGCATTGATGTCCTCTTCATATCCTTGGCAGAGAGTCATATAATCTGTGGTCTCAAAACAACTCTGTGGGGCTTCTTCAGCATCCTGTGACCATTTTCTCACAGTTCTCCTTGTCACAGGTTGCCTCTGAACAAGTGGTTTGTATTCTGAGCAGAGAAAAACAAGATTGTGATCTGATTGTCCCAGAGGAGGCCTAGTTTTGGACATGTATGCATTCTTTACATTTGCATAACACAAATCCAATGTCTTGTTTTCTCTGGTGGAGCAACTGACAAACTGTTGAAATGTTTGAAGTGTAGCAGAGAGCGAGGCATGATTAAAATCACCAGATATAGCCATAAATGCATTGGGGTGCTGGGTTTGTAGCTTATCGACAATGGAACTGATGGCATCACATGCATTCTCAGTAATGGCTGAAGGTGGAATATAAACGGTTGCCAAGACAATACTGGTGAACTCTCTTGGCAAATAATATGGGCAACAATTTACTACCAAGAGTTCAACATCTGGGCTGCAGAGACGACATTTCACTGAAACATGACCTGGATGGCACCATCTGTTGTTGAAAATCACTGCCACTCCACCTCCTTTTCTTTTCCTGCTCCTCTTCAGATCTCTGTCTGCTCATACAGTCAGGAATCCTGGCAGAGAGACGCTGGAATTGGGGATATGGTCCTGCAGCCACGTCTCAGTGAAACACATAACGCTACACTGTCGAAACTCTGGCTGAGTCCTTGAAAGGCTTGGAGTTCATCCATCTTGTTGAACAGTGATCTCACATTGCCCATTATGATCGATGGAAGAGATGGTTACAATTTCCTCTTTCTCTGTCTCCGTTTTGCTCCCGCTCTGCACCCACGCTTCTTGCGTTTTAGCTCATTTGGGATTTGTGGCTTCAGTTGAGGTATAATTTCAGCCTTTCCAATGTTAATCAGCTGCTCCGGATTGTAAACCAGCTTGTTGCCATGGTTACGCATCATAACAAATGCTCAAAAATGAAGAAAGTGAAAAAATAGCTGTAAAAATCCTCCAAGCTTCACAGCACCAGAAACAGAAAAGTAAAATGTCCATAAAATACCGTTCCTCCCGAGAAACCAGAAGAAAAAATGCCCAAGAAAAGGCTAAACGTAGTCAACAGAGCTACTCCAACATGCAGCCACCCAGAGCAGCGCAGTTCCGGAAAAAAAATGTATACTATTGTGTGTACTGAAACTCTAATTTCCCTCTGGGATTAATAAAGTATCTTTTAATTAATTGAATCGAATCACCATCAGTGTGTGAATTTGTGTGTGAATGGATGAATGATACACTGGTGTAAAGCGCTTTGGAGTCCTTACTCTGAGAGGCGCTATACAAGGGTAGGTCATTTAACACAAGAATTTAAAGAGCAAGTCACCCCCAAATTACATTTTTTTTTTGCTGATAAACTAAATAAAGGAGTGTCTAATCATGCTACAGACACGTGTAGTCAATAATTTGGCAGTTCAGTGCATCTTGGTTAAAATTCAAATATTCTGCCTAAAACTGTCAGTGTTGCGTCGTCGTCAGGGAAAAGTTCTGCACTGTATTTGAATTTAAATCTGCCACCGCTATTGGCTAAGAGGTATGCTATGATGTCATCTGGTACATTATGATGTGATAATGCCATTGTGAGCCTGTGTGTGTGTGTATTTGTTAGCGGCTCCGCCCTCTCGGTCTGCCTGGCAACAGCATGTGTTGCATTTTTCAAACATGAAGTGGGAGTGAAGTAAGTTTCTTGTAGGGGGTGACTTGCTCTTTAAGTATCTGAACACCCTGACATCTTACAGGTTCTCCTAAGAAAACATGGAGGCATCTGAAATTCACATTGTATGATTTTTAAAGACTTCCTTTGTACAGTATTACACTGCTGCGCATACATATTTGAACACCTGGAAATCAGCAAGATTCTGGCTGTCAAAGACCTGCTACTCTGCCTGTAGAAAGTCCACCTCTACTCCACTTATTAATCTAAATCAGTAGCACCTGTCTGAGCTTGTTAGAGACACCTGTTCATCCCCGACCAGTCAAACTCCAACCATGGACAAGACCAAAGAGCTGTCAAAAGACACCAGAGACAACATTGTGGACCTTCAGAAGGCTGGAAAGTGCTACGGGGCAATCACCACACTGCTTGGAGCAATAGTTAGAAAATGGAAGAAGCTCAAGATGACTGTTAGTCTCCCTCAGACAGAGGCTCCATGTAAGATCTCACCTGGTGAGCTATCACTGGTAAGAAAGGCCAGGAATCAGCCCAGAACTGCATGGGAGGAGCTGGTAACATGATGAGAGCTGGGACCACAGGTTCAAAGGTCACTGTTGGTAGAATGCATGGAAGGTTCTCCTGCTCAAGTCAACACATGTCCAGTCCCATCTGAAGTTAATCAGTGACCATCTGTGTGCTCCAGAGGAGACATGGGAGAAAGCCGTGTGGTCAGAAGAGTCCAAAACACAACAGTTTAGCCAAATCTCCACTTGGGTGGAAACATCATGATTAGGGGCGCTTTTCTGTCAAAGGGACAGGAAGACTGCACTGTCTTAAGAAGAGGAATGGGGCCAACAACCTCCTTCAGAGCACTGAAGATAGGTCACGGCTGGGTCTTTCCCCTGACATGTAGCCAGGGGAACTACAGAGTGGCTCGGTGAGACACATATCGAGGTTCTGGAGTGACCTAACCAGTCGCCGGACCTAAATCCAGTAGAAAATCTTCGGAGGGTGCTGAAAGTCTGTGTTGCTCAGCAACAGCCCTGAACCCTGACAGCTTCAGAGGAGATCTGTGTGGAGGAGTGGGCCAGCATCCCTTTTGTCCTCTGTAAATGCAAACCAGAGCTTCTGTGCCACATACTAACACTGATTTTATCAGGTGTTCTAATTCTTGAACAGCACAATAGAAATAAATTCTTTAAAAACCATTGCAGCGGTGTGTTGGGTCAAGCGAGGCTGTGGGGAGAGAGAGCCATGAGGACAGCGGCAGCAGAGGAGGAACCCACAGCTGCTGCTGATGACCAGGCTGACCTGCTTGACCTCGGAGGGCCTCCATGTCTTCCCCTGAGAGGCGTTGACATCTGCACACTGATGTGTGATCTGTGTAGGTGACCCCGACAGGCAGCTGCTGCTGCTATAACCATACTGATTCTTGTAAAAGGGTCTCTCACGGTGCAAACACACCTCTAAAGCAAGTTTCAGACCCCTCCATCATTTCTACGTGGGAGAACTTCCAAAATCACAGGGTGTTCAAAAACCTACGCTCCCCACGAAAAACCACATGAGCTGTGTGTGTGTGTGCGTGCGTGTGTGTGTGTGTGTGTGTGTGTGTGTGTGTGTGTGTGTGTGTGTGTGTGTGTGTGTGTGTGTGTGTGTGTGTGTGTGTGTGCATGCCATCATTACTAATTTACTGACATTTTCTGTTGAATGTGGTTTAACATGTTTTACTTTCATGCTTCTGGGACAGGAAGTGGATTCAGTCTAACAGAAATGTAATCTTAACGTTTTGCTACCGGCTAAAAACACGTTACTGGTTACGGCTGCTTCAGCTCTTACAGAGCAGAGTGTTAGAGGGCTGTGAAATCACGCTGACAGAAACCAGAGACACAATGTCCAGAAGCAGCTTGGACTTGCCTTTTTGACATGGATCAGCTGTGAGGAACCACGGTTAAGACAAGCGTTGTGTTTTAGCCGCCGTTTTGTCATCCTCACTACTTAAAGGAACTCCAACTAGACTCACTGGACATGTTTCTGAGATTAAAAAGGTGAAAACGTTTTGGAGACAAATGGCTAAAGCAGCCTGAGCTGAAGGGGAAGAGGCTTTTTTAATTGAAAGCTTTCATATTATGGATAGTTACACTTTGGTTTAGCAGGAAAACGGGTGTTTGATGGCTCTGAAGATGAGTATGGGAGGGTTGGGGGGGGGTCAGTATGCAGGTAAAGGTGGGCTCCCCACCTGGTCACACCTTGTTGCGATCTATTTGGGGGAAAACAAGGTACAGCACATTTATGGATGCTTCACACACAGACCAAATAAAGCACATGGTTGCATCACATAACAACACATTTTCCATTACAGACAAACAGTTAAGCTGCCGGTTTGCAGCAGATGCATCCAGCACTGCCCAGCCCAGCAAAGGTCACACACGGTTGCACCGCCTTTGGCTCTGATTACACACATCCTCTGTGGCGGTGCTTCAATAAGCATCTGTGATGTCACCTGATGCATCTCCATCCAGTGTTGCTTTACTGTCTCACCCAGATGTTGCACTGATGGTAGTCTGACCGCTGCACAAAGCCTTCTGCAGCACATCCCAAAGGTTCTCACTGCGGTTAAGGTCTGAACTCAGGCTTGTTTAAGAAATAAAAAGCAGTTTGTTGCACCAGTTGGGGTAAATAACTCGTTCCCAACTGAAAGATAATGGCCCTTGCAGTAATTATCCAACAGGAGGCTCCTACTTATTTGCTCAGCCCTCAGGCTTCATTAGCGACATTTTAGTCCATTTGGGCAGTTTTTTGTTTTTCTTTTTGACGCCATTTCACCACCGTTTGTGCATATGGTACAAAATGTTGTCGCAAAACCTCTCTCTGAACAAATTTTGAAATTCAATTTGGAATTTTTAAAATAGACTAAGGGAACAGTATGAAAAAAAACACTAGACACTTGAGACTTTAGAGGACAAAAACGTCCGCTTGTAAAAGTGGCCATAAAAAAGGTATACATTCATATTTTATTTGCTTTTTTCATAGATCTGTTGAACAACTTCAGCCCTGCTCAAGCATAAAAAAATCTATCATTTTGAGGCTTTTAACCCTTGAAATGCCAGTTTGAATACTCAAAGTCATTGCTGTAATTTATGAAAAAAAAACCCCACAAAAACTGAGTTATTTTCTAAAAAAGACATTTTTTTGCCTGGGGTGTTTAGTACAAATCAGTCTTGATCATGTTATGAAAAATCTAAAATTTAGAATTGTTTGCATTTATAGTTTTTACAGAGCAACAGATTTAAAATGTACTATACACTCGAGCCACTGGAGGACAAAACGTCCACTTTTAAAGCTGGTTTGAAAATGGTCCAGATTCATATTTTTTTCTGCTTTTTGGGCCTAAATCTTGTGATCAACTACAGTTCTGATCAAAAAAATCAAATATTGAATATTTATCTCAATCTCAACCCAAAAGGTGGTTTGCACTGAAGTCAGTGGGACGTTTTGGTCCATAACAGGCACAGGAGGGTGGTTCATTTTAAATCTGCTGCTACACAAAAACTTAAAAAGCATAAAATGTGATATGTTTCCAGACTCTTGACATATCCAAGGCTGATTTAAAAAATGATTTCAGTCACTCAAAATATGTTTTATGTAAAATATCTCCTCTTTTGTCTGCTTTGTACATGAAAAAATGAGCATCGCATATTCAAACTGGCATATGAAGGTTTTTATGTTTGAGCAGGGCTGAAGTTGTTAAACAGATCCATGAAAAAAGCAAAATAAAAATATGAATGTACACATTTTTATGGCCACTATTACAAGCGGATGTTTTTGTCCTCTAATGACTCTTTAGGATGAAATTTAAAGTGAAGCCTGAGGGTTAAAGTGCAGGTAGAGACGTTTATTGGGCCAGGCGGTGTGTAGCATTGTATCCAACAGAAACATCACTCAGACGCGTCTTTAAGGGTTAGGCTGTGTAGTTAATGCAGGTTATCTAGTTGTCTCTCTCTCGTGTTTCAACTATTAAATAATACAATTCATCAGTGGCATGAAACCAGAGCTCAGCCATCTCTGTCTGCAGAGCTGAGATGGCTGAGCTGTGTGAACGTAGACCTGGTGTGACTGGTCTTAGACCTGCGGTCCGCCACACAGTCTCCTAATGTGCATGCTAGGGAGACCCGTCTCCGAGTCTGACACCAGCTCACGCCCCCAGGCAGCAGCCTGTTTGCTACATTGGTGAGCCTCGGATGAATTAATAATAACGAACATGAAATGGATGAATAATTGCAGTCCAAGCAGAGCTGTGGCGAAGCAGCATGCTGATGGAAATAGCTCCCTGCAGAGGCTCAGAGTGTGGCACGGAGAGATGAACGTTCACCAAGCAACATGGAGCAGATGAGATGTGTGTTCCCGGCACCGCAGCACACACTGCAAAAGGGCGGAACCACATCCCACGTGCTAGACACGCTGGTGCAACACCAGCTTCAGTTTGCACCCCCAGCACAGGGCGAAGCAGTGGAGCTGGTTCCAGGACCAGAGGAAAGGTACAGGTGTGCTTTTTAACAATCACTCTTCCATCTGGGCAAATTTTAAAATGTTAGATAAAAATTCTATTAACGAAACTGAATCCAGTAAAAGTCACTGGTGTGCAACAGCTGTTGAATCCCCTTCATCTGTAATAAGAGACGTTAAGAGCCCAGTAACCTGAAGGGGGGCTGTGGCCGTGGGGTCACGTGGAGCACCTCTGAGTGGTAAGTGTCTGACCTGCCAACACATCCTCACGCCTGCGGTAAAACAAACATTTCACCGAATTCTGACCTTTCCCGTCTTGCTATTTAACCTTCCCTCACCCCATCCTAACCTTTACCCTCTTGCACTTCCCAAACTCTGCTCCCAGTTGTTACGTCCCTCTCCAGCGCGGTTAACGGGAAGTGTAGAGTGAGCAACAGGGTTAAGGCCAGGATGGGGATGAGGGGCAGGTTAAACAGCACGAGGTTAGAGGTTAAATGTCGGTGAAATGTGGGTTTTACCGCTGGCGTCGGAATCGGACACTCTGGCACAGTGCCGGAAAGCGACTGGGACTCCCAAAAGTGTTTGGTCACCTAGCATCGGTTTTGGACACCGGGGTGTGCTGCACCTGCAACAGCCAGAAGTCAGCTGACTGCCATGGAGAAGAAGGAAGAGTTGGTGGCAGCAGAAGCTCAACAGGGGCCCAAAGCCCATCAGATACTTCAAAAACAACTCAAACCTGTGGACCATGGTCCACGTGGGTTTGGCTAAGGGAAACATTAACAGTCGCATTTGTTTGAATTCCTTTGACCCCCCAGGAATAACCTGGGCTACATGAGGTCCCAGGACCAGTTCCTGGACAAACAAGATCCTGAAAACTGAAAGCATCCTGACCCAAAGAGGTCCAGATACACCTGTCCATGCATTTATTTTTACAAGACTTGATTATTTCCCTTCTCTGTGATCAGGATGTTCTAAAGCAGGGGTCACCTAAGCCTTTTCTCCAGGAGCACCACTCAGCCTGAAACAGCCCATCTTAGTGTGGGCTTGGGTCATGACACCTCATAGGTGCAAGGGAGGAGGGGACGTGGCAGCCATGGGGGGGGGGGGGGCACAATTTTTACTCATGACAAAAGAACCTGAGGTGATGAGTTAACGGTGTAAGGTAACAGGAGCACAACAAGCTGAAAAACTGTTGCGGGACATGTTGCTCAGTTTTATGGCTTCTTGTCAGACTCTGAACCAGGAAATGGCTGCAGGCAGTGAAGCAGAACGCAAAAAACTCCGGAGCAATCAGTGACTCCGCCCCCTAGCCAATCAGCTGCCAGAATCACAATGCCAGCCAGTCTCAGCCTTGCCAGGTACCTCAACGGAACAGGGACTAAAAATAGGCGAGAAAGTAGAGGGGAATACCGACCCGTGTCCTTGGTGGGAGCAGTGGTCGGGCTAAGCTGCACCGGTCCAAGTTGCTGTGAGTGTTGGTGGGGAACCACCTCTACTGGTGGCCACGAGTCCCATGGTGCCCCAGGACCCATCTAAAGTGGTTTATAAAAACAGTTTCTCCAAATCGTCTAAACTAAATTTAAAAACTGCTGCCAAAGGCGTTCATGTAGATTTTATCATGACTCATTTCTTTGAAAAACATTTGAATGTGTTTATCATGAAGTTGAGTTTGACTCTGATCTGTTCCAGTGCAAAAGTCACCACTGTATTGAGCTGCTAGCCCTTGGTGTGGATCAGGACCCATGAAGCTGCTCTCAGCTTCACAAAGGGTGGTGAGCCCTGGTCTAAAGGCTCTGAGGCTGCTGAACTGTGCGTGACCGCACCTGTTAGCCTCTTCACACCTGAGATGACTTTTGAAGGTCTGAGCTGTTTTAGAAAGTAAAAAATCTCCTGTCTGGTTGTTCTGATTAGTCTGGATCACAACATTTATCAGATGTTTCAAAGTGAGACAGCTGTGCTGCCACTCAGAGGACGACAGGAACCCCTCAGAAGAACTCCACATGAGCGTACATATACAGTCCAGACAGGGACGGATGGAGCGCACCAAAAGCACACATGTTATAAAGACCCAAATCCTTTAAACATGACACTGTCCCATTTGGTGTTGATGTGTGTTCTTCAGGCAGTGCAGTACAACGCTCCTTGTACACAGGGCTGAGAGGGTGAAGAAATGACTTGTTGCAGTGCAAGTCATGTATGTTTGTTCTCACATACACAGAGACGATGACACACACAGGCACGGGGAGAAAGGCAGAGGAGACATTACCCCATCAAGCTCCTTCAGAGATCCCAGAGCGGAAACAGGGAGAGGTTCATGTCAAACACGCTGTTTAAGGAGTACACACACACACACGCGCATGCATGCACACACACACACACGCGCATGCATGCACGCACGCACACACACACACACACACACACACACACACGCGCGCGCATGCATGCACGCACGCACGCACTCACACTCACGCGCATGCATGCACGCACGCACGCACAAACACACACTCACGCGCATGCATGCATGCACGCACACACTCACACTCACGCGCATGCATGCATGCACGCACACACTCACGCGCATGCATGCACACACACACACACACGCATGCATGCACGCACGCACGCACACACACACACACACACGCATGCACACACACGCTCACACATACACGCGCACACACACACACACACACACACATGCATGCACGCACGCACACACACACACACACACACACACACGCATGCATGCACGCACGCACGCACACACACACACCTGCACGCATGCATGCACGCACACACACACAAGCACACATACACGCACGCACACACACACGCACACACACACACACACGCATGCATGCACGCACGCACACACACACACACACACACACACACACACACGCATGCACACACACACGCGCACGCACACACGCGCGCACGCACACACACACACACACACGCATGCACACACACGCTCACGCATACACGCGCGCACGCACACACACACACATGCATGCATGCACGCACGCACACACACACACACACGCGCATGCACGCACGCACGCACACACACACACACACTCACGCGCATGCATGCATGCACGCACACACTCACGCGCATGCATGCACACACACACACACACGCATGCATGCACGCACGCACGCACACA
>SSNQ01000197.1:1571084-1588265 GCA_006942095.1 Nothobranchius kuhntae | reverse complement strand
GGTTCTGCAGTGTCTTACAGTGGTTTTCACACATTGCTGCGGAACCACTGTGTGTGTGTGTGTGTGTGTGTGTGTGTGTGTGTGTGTGTGTGTGTGTGTGTGTGCGTGCGTGTGCGTGCGCGTGCGTGTGTGTTGTAACAGTATATCTCACAGTAAGATCAGAAAGGTACACAACAACTCAGTAGACCAACAGGGTCGTGTGGGTATCCAAGTACAAGGCAAGAAGAGGAACTTACGTAAAGGCAAACGCCACCAGCGCCCCACTGACCACTATGAAGTCCAGAATGTTCCACAGGTCTCTGAAGTAGGATCCAGGATGAAGCAGCAGGCCCAAGTCCACCATCTGAACCACAATGAATGTGTTATGTTACTGGAGGGTTCCCACACTTTTCCCACCATCAAGTTCAAGCATCATCAAGCTCCAGACTTCTGAGATAAAACAGTTCATGAGCACACCTCACTGTGATCTGGAATGATTCATTCCTGTTGTTAACAGGGATGATCCTATCTGATCACAGGGTCAGAAACCAGGCCTGATGGCGCCGTTTCCAATGATCTGAATCAGGTGGAAAAGGCTGGTTATAACCTTATAAATCTGGACAACATCTGTCCCGTCAGAACCAGACCAGATCCTGCAGTGAACCCAACTCCCTGGTGACTGAAGGGCCAGTGCAGGAAAACTGAGCGCTTGTGGAAGAAAACCCGTCTCCCTTAGAGATCCAGAGTTGGGACACTCCCACCGGCTTCAATAGAAAGAATGGAACGCAGAAGTAACCTCGGCCATGGAGCTTCGATAGTTCTGCCACTGAACGCTGTTCATTCTCGCTGTTTCAGCTTCTGATGTCAGAGAGAGGGATGCTCACGTCCTGAAGAAGTCTGGAGCCTGCTGAGCTCACTGAAGAGGAAGTTCTTTATGGGTCTCGTGAGACTAAAACACGTCGATCCCTGACTGAAAAAGTTTGTGCAGGTAAAGATATCACACAGTTTTCTGTTATTATGATCTCTTAGCCTGGCAAGCCAGACTAAATAAATGTATTATTTAGTCTGGCCACGCTCCATTGACGGCTCTCGGTTGTGGGGCGGGTTCTACTGTTGTCTTTCAAATGATCTCTGCATGCTACTGGACAATGAATGTGACATACTCTTGTTTCACTCTGTTGCATCATCCCACCCACCAGGCATATAGAGTGCCCTGATTGGCCCACAAAGCGGATAAAGCTCTGTGATTTGTTCACTAAGCAGATAGAGCACTACAACCCACCATTATGGACCAATCACAGCTCCTCATGTGTTTGAAACCCCTCTAGAGAGCTGTGATTGGCTAGCCAGAGTCCTGGTAGGAGCTGCGGAGGTTCCAATGGAGCGTGCCTAGACCAAACTTTGCAAAGCAAGAATTTGGTCTAGTTCACTAGGCTAATGATCTCTGGCTTTAATAATTAAATATTCACTCAATAAAAATATAAACACAACACCTTTGTTTCTGCTCCGATTTTTCATGAGATGGACTCAAAGATCTAAAATTCATTCCAGATACACAATATCACCATTTCTCTCAAACATTGTTTACAAATCAGTCTAAATGTGTGATAGTGAGCACTTCTGCTTTGCTGAGATAATCCATCCCACCTCACAGGTGTGCCACATCAAGATGCTGATCTGACATCATGAGTAGTGCACAGGTGTACCTTATACTGCCCACAATAAAAGGCCACCCTGGATTGTGCAGTTTTGTCTCACAGCAAAATGCCACGGGTGCCACAAGCATTGAGGGAGCGTGCAGTTGGCATGTCAACCAGATCTGTTGCTCGTGCATTAAATGTTCATTTCTCCACCATAAGTCGTCTCCAAAGGCGTTTCAGAGAATATGGCAGTACATCCAACCGGCCTCACAACCGCAGACGCCGTGTAACCACACCAGCCCAGGACCTCCACATCCAGCAGGTTCACCTCCAAGATCGTCTGAGACCAGCCGCTCAGACAGCTGCTGAAACAATTGGTTTGCAGAACCAAACAATGTCTGCACAAACTGTCAGAAACCATCTCAGGGAAGCTCAACTGCATGCTCGTCGTGCTCATCGGGGTCTTGACCTGACTCCAGCTCGTCGCCGTAACAGACTTGAGTGGGCAAATGCTCACATTCGATGGCGTCTGGCACGTTGGAGAGGTGTTCTCTTCACGGATGAATCTCGGTTTACATTGTTCAGGGCCGATGGCAGACAGCGTGTGTGGCGTCGTGTGGGTGAGCGCTTTGCCGTTGTCAGTGTTGTGGATCGAGTGGCCCATGGTGGTGGTGGTGGGGTTATGGTATGGGCCGGCATCTGTTATGGACGAAGAACACAGGTGCATTTTATTGATGGCATTTTGAATGCACAGAGATACCGTGATGAGATCCTGAGGCCCATTGTTGTGCCGTACATCCATGAACATCACCTCATGTTTCAGCAAGATAATGCACGGCCCCATGTTGCAAGGATCTGTACACAGTTCTTGGAAGCTGAAAATGTCCCAGTTCTTGCATGGCCAGCATACTCACCGGTCATGTCACCTGTTGAGCATGTTTGGGATGTGCTTGACCGGCGTATACAACAGCGTGTACCAGTTCCCACTAATATCCAACAACGTCGCACAGCCATTGAAGAGGAGTGGACCAACATTCCACAGGCCACAATTCACAATCTGATGAACTCTATGCGAAGAAGATGTGTTGCACTGCATGAGGCAAACAGTGGTCACACCAGATACTGACCGGTTCTGAGTCCCCAGACCCCCAATAAAGCAAGAAACTGCACAATCCAGGGTGGCCTTTTATTGTGGGCAGTATAAGGTACACCTGTGCACTACTCATGATGTCAGATCAGCATCTTGATGTGGCACACCTGTGAGGTGGGATGGATTATCTCAGCAAAGCAGAAGTGCTCACTATCACACATTTAGACTGATTTGTAAACAATGTTTGAGAGAAATGGTGATATTGTGTATCTGGAATGAATTTTAGATCTTTGAGTCCATCTCATGAAAAATCGGAGCAGAAACAAAGGTGTTGTGTTTATATTTTTCTTGAGACAAAACATGCAGCCAGCTAATATCTAAAAATTACCTATGGACAGCAAAAAGGTCACAGCCAAGATAGCACATGTATCACACTGGATGGCTGGCTGTGGTTGAATATGGTGTGGCAGATCAAAGGTCATGTTTTCATCAACATGAACAGAAATAAACTTTTATTTGCAGCCACAAGCTGCGTCACACATCCAGGGACACATTACATCTGTCTGGCCTCCAGACCAGAGAGCTCTGCACCAGTCCTTGTTACCAGTAAACCAGTCATAACATCTTCAGCCAAGGTCTCGTGCAGAAGCAAGACTCCTGCATTTTTCTCTCTGAATAAAGTTCATCCTCCTTGAATTATAAATGGCTTTACAATTGATAGGTTGAAATAATCAAAAGTGTTGAATGAACAAGATGTTTTAATATATCAGTATACTCCCATCCATTATAATAAGGTTATTATTAATGTTTAACATCCACTTCACATGAATGTTTCAACATTCTCATCCACACAGCGTTCACCTCTCAGAGGATCTGACTGAAGGCGTGACATGCTGAGGTGTTTTGGTAAACGTGTCCAATCCTGATTTACCAAATCTATCAACATTGTGATTGGATAAAACAGGAATTACTCTCTGATCTAGTTCAATTCTAGCTGACTCCCGATCCGGCCAAATCGGTGCACAAGCACTTTGAAACCATCATCTCTTTTGACCTCAGGTCAAAACATTACTCAACAACATTTGGTGTTATCACACACAGCGGCTCTTATAAGAGCCACCGAACAGCCTCAGATGCAAAACAAGCATTCCAGCTTCCTGTCGTGACCTGGAGATGTCTCAAGTCTAGATGGGTCTTATCTGAGCTAATCTACGAGTTCCTGGTACCTAGAGGTCCATGCCATGGGCAGTGTCCATCCTGACCTCTTGACCCCTGGATCGTATGAGGATCTCCACACAAGGCTGCGTCGACTCAACACAAATTGCTTCGGATGGTTTTATAAACAACTCTCAAGCTTATCAGACTATACTGCCAAAGTGAGTTTACAACCCAGACTCCACAAACTGTCAGCTACTTAAGAAGGTTTTGCTAAAACATCTAGCTCCGTTCCATCGTGTCAGCCACACCTTGACCTGTATAATTATTAGTTTAGGGAAATAGAAATAAATTCATTTTTATAAACTATTTACTTGACTGTGTCTGAATTAATATGAAGTGAGTTTTTAGTTGCTGAGTCAGCAAAAGAAACTAAAATCTTCTTCATTCAAAGATAAATCTAATTGATATTTCATATTTATATGAAATTATCACATCTTGTGATCATTTAATATGTATGTAGCCAATCCTTAACGCTACAGTGGAAAGTTATAAATAAGTAATTAATGACAAGTAACTAAAAGTACAACTTGGATGTGCTCTACTTTTCCTTGTAGTTGTGGATCAAAAGTTGAAATGGCTTGCCACAGTACTCGGGTGTGCTTTCCCGCCAAAGGTGGTGTACGCGTTGGCTCGCAAACTGATGCCATGAACAATGAGGTGCTTTTAAACATAGCTGGTATGTTTAGCTATACTCCAGTCTTAACGTTATTACTGTAGCGTAACAGAAGGCAAAGTATTTTACTAGATTACTTCAGAAGCTGATTTGATCCCAGAAGGACCTGCTGGATCCCAGTCCCAAAGCAGGACTCTGACACATGTGACTAGCATAGCAGCTTCAGGCTTAAGCAGGTCTGCTCCGTAGCGAAGCCAGAGGACACCGCCGGTCCGGCGCTGGAGTCTGCTGCTCACACACGGGTCTAACAGAGAGGATCTGACCCGTTCAGAGCAGAAGCGAGGCTTCTCCCAATCGTGTTTATAGAAGGCTACATTATCTTTCTCAGGTTCTTGATGTTAACAGAAATAACAAATTATCTCGATTGTTTTTAAAACTTAAACACAACATTGTCTGATTATGAAGCATTTTCAAGGACTTACGACAGAAATCAAGTACTTTCCATACTTTGAAAACACTTAATTGAAATTCAAGCATTCCTGTACGAACCCTGAAGTCTAACTGAGAGGATCTGAACTGTACACACACACACACACACACACACACAGCTTGTTTAACACAACTACAACCCCCCGTGTGACTGAACCAAGTCAGATCTGAGGTCCTACTAAAGGAAACGTTGGAACAGGAGAAGGTTCTTGGTCGTCTTCGTGCGTTAAAACCAGACAGCGTTTGTCTCCAGTCGGGAGTTCCTGTAGAAACGTTCTTGTCTTCATTTCAACCAACTAAAATGATCATTTAAGATGTTCCACCTTTACAACATTTATCTACTCCAACCAACAACCAACAACAGCAACCTCATCAACAGCTCCACATGATTGATTTTTAGTTAGAATTTGAAACTAAAGTTAATGTAAAACTAACAAAAGTCCAAAAGAAGGCCGTTCTGAGGACTTACTTTAATCACCATTTCAAAAGTGAAAACACCAGTGAAGGCATAGTCCAGATATTTGAGTACCTGTAGAAACAGAGAAGAGCAGGAAGTTATTAATGACATCATACATCTCCTACTTCACCCTGTCTTTGGGAAAAGTAGTTTTCTAAAATCTGCTTCAACTTCAGGTCCTTCCTGAGATAATTCCTGTTATTAAATCGGTGACATCTGTTTGCGCTAGCTCTATGTGGCTACCCCAGTTAGGTGCCTAATGATGGGCAGTGTGAATCAGGGATGAAATACTATCAACACGGTGGTGTGATGCTGTGTAAAGATGTTTAATTGTTATTGATATTTCTCAAAATAGAGTTAAAATGTCCACAAAGAAGTATAAACTGAATGAGTGAAGAAAGTAATATTACAGGGCTGCTAATTATTTTTTTTTAAATATTTTTAATAAGTTATTTTCATTTTTGTGTTCAGAGCAGAAGTCCAAGACAACAGCGGTGAAGACTAATGTCACCAGACTTTGCTGAATGAGCTGCACAAATATTGCTGATAAGCTAAATAAAAACAACGAAAAGGCAAACGTCTACGACCTTCTTGTACTACAGAAGTTTTCTCATAATAAGTCGTTAGGTTTAGCTTTTGCATCAGGTTCACTTGGCGTTCCATTAGGAAGAAGGCGGGGTAGGAATTACACAGAGACTTCCGGGGCAGCCCAGTGAGAACGGGGGGGTTGTGTGCCTTGGCCCCCGAAATGCCTTGAAACGGCCCTGGGTGTTGGACTGAGCTGATCTGAATTATATCAGATGTATAAATATTACTTGCTTATAAATGATTGCTTTAGTAAGGTAAAAGGTGTAGTAGGATAAAACATTTTCCTTTTCAAACACTTTGTTTTGTTTTCTTGTTTTTTATGTGACTACTGTCCTGTCTGTCTCGTCTCCCTGCATCTCCTCTCAATCCCACAGAAAAACTGCTGCCTGGCTTCCTACATTTTCAACTCATGAGTTAATGTTGACTTAAACAATTCAAAGGGATCTACCAATCACAAAGATTAGCAGAGTGCACGCTGCTTGCCAGCTGCAGCTGTGGCATGAAGTCACCGGAGCACAAAACAGGCGAAGTGCTCCGCTCCGCAGCAGTGAGGCACATCAGGAACAAATAAAAGACAGAAAGCACCAGAGGATGTTAACTGACATGAACAACTGGGTGTTAGGTATATTGTTTTGAGGAGCCGACACTTTGAGAATGCTGCTGTGGCCGTGCTCAGGATGCAGTTGTCCGGAGTGCAACGATGAGCGCTCTGCCCGGAGAGTCCATTTAAAATATGCAATATAAGTAGAACCAGGATCTTTTGTTCGTGCTCCCCCGGCTGTAAGTCGAGGGCTTCCATGGGAGCCAGCACCCTTTGGAGTGAGCCGGGCTCCCCTTAGCTCCCCTGTAATTCAAACCCCGAAGAGGGTCCCAGCCACAGCGCTTGCCCCCAGGATTTGCTTGGTCAGCCGCCAGGCTCAGCCCGCCCCTACCTCCTCCGCTTCGCAGACAACGAACACGTTCCCCTCCTCCGCTGATACTGACGGGGAACGGTAGCGGAACGATCCGTGCACAACGCACACCCTCCTCCTCCCCCCTTCACGGACGAGAGAAGTGAGCTAAACTGTTTTTAGGGGTGGAGAAGAGGCAAATCAAATAAATTTAAGAGTTTTATTTGTCACACGGTGCATTTGTTCACACACTTCTTATTGTTAAGTTGTGTGGTTGGTAGACAGCAGGCGGTGATCTTCATCCATAACACACTTTATTAAAGAGTGGGCACAGTCCCATGGATGGCGTGGGGAGACGAGGGGTACAGGGCAGAAAAGAGTAGACTCGTGTGCCGTTGTCACCGGGTTTGAGTCGTTTCTTTTGACATCATTATAAAATATGTGTTCTGTACCTGGGACGGCAGCCTCTACGGTCATTCGTTTAGAGTTTCTGTTGGGATGAAAGGATCACCTGTTCATCTCCAAAGACCAACCATTGTCACAGCGATCCTTCAGTATTACCCGCACAACTTCTTAGCTTCAGCTGTGTGAGGTCCAGGCGTGTTAATAAAATAATCATAGATGTTCCTGTACTAGCAGCCAGAGCACTGTTGTCCTCACAGCCCGTTAGCTAGCTGAATGGGTCTGGAAGCTTTCTGCTAAACAAGCTTTGAGATGTAACTTGCTGATCGTGTGATAGAAATAGACATCCCTAGGTTTCATTTTGTTAGCTTGAATCGCAGAGATGCAGGTCTGGTTAGCGATTACAGAAGTTCTGTTGCCCTCCTGCATTGCACGGATGTGTGTTATTACCCGGATGTAAACAATATGGAGCATAAGCCACGCCCACCTACTTCTGGAACATGGGTCCCCAGAAAGAAGAAGATGAATGCAAGTGAACGGGGCTAAGAGCCATTTTCTAATTGGCTTTGCCTCACGCCCTGAATTTAAGATTTATTAGCTTAATCAGAAATTAAAATGACTACAAATCAGAAGCGGCATAAATGATGTCGCGGTTTGATGACATCAAGTTTGCCAGACGAGCATTTGTAGTCCTACACGTTTTTTCATACAAAACCTAAAATAACGTTGGCTGCCGTTCCAGAATAAGCTCTTTCTTGGCGTCAAAAATTGATGGACATCATATGTGAAATTCATGCCGTCTCACTGGCTCCACTGCCAGGTGTCCTGGATCCAGGATCCTGCTCTTACACCAAGTCCAAAGTTAGCTTTAAGTTGCCACATTTTAGTCAGGTTTTATTTTGAAAATTGCAAAGTTTGCGTGGTAAGTTACACAGTTTTCAGAGCCCGTTTTGTGAAAAGCAGCTTTATAAATGAGAACCCTGGTCTCTGTGCCTTTGATGTTTATCTGTAAAGGCACTAAATCAAAAAAAAATTCTTCTGGGGAAAAGTCACAAAACTGTAACCTCATTTTGAAACGGATTATTTAACTGTGAGGTATACAACCACAGTAACACCTTTGGGTGTGCTCTCTAGCCAACACATTAACAAGAAACACAAAACAGTTTCGATTTTCTCAGTTCTGCTCCCGTAACCGACAGCCAAACGGGTTAGGGTTAGACGGTCCAAATCAACCAAACACATGTCTCACATTGTTGCGAGGAGCGTTTGTCCAGACAGGGTCTTCTGCTGCCAAGGCAATGCTGCTCATCGCTATGACGACCAGGATGGACATCTCAAAGTACCGTAGGGTCACAATATAGTGACACAACCGCCTCACCCTGACAGGGCAGAAGTAGAGAAAACAGCAATCAGCTGCAGAAAATCTCTATTTTTCATTTGAAATTTGAGACTCAAACACGGATATAAAACGAGGTTTAAAACCAGAGAAATTCACTGGAAGAGCAAGTCACCCCCAGCAGAGTCTAAAGGTTGGTTTATGCTTGACGCGTCCGCGAGGTCCGCACGGCTCCGCGCGGAAAAGTTGCGTCATTTTAACAACCACGCCCCTCCACCACGTCTCCACACGGCCCAGAATTTCCACAACGCGCACCTCGGAAAATTTCTAACCACGCGGACGGACGCGGAAAAACATGGCGGACCGGCAAGAACTAGTATGGCAGAGGTTCGTAAATACAGACATTTGTATGATTCAGCTCTCAGAGATCACCGTGATCAACATGTTGTTAATAATTCTTGGAGAGAAATAGCTCGCGCTGTCGGAAAAGACGAGGACGCTGTTAAAAATGCTGAAATACCATGTTGTAAACAGTAATTTTTACTTCTACTATGGTGTAGTGTTGGATGCATGCCATAGAGCTCCATGCTGCCCCCTACAGTTTGGGAGAATATTGGCTCACCGCAGAGACAAGCCACATGAACCATAAACGCTGCAAGTTGTGAAGCGCGTTCCATCCGCGAGCCGCATCACCAAGCGGAAAGTGACTGCGTCAAGCATAAACCAAGCTTAACTCCACCCACATGTCTCCTCATCTCACATGTCCTCAAACACACACACACACACACACACACACACACACACACACACACACACACACACACACGCACGCACACACACACACACACACACACACACACACACACGCACACACACACGTGCGCACACACGAGAGAGAGAGAGAAACAGCTGCAGCCGGGAGGATTTTCTCTCCAACTCGTTGGTCAGAATAAAGGGAGGAAGACGTTTTTCACGGAGCACAGCAGCCGTGAGCTACATCGTTTAGTAGCGGCTTGTGAGTGGCCGAGCCAGCTGGTCAAGACTCAGCTGCTTCGATACCGCACAGTGGCGGTGCAGCAGACGCCACCGTCGACTGTTTTGGCTAATAGCGGTGTCTGATTCAAATTCAGTACAGAGCAGAGTTTTAACCTGAAGAGGGCGCTACACTGGAGGTTTTAGGCAGAATATTCACATTTTAAACAGGATGCCAAAATAATGACTACATGTGTCTACAGCACAGACACTCCTTTAACAGTTCATCAGCAACTAAAGGGTTGATTTGGGGGTGACTTGCTCTTTAAAGTTGTACAGACACCCTCAAACAAACTGCAGTACTAACATCTGTTAATACATCTTCTATTACACATGTCAGTTCAGACCAGCTAACAATAATTCATATGAATTTGAATTCTTAGCTGGGTTGGTCATCTACAGGAATGCTCTGATGTGTCACAGTAGGCATGGCGTTATTAGCCCGGACTGGTGGCATGTGCAGGCCTGCACCGCAGTGTGAACCAGGCCGAGGTGACTCACGGGTTGCTCTGTCCAAACATGAACATTGAGCTGTAGGGTAAGATGGGTCTGGGTCCAGACTGACACAGATCCTCCAGGTTCTTCTCATTCATAGGCATTGTTTCACCGTCAATACTGTTCACTGATGGAGCAGACACAGAGAGGCAGAGCGTCACAGCAGCATGTAGCAGATTCACAAACACTGACACCAACCACAAACAGCAGATAAATGTGAGCAGTGCATGAACCACAGATTTGGTTGAAATAAAAACAAGTATTTTGGTAATTGCAGGTGAAACTGGAAAAACTAGAAAGTTCATTTATGTCACTAATTCTCAACCTAAAAGGTGAAAATAATTCAGGAGGATGCAAGCAGCTGAGGACGGTGTCGCCCTCTGCTGCTTGCATCCTCCTCACCGATGACATAGTCCCATGTGTGATCTGTGTAGACTCCATCCTCTCTGCTCATAGCTCCGTGCCCACCTCTCCGTATTTCCATGGCTTCCTTCATCCATCTTTTATATTTCTGTTGTTCTGTGTTTATGATCCGTGTCCTGTCCCAGTCCGTTATGTGATTGGCTCTTGTGTCTTTGACTTGTTTCCTTCTCACACACCTTTCTTTGTTCTATTGTTGGTGTGTTGAGTTGGTCTCCGGTTGCTCCCATGTATGTTTTATGGTGGAGTTTGCATGGGATTTCATAAAAGACTCCACACGTCTGTCCTGATGTCTTGTCTTTGGGTGTCCTAGTCTTATTAGAACTGTTGTGTGTGGCTTTGTTGTGTTTTTTCATTGCTGCTACTATTTTTCTGTAATGCCTCTGATGTATGGAAGAGCTATCACTGGTTTTGGTTCTTGTCTTTCTGGATTTCTGTTCTTTGGTTTTGTCATTCTTTTCTTTTTGTTTATTATTGTTTATTGCCCATGTCGGGTGTCCGCAGGTTTTTAAAGCTTTATTAAATGTTGGTCCTCTTGTTTATTGTCTTGTTCTTCTGTTAGGTGTGCTCTGTGGTGTACTGTTCTGATCACTGATATTTTATGTATGGTGGGGTGTTCTGATGTCCATGATTAATATTGGTGGTTTCCTGGATGTGTTTCTCTTCAGGGCACGCCGCTCTGTCTGCTACTTGTCATGTCCATGAAGGTGTAACAGAATGAAATGACTGTTTTCCACCTAAAAGTCATTTCCCCCTCTCCTCAGCAAGAACTAATCTGCATGAGATATTGCTCAAGGTCTCATGCATCTGCTTCTAAACTGTTTTCCTTTCCAGCCCAAGAGAAGAATGAAGACAAAGGACTCTTTCTTTTTAATAAATCAAAGAACTCTAGTTTTCATAAGCTAATCAAACAAAGTGTTAGTCAATAATAAAATGTGAACCAATTTGTGAAATGTAAATATGAATTACTTGATATTATAATCCTACAGAATATAATAAGCAATATAACTTTAAATGTTTCCACTAGAGACTGATTACACGAAAGGTTAAGACACATGACACACTGCTTTACTGATCCAATCAGAATCTTCCAGATCTGATGCGAGGCGTGGTTTTGGTGGTGCTTGGTAAATCTGTCCTCTTTTCATTCGACCGTAAATCAAAACATCCGAGTCATAAAACTATGCCCACATCATCTTTAACTCCAGTTCAAGCGTTCTAGAGAAGTGTCGGAGTGGCCAATCCGTAACTTTCCTCTTCAGCCGAAAGAACCTAACGACAAGCTGGATAAAACCTGTTGCTGTTCCACCTGCTGCAACGGTTCCTTTCAGAATAAAAGCAGAACCATCGTGACCCCATTTTGGGTCTTGCTAGATGCCAATAAGACTGGTTTGAGTCGGCAACCGCTGCTTTTCCTACCGGCTTCGGTTCCAGAGAGGGTCAAGCTGGACCTCAACATTCCTGATCTAACAGGGACTTCCGAAAGGGTACGTAGGCCGACAGAATGGCATCATAATGTGTGTTATGAATCTTCAAATCAAAGCTTAGCGCAAAGACATCACCTTCACTCCCATCAGAGCTAATTGTTCCTCCGGATCTGCTGGTTCTGAACAACATTTCACACTACACCATTCTCCATCTCACTTCCCCTTAGTAACACCATACATTTTGTGTTTAAAGTTAGTCTAGTTTTAATTTGTTTAGTAATAAATCTTTAAAATTTTAAAACTTGACTCTCTTTTGTCTCTGAGTGAATACGAAGTGTTACATAGTCCCTGCAATAAAAAGTTCCAATCTTCTGGTTAAAAGTACCCAAAGATCCATAAGATTGATTTCATATATTCTATGGAATCTCATGTCTTATGGTTCATTAAATAACATGTAAACTTAATCATTACAAAGGTTAAGCTAGCCTCTATTTCTTCTCCATGTGTACATTTGATGTTGTTTGTGTTGTCGATGTTATCCAGGTGTTCTATTGGTGTCTCCATTGGTGTGATTTCTAGTATGTCATCCACACAGCATTTCCATAATTTTATTTTGCAGTGTGTGTGTGTGTGTGGGGGGGGGGGGGGGGGGGGGGGGCAGTAGCTATGGCTTTTTGTTCTAAGTCCTCCATGAATAACTCCCAAAGGGTGGCTGATAACAGATTACCCATGGCCAGACCATATAATGGACTGGGACAGAGCAGTATATGGTCTGGCCATGGGATCATAAACACTGAACGACAATACAAAGATGGATCAAGGAAGCTATAGAAATAAGGAGACGTGGGCATGAAACCAAGAGCAAAGACGATGGGGTCTACACATTAGATCATGCATGGGACTGTCATCAATGAGGAGAGCAGCAGAGGGCAACGCCCTCCTCTGCTGCCCGTCATTAGCGGCTATCTCTGAAGAAGACCACAGGAGATGCCGAAACTGTCAGCAAAAAAGGCTGAAACAACCCTTTCTTCTTTTGAAATAAGAACCAAATAATGCGATCAGAAGAAACACACGGAATGAATGCACACAATAATTTTCAGCTGCTTTTTAAAGGAGACCACTGAGTCCACTGATCTCAGGCTCAGGGGGAGAGAGGTCCAGAGTCTGGGGGCCACAGCAGCAGATGATCTGTCACCTTTGACCTTTAGCCTGGTGCTGCACAACCAGTAGGCTTTGATCACTGGACCTCAGGGACCTGCTGGGGGTGTAGGCACTAAGACGATCACCAATGTAAGATGGTGCTTGTCCATGTAAGGCCCTATAGACCAGAACCAGGATCTTGAAATGAACCCTGAAGTTGACTGGCAGCCAGTGAAGCTGGAGGAGAAGCGGGGTGATGTGGGTGTGTTTGGAGGACTTGGCCAGAAGCCGAGCACAGGCGTCCTGAACCACCTGTAGACGGTTCAGGGAGGTTTTCCTTTAGGCTCAAAGTGTCACTCTCTAATCAGCTAATGAATCCAGAACACCTGCAAAGGTTCCTGAGCCTTTAGATCAGGGGTGTCCACTCCTGGTCCTGGAGGGCTGGTATCCAGCACGTTTTAGTGCTTTCTCTGCTCCAACCCACCACATTCAGTGGTTGAGTCACCTGTGCAGCAGCTCATCAGGCTCTGCAGAAGCCTGTTAATCACCTGCTGATTGAAATCAGGTGTGTTGGAGCAGGGCCAAAACTAAAACGTGCTGGATACCGGACCTCCAGAAAAAGGATTGGACCCTCCTGCTTTAGATGGTCTCTCAGTCTAAGCTGGATTACTGACATAAATTCACTTTTGAACTGCTTTCTCCTATTTTTGGCTTTCACCTGTATTTGCGATATCTAGTTATCTATGTTGGTTAGAGATTCTCTTCATTCCTAACGTCTGATTCAAAACCAGCTGAATCCAAACAACTGGGAATGTTGTGCTGGGACATCCCTCTGGACAGCGGCACCACTGGCATCTTTTCTTCAGGAACATTCTAGTTGAGACTGGATTCATCGATCTCACACAGCCAGGTGGTACTCACTCTGTATGAAGGTGGTCCCTCCAGGTGGGGAGGTGATGGTCACAGGAGGAGCACGGATGGAGGTTTGGTCTGTTCGTCGGACATTCCTCTGGTTGTCAGAGTCCTCTGGACGGCTTGGTGTCCCCTCTGAGCCCAGCTGCTGGGTGAAGGAGTCCCCCTCAACAAACCTAGTCCAGGAGCAGGAGAGGTGTTTTATTCATCACCCCAACATGAACGTACATCTATTAGATTTACGAATCTTAGTTTCCGTTTGTTGTTTAAACACATTTGATTCACAATTCCGTAATAATGGCTACATCCTACTCCTCCAGTCCATCTGGGATCTACGAGTGTAGGACAAGCATTAGAAAAATTCTTAAATCATCGTAATGATGATAAAGAAGAAGATGACCTTTGACCCTAACAATGGGGACAGATTGGGTTGAGTGATCAGACCTGTGAGCTCGTGTCTTCTTCTCATTTGAATCTTCTCCTTCTTCTTTGCTCTGGCCTCTAGACTCATGAGTACAGCGCCTCCTCCTCTCGCCGTTGGTCCCACCGTCTCCTCTGGAGCTCCTGTCCCCATCCTTGTTGGACGGTCGTCCATCTTTGTGGCGGGGCCACCACTCTCCCTTCCCTCCACTGCTCACAGTCCCATTCCCCCCTCGGGACTGTCGATGTGAATGATGATGGCGATGTTCTCGTTCACTCGCGACCCCCCCACCTGCACTCTTATCCACTGAACTCTGATGATGGTGTCTCCTGCCCCCATCTCGGCTGTGTGACCTCTCACCTTTCCCCTCTTTGCTTCGACTGGAGTTGTGGTGTTTGGAGTGGCTGTGATGGACGTGCCTCCCAGCTCTACTGCTGTCGCAGTTGTTCGCCTCCTCATTGCCTTTGGCCCGATCTCGGTCCCTGTGGCGGCGGTGCCGACGAGGATGAGGAGGAGCTGGAGGTGAATCAGCAGCAGTCTCAGCTTCCTCTGAAGTGCAAGGCTTGTGATGGTGATGCTGGTACCCGCACAGTGAAGGCCCATCACAATGTCCAACAACCAGGGGCCGGTCAAGGTGGGTCTTCATGTCTGGTCGGACGTGGACGGCGGAGGGCAGGTGAGCCGGCTCCTCCGGGTCATACAGAGCCTCGCAGCTGGCCTGGTTCTGCCTCCGTAACTGGCTGGCTCTCTGCTCCCACACAGACTTGCTTTTAACCGGCCTCTGTTGCTCTTTACTGAGGAAGATGAGAGGAACAAGTAAAGGTGTTACTGTGTTATAATCTGTTCCTCGTACCTCTGTGGTCAGCAACAGCTGTTTTAAATGTGCCGTACAGATAAAAGAGTTATCACACAAACTCTGAAATACCGTCGTTACTGAACATGGATTGTCACACATTTGTTTATTATTATGTTCGGCTTGCAAAGCCCCTTTAATCCATGTGAGACATAATCCCTGTGTGCAGAACCATTTGCAGTATGATCGAGGAGCGATGACGCTCCAAAGCAATGCAGGAGGAGTTCTGTTAACCCCAGTGGGCCGTGGAGGGTTCGGGTTATAGCTGAGAAAAAGGCCAAGCATGGCGCCGTGACCATGCTTTGACTCTCATTAGGCATCCTAAACAGGACTTATAGTAATGAGAAGCGCATGTGCCACATGACAGGATGATAATGGAAACTCTGAAATCTTTGAATTCTCGTTTCTCAGATGACCGCCTGGAACATCACCGACCCAAATGAAATAATCCAGGGATAACCACGACCTGGAGGACCGAGAGCCTTCACCAGGAGAGCTCGCGTGTTCGCCACACTTTCTGGACAACATCATTATGATGCCAGCGCTCTAACCTCTGCTTAAACACCACAGATACTGATACTGATACTGATACAGATACTGATACTGATACAGATACTGATACTGATACTGATACAGATACTGATACTGATACAGATACTGATACTGATACTGATACTGATACTGATACAGATACTGATATAGATACTGATACAGATACTGATACTGATACTGATACTGATACTGATACAGATACTGATATAGATACTGATACAGATACTGATACTGATACTGATACAGATACTGATACTGATACTGATACTGATACTGATACTTATACTGATACTGATACAGATACTGATACAGATACTGATACTGATACAGATACTGATATAGATACTGATACAGATACTGATACTGATACTGATACTGATACAGATACTGATACAGATACTGATACAGATACAGATACAGATACAGATACTGATACTGATGCAGATACTGATACTGATGCAGATACTGATACTGATGCAGATACTGATACAGATACTGATACAGATACTGATACTGATACTGATACTGATGCAGATACTGATACTGATGCAGATACTGATACTGATGCAGATACTGATACTGATACTGATACTGATACTGATACTGATACTGATGCAGATACTGATACTGATGCAGATACAGATACAGATACTGATACAGATACTGATGCAGATACTCAGACAACACATCTGGATGAGGAGAAAAGCTCAAACATGGCATGCATGAAGAGAAATCAGGCAGCTTTGTTTGGATGATGTTAACACTGAAAACACATGATGGATGCTTGTGCTCTTCATCAACATCACGTATGAAGCACCTTGCTAACAAACAGCTGTGCTTTTACCTCAGGTAGTGATGAACTGGGGTGCAGACATAACTCCTACAGTACAAACACATAAAGGAGCAACATGAAAACACGCAGAGGGAAAGGTGACAGCTGAGGTTACACACTCAAGCACACAGGGCTACATAACAATCAGATCTACAGCAGGAAGAAGCGCGGCCACTCCTTCCATCAGGTTCTCTCCAAAAGCAGATGCTTATTCAGTCTGCTGCTCTGGAGCAAACTGTGGCGTAACACCAGCGATGACTGTAGGAAAGCAGCAACCCATCAACCTGGGAAGAGGTCATGGGTCACTGGGGAAGACGTGACGATGGCAGAGGAGTTAAGTGTCTGCCTTGTAGCTGGAGGGTTGCAGGTTCGATCCCCACTCAGTCTGTCTCAGT
>SSNQ01000197.1:1548584-1568584 GCA_006942095.1 Nothobranchius kuhntae | reverse complement strand
GCCTAGTGGTAGAGTGTCCGCCCTGAGATCGGGAGATCAGGGGTTCGATTCCTGGTCGGGTCATACCAAAGACTTTGAAACAATGGGACCCAATGCCTCCCTGCTTGACACTCAGCATTAAGGGGTTGGATTGGGGGGTTAAACCACCAAATAGTTCCCGAGCGCGGCATGTCTGCAGCTCACCGCTCCCCCAGGGGATGGGTCAAATGCGGAGAACAAATTTCACCACACACACCAGTGTGTGTGTGACAACTGATGGGACTTTAATCTTTAATCTTAACTTGGAGTCTTATTTCTCCTCTGACTGGCTAACAGCAACTCTACCACTGTTTGCTTTGCAACATTGATATTTTATCGCCACTAGTGGTACATTCATTGACAAAATATTTTCGGGGAGTTTTTTGTGACGTATACATTTTTGCACACTAAAATGAAGCAAAAATGAAAACATATACATCTCTAAAAACTAAATTATGACAAATATTGATTGACATTGTTGTTGACAAATAAAAGATGACAACAAAAATTGACAGTAATGAAAATCCAATCAGAAAACGGAAAAGATGGGAGAATGGGAAAAAAAGCAATCTAGACTAGACGAGGAAAGAACAGAATCTGCTGTTTGAACGAGCTACTGGTGACCACACACATCATATATCGATGTCTTTGTCGTAACAGTTCATGTCTAAATTCAATTCAATTCAATTCAAAAATACTTTATTAATCCCAGAGGGAAACTGATTGCTGTAGTAGCTCAGGATAATAATAATAATAATAATCAAGTCATCAAAGAGTTGTTGTATATTACAATGGCTGTTGGCAGGAAGGATCTCCAGTAGCGGTCAGTGTTGCAGCCAAACTGAAGAAGCCTCTGACTGAAGACACTCTTCCGTTGTCGGACAGTCTTGTGAAGAGAATGCTCAGGGTTGTCCATCATGTTCTTGATTCTCTGGAGAATCCTTCTTTGCATTATCTCCTCCAGTGGTTCCACAGTCGTCCCCAGAACAGAACCGGCCATTTTTATTAGGCTGTTGAGCCTTTTCAGGTCCCTGCTTCTGATGCTGCTACCCCAACAGACGATGGCTGAAGAGATTACACTCTCAACAACAGACTTGTAGAAGATCTGCAGCATCTTGCTACAGACATTGAAGGACCTAAGCGTCCTCAAGAAGTGCAGTCTGCTGTGTCCCTTCTAGTAAACGGCTTCGCTGTTCTTTCTCCAGTCCAGTCTGTTGTCCAGGTGAACTCCAAGGTATTTGTATTCCTCAGCCACCTCCAAAAGGAGAAAATGGGATTTGGCACACACGGACACACATGTTTGGCCAGTAAACCAGGTTGGCCTGGTTTACTGCTCCTGTAGGTGGCAGTATCTGCACTTTTAGGGAACCATTTGAGTTTGCACGCAATTTATTTGGTGGTGAACGAGTTTCTCGTCCAGTTAGCTTAGCCTCAGCACGGCTATGGCTACTTCTGTCTCTGCTTCTCCATCTCCTATCTCTTGCTCTCTGTGTCAGATGTTTAGTTACTCCTCTGCCTCCTTTAGTGATAATGGTGCGTGTAATAAATGTAGCATTTTTGTAGCTTTGGAGGCCCGGCTCTGCGCTGTTAAAAAGCCTGTAGACAGCCGTGGCTACTTAGCTAGCGCGGGGCAAACTAGCTCAGAACCACCCCGTAGCGATCCTCCAGCAGAACCCGAGCAACCGGGACCTCAGGCCGGCTGGGTGACGGTACGCAGGAAGCATAGAACCCAGCCCATGGGCCACCACCAACCCGTCCACGTTTCCAATAGATTTTCCCCGCTCAGTGACGCACCCACTGACAAGCCGACTCTGATCATTGGCAGCTCCATAGTCAGAAACGTGGCATTAGAGACTCCAGCAACCATAGTTAAATGTTTACCTGGGGCCAGAGCGGGCGACATTAAATCTTATCTGAAACTGCTGGCTAAGGATAAGCGTAAATACAGTAAGATTGTTATTCACGCTGGCGGTAACGACACCTGGTTACGCCAATCGGAGGTCACTAAAATTAGTGTTGCTTCGGTGTGTAAGTTTGCCAAAACAATGTCGGACTCCGTAATTTTCTCTGGCCCCCTGCCGATCGGACCAGTGACGACATGTTTAGCCGCATGCTGTCCTTCAACCGCTGGCTGTCTAGGTGGTGTCCTGAAAACAACGTGGGCTACATTGATAATTGGAAAACTTTTTGGGGAAAACCTGGTCTGATGCGGAGAGACGGCATCCATCCCTCTTTGGATGGAGCAGCTCTTCTTTCTAGGAACATGGCCAGTTTTATTAGTCCTCCATGACAACCCAGGGTCCAGACCAGGAAGCAGAGTCGTAGTTTAACCCACCCCTCTGCAGCTTCTGTACTGTTACCCACCCACTACCCCATANATATAGGCCAGGCCAATCACAGCACTCTACTTTTGTTGTGCAGGCTTAGCATAGACATGAATACAGAGATGCCCCATTGGACACTGAAGAGCATAACAACATCGCCACCATATTGGATGGGTCTTTTCACTCTCCAAATGTAACGCTATTGAAAACAGATCACGACTTTCAAGCCTACCTGATGGGATTTTATATTTTAACGTATTTAAATTTATTTCATTCAATTATTTTTATACTTTAATTATTGTGTCATACCATGGACAAGTCAAGCCAACAAAAACAAAAAGCCAAGACAAACAGCAACAAACCACCGAATCAAAAATGGATAACGGAAACAAAAACTTCAAGATAAAATCATAAAGTAAACATTAAACACATCTGAGCTGTGAAATTAGACCTATTATTTATACATTATCTTTAATTATGAAGAATGTTTATTTGTTCTCCTGTAGATGAAACACTTTCACTGTAAACTTACTGTGCAACAACCATAAAGGCTTCATTTATTTATGTATTTGTTTATTTATTTATTCAGAAACTCAGCTGAGGCAATCCTCTCACAATAAAAACATTAAATTATCTTCAAGTTTCAGACTCTTTCTTTTTTTTGTTTCTAGATGATGTTTAGTAACCTGTGAGATGAAATAAATCAGCTGTCCTGCTGATGATCTCCAGTTTTTATTCCATGAAGTGAAACCTGTGTTTTTGTTTCTTTCCCTTTTTAAAAACTTCTCTATAAAATCTGAGCTCAGGTCAGGGTGAACTCTGAGGGTTGTTCTGTTTTTTATTTTTTTTTGTTGTTTTTTTGTTTCCAGATCGGACCAGTGACGACATGTTTAGCCGCATGCTGTCCTTCAACCGCTGGCTGTCTAGGTGGTGTCCTGAAAACAACGTGGGCTACATTGATAATTGGAAAACTTTTTGGGGAAAACCTGGTCTGATGCGGAGAGACGGCATCCATCCCTCTTTGGATGGAGCAGCTCTTCTTTCTAGGAACATGGCCAGTTTTATTAGTCCTCCATGACAACCCAGGGTCCAGACCAGGAAGCAGAGTCGTAGTTTAACCCACCCCTCTGCAGCTTCTGTCCTGATGTTCTGCTGAGCTGTGGTGGCCTCATGGAGGGGGCCATCGTCTAGCACACTGCTGCTAACCACTAAAACATTCTCCCTCTCCTGATAATAACTTTTTGTTTCCTTGACGTTGGATGTGCTACTACTAGTTTACCCGTTTAATTATAGATTCACTAGGATAAATACAATAAAGTCTATCTCTCACCAAATAGAATATTTACTAAGACATCACAATGTTGTGTGTGTGTGTGTGTGTGTGTGTGTGTGTGTGTGTGTGTGTGTGTGTGTGTGTGTGTGTGTGTGTGTGTGTGTGTGGTGATAAATGTGTTTCCATGCATCACAGCAGACACACCGGAGGAAGCTGAGAGATTTTCTGCTGTTTTTTCACACAAAGATTTCTCATCAGTTTCATCGTTTATTTGATATAAAACATATTAAATAATGAAATGATGCCTTCTGAGTAAAATCAAAGTTTAAAATCGACCTGGTCTGTAATCCAGCCTGTAATCAGACCCTCCTGCAGTAGGCGGGGCCACAGGCGGACACGCCCATGTACGAGGTTCAGGCCAGGCCCCATGGGCGATGGCGTCCAGTTAGCCATGGGACACCCTACCAGTTACCCTTCTCCTTATTTAGTTTAAAAGCACAGAGGAGGATCTCTGTATTTATGTGGGATTATAAATAATCCAGAATAACATCCGTAGTGAGGACATGAATTGTAGCTTTTCCCTTTGAGTGTTTTGTTTTGTCCCGTCCAGGTCGGAGACCTTTTTACTCTCATGAAGCTCTTCTCGAGGACCGCACATCAGCAGAACCTCTTCGGCACCACGTTCAGCGTAGCGTGGACTCTACAGGATGATAACCTCTGGATTTGCTGTTGCAGAGCCAAGACTGGGGTCCGAATGGGTTTTACTTCACGACGTGATAAATTATCCTGCTGGAAGGAAATGATTAAATACATGAAGGAGGCAGCAGGTAATGGGCCTGGTCCCTTACCCTGGTCCCCCTCAGACCAGGTCTCACCCTCATCCGTGTCCTCTACTGGGATAGACGCCACAGCAATGACTGGAAATCCTGCAGAAATAAAAATATGCCTCTTTATGAAGCGTCTCTGTGTAATCTACCTCTGTGCTTGTTTGTCCTCTACTCTCCAAACTTTTGGTTTTTGGGGTTTAACATTTTGGGAAGCGGCGCATGTGAAGCTGCTGACCTGCAGCTGCAGGAGTTGCATGACTGACTGACCAGATAATTGCACGAATGAGCAGATGGGTGAGATTCCTAATGAACTGCTTGTTTCTGCTTATGTGGAGCTTCCGTTGTGCGTGTGCATCGGCTGTTTCCTTCAGAGCCAATCAGAGGAGCTGAGTTTCTGAACTTGATGCTTTTTCCTTCTCTTGTCAGCCACCCCGACAGCGCTGGAGGGGAAGTGCATCTTAAAACCGAACAGTGTTGGCAGGTGTGGTGTAAAACTAACTGCTCCCTCCACTGCTGGGTGGCTTACAGGAGTGAGTTAAAGGTGGTTTTAAAAGCTTCAGCCAATTTCAATTTGTTTAAGATCAATAAGGCCCTCACACCGGCTCTGGGTCTTAAATCTGTTGATTCTGTTCAGCAAAAAGCCCGACAAGACACATAAAAACTCCCAGAGTTGGATCAGACTCCCAGCTGGTCTCACACTGCTCCTCATGCAGGGTCTGCTCGTCCAATCAAAGAGCTTCTCCCAGTCCACAAGTACTGAATGAAAAGTTTTATTTGAGATGGATCTGTGAACGAAGCAGTCATGCTAAGGTTCCCTGATCTCGCCAGCCGCAGCCGCTGTGGAGTGACCCGGAGGAAATCCGTCGCTGAGCTCTGGTGCTTTCAAAAGCAAGGACGCGTGCTGAAACACGGAGGTGTTGTTCTGGAAATCAAGAAGAGTGAAAAATCAATTTTTAATATTTTCTCAAGTTCAGCTTGTCTGAGAGAGGTTATTAGCACACATTTTTCTTTTCATTCAGAGCAGATCGATGAGGAGCATTATGAAATACTTGTTCAGCTGCTTCTGCAAAAGAAAAGAGTTCAACAGCCGCCGCTCTTTCGCCGCGCCGCTGACCGCCGCGCCAAACAAAGAAACAGGAATTAATGTCGCTGAAAGATGATTGATTAAAGGAGGAACGCTGGATTAAAATCAATAGCTGCGCTGCTGTGCTCAAGCAGGATTTTATTGTTTTAACTATGTTGACTAGCCCAGCTACGGTTGGGGACTGATGTATCGAGCCGCCNAGAAGATGCTCTCTGAAGAGCAGGGTCTTCAGGAGTTTCTTGAAAATAGAAAAGGAAGCCGCAGTCCTGGTAGTGTTAGGAAGGTCATTCCACATTTGTGGAACGATGCATGAGAAAAGTCTGGATTGTCCTGAGCGTGGTGTAGGCACTGCTAGCCGACAATCCTGTGATGACCAGAGCGGCCGGGCCGAGACGTAAGCCTTTGCAAGAGGATTCAGGTAGATGGGAGCCGTACCGTCTCGGACTTTGTATGCTAGTGTTAGCAATAGAAATAGAAAGACTTGAACATGTTGTAGGGATCAAAGGAACAGCATTAGGCTGGTTTAAATCCTACCTGTCTGACAGATTTCATTTTGTAAATGTACATGACAAATCGTCTTCATACTCCAGGGTTACTTGCGGAGTACCACAGGGTTCAGTGCTTGGACCAATTCTTTTTGCTATATATATGCTCCCAATTGGTAAAATCATTAGACAGCATGGGATAAACTTCCACTGTTATGCTGACGATACTCAGTTATATTTATCCATTAACCCTGATGAACCTAATCGGTTGGGTAGATTACAGGCTTGTCTTGAGGACATAAAAAATTGGATGACTCTAAACTTTTTGCTTTTAAATCAAGACAAGACGGAAGTTCTCATCTTTGGACCAGAAATCCAGAAAAGGAAATTGCTTAGCCAATCACCTGACCTGAATGGCATTACATTAATCTCAGAGAACACAGTAAGGAACCTTGGTGTTATCTTTGACCAGGACATGTCATTCAAATCCCAGGTTTCACAAGTTTGTAGGATTTCCTTTTTCCACCTTCGGAATATTGCTAAGATTAGAAGCATACTTTCCAGGAGTGATGCTGAAAAACTAGTTCATGCATTTATTACATCAAGACTGGATTACTGTAATTCATTACTCTCAGGAAGTCCACAGAATGTAGTTAAAAGTCTTCAGCTTGTCCAAAATGCTGCAGCTAGAGTTCTGATGAGAATTAAAAAGAGAGATCATATCTCTCCTGTCTTAGCTTCCCTACATTGGCTACCTGTTAAATTCAGAATAGATTTTAAGATCCTTCTTCTCACATATAAAGCTATTAATAATCAAGCTCCATCATACATCAGTCACCACATTGTTCCATATATTCCTAACCGAGCACTTCGCTCTCAGACTGCAGGTTTACTGGTGGTTCCCAGAATATCTAAAATTAGGATGGGAGGCAGATCTTTTAGTTATCAGGCTTCTCTCCTGTGGAACCAGCTCCCAGCTTTAGTCCGTGAGGCAGACACTTTGTCTACTTTTAAGAATAGGCTTAAAACATTTTTATTTGATAGGGCCTATGGTTAAAATCTGATGTTAGCCTAGATCAGGACAAGTGGGGGAGTAGAGGGAGGTGGAGTGTACAGTCGGTAAAGACGGCTCTCCCTTGCCCTGCCTCCAACATGCCTCCATCTAAAAGGCTAGGTTATTCAGAGTTATCTCTGTAGTTATGCTGCTATAGGCTTAGACTGCTGGAGGATACACTGACCACTTTCCACACTCTACTACTTTCTTCTACAATCTGCTCTTTAACTGTATTATTTCTTGCTATTGCAGCCAGTGTTGCCAACTGTTTTTGACTGAAAGTAGCTGAAGTTCCCCCCAAAAGTCAACTACCCCTGACTGCCTCCCGGAGATCGGGGCGGGGCTAAATGTGGGCGGGATCAAACGTTTATAGGTGGGCGGAGACAGCTATTTGACTCCTGCTCCTCTCTCAATCGAACTGGGAAACCGCTATGCTGCGTGTGTGAAATGCTGTAGCCGGGACAGAGGGAAGTAGCTGCCAAAACGGAGGTAAGCTAGGATTTTTCCTTCTCTGTTTTAACAATATCGAGGACTAATGTTGGGGCAAAAGTTTTATAAACTTGGAAATAAAAGGGTTTTTTCCATTATGAGTTTTAGATAATACATATAGCCTATTTTACATATGCAGGGCGACTTACTTTTGAGGAGAAATGTTTGCAGGGTTCCCGCGGAGTCTTAAAAGCATTGAATTTATGAATTTGAAAGTAATACCTTTAAAATACTGGAGAAACCCTTCAANTTTTGGCTCTGGGTCTGAAAATTTGTGTTGGATGTAAGTTTTCTGTACTGTATTTGTCTTCTGAAGTTCATCAAAATATTCCAAACAAGTGATGACACCAAGAGAAGCATTAGTATTAATAAAGGCTATTTTTAGACATTTATTTCAATTTTGTGTCTTTACTGTTTGCACTGTTGCTTTTATACAATAGAAATACTGCAAGAAATAAATTAGGGTAATAAAATTAACAATAAAAAATCCTTAAAATTAAACTAAAATATAGGCAACAAAAATTATTGTTAAGGTTCTAATGTCAAACCAGATCGGTTATATTTTTAACCATTTGTTTAAAAATATAACCGATCTTCTACCAAGTGCCCACCCAGTGTTTTGTCAAAATATATTGGTAAAGTTATATAGATAAATAAATGAAAACTAGTTCAATAATTTATTTATTTTATTTATTTATTTATTTTGCTGATAGTGCCGTGAAATAGGTATTAATTTTCTATATGGCTTTAGAAAGATCTTAAACAGACTTAAATTTAAGTTGAAGAAACCTGTAGGAACACTTTTATTGCTTTGGGGAGATATGTTGTGTGGTCATGATTACTTTTAGGTGGAAAATATATTTTACAGGGGGAAATGTTAGTTTTTTAAGCTTTTTATGTTTGTATCTGGGTTCTACAGCTGACGGGCTTTATTATTATGGCTAGAGTGCTAATCTGATATGTGTAATTATATAAACCTTGACTTAAAGCTCCTTTATCAAGTTTTAGAACAAACATATTAATATCTGGCACGATCTACTGTTGAGGGAGAAATACTATACATTACATAGGGAAAATATGTTAGTTTTGTTTTTTAATCGTTGTTACGTGCTAAATATAGAATACGGAAAGAATGGTGTAAAGCCATTTTTCCTAACTAGCAACTAATTAGTAAATGATGAGACATAAGCAGACTTAAAAAGGTGCCGTTCATAACATAATAATTAGAGGAGTGTTTTTCAACCCTGGTCCTCAAGGCACACTGCCCTGCATGTTTTTGGAGTTTCTGTGAGATAGCAGACCGTACTGAGATGATTGCAGTGAAGCAAAAGCTTGTTCATCAGCCATCAATTGAAATCAGCTGTGCTGAAGCAGGGAAAATTAATTACAGATTAATTACAGATCATACACAATTAATGTAAAATATGTTTTTAATCTCATGACAGCAGTCATTTTAATAGTGTCTTTATTTTTGATTAGGAGAATTCTCTGCTTGAGGACACCTTTGAGGCAGCAAGGTGGTGTACCACAAGGTCCTTCAAAGGAAACATTTCCCTTCCCCAGGTCATCCCCATGGACAGGGAAGCTTGCCAGAGGGCAGTGGAGAGGTTATGCGAAGCCGTTTACAAGAAGGGACACAGCAGACTGCACTTCTTGAGGACGCTTAGGTCCTTCAATGTCTGTAACAAGATGCTGCAGATCTTCTACAAGTCTGTTGTTGAGAGTGTAATCTCTTCAGCCATCGTCTGTTGGGGTAGCAGCATCAGAAGCAGGGACCTGAAAAGGCTCAACAGCCTAATAAAAAAGGCTGGTTCTGTTCTGGGGACGACTGTGGAACCACTGGAGGAGATAATGCAAAGAAGGATTCTCCAGAGAATCAAGAACATGATGGACAACCCTGAACATTCTCTTCACAAGACTGTCCGACAACGGAAGAGTGTCTTCAGTCAGAGGCTTCTTCAGTTTGGCTGCAACACTGACCGCTACTGGAGATCCTTCCTGCCAACAGCCATTGTAATATACAACAACTCTTTGATGACTTGATTATTATTATTATTCTGAGCTACTACAGCAATCAGTTTCCCTCTGGGATTAATAAAGTATTTTTGAATTGAATTGAACTGAATGCTTCTGTGATGGCCTGAATGAAGAGGAGATGAATGACTGCAGGGAACCGTTCCTGTTCATGTTTAGTTTTCAGTCAGACTATGAGGAGTTCTGCAAAGAAATTGAAGAAAAAAGGAAGATGAAGGTGTTTTCTGGCTTTGAAATACCATAGTACAGCGGTGTCAAACAGTTTTTGCATTCTGTTTCCTCCTCACATTGTTTTTTTGGAGGTTCTCTTGTTTTTGTGTGCTTTTTGGTTCATTTGTACTTTTTTTTATTCCTGTGTTGGCTGTTGTTTGCTCTATTAAATTTACCTTTTTTGAAAAATTTAGTCTGCATTCTTGGGTGTCTCACACAATGTCTCACCACCCCGCCTCAAACCCCGGCGTGTTTTAAGAAGTATCAACACAATTTAAGTCTCTGGTCCTCTTAGTGTAGCTGATATAACTGAGTGTACAACAAATGTACCCGTGTCAGTCTGTACTGTTTTACACTCACTTGGGAAATGACTATTAAAATAAAGGCAGCATTGATAAAATAAACTATTAAAATGGTTTTGACATGTTCAAAGAATAGTCTATCAAATGCTTGAACCTTTTATATAGGTACCAAAAGTATAGCAAAAAGACACAAATACCTATGTTCTATAAATACACATACCATACAAATGTAGAAAAAAGAATAAAAATATCAGAACAGATTGGATCAAAAACGGCGCCTGTTTCATCGAACGTCATTATCTGCCCTTTCTTTAAAACTATCATGACATCCAGCAAAAAAGTCATTTGATTACCAATGCTTTACATGGGTTTAGTGGGTTTTTAGGGCTTTTTAATCCTTAACTCAGGGGCTGCTGCGGTTTCCTGGTTCCATTGAAGAGGAGCAGGAGTCAAATAGTTGTCTC
The DNA here is from genome assembly GCA_006942095.1 of Nothobranchius kuhntae. Taxonomy (NCBI): domain Eukaryota; kingdom Metazoa; phylum Chordata; class Actinopteri; order Cyprinodontiformes; family Nothobranchiidae; genus Nothobranchius; species Nothobranchius kuhntae. Next base: position 1,558,020 of record SSNQ01000197.1, on the reverse strand, counting down.
CGCCCACCCATAAACCTTTGATCCCGCCCACATTTAGCCCCGCCCTGATCTCCCATAAGTCGATTGATGTCGCCAGATGACATCACGTGCTAATTTACATATTGATGACATCATCACGCCACATTGGCATTAATTTTCCCCATAGCATCTAAAAGATTATATATATATATATATATATATATATATATATATATATATATATATATATATATATATATATATATATATATATATATATATATATACAGGACTAAAAGGGAGGAAAATAAAAACTATGTTATGTGTTAAAGTTATTAATTAGTATGATTAAAATGGCCCAAATTGCTTTGATATGTACAATAAATTGCAAAACTACCAACAAAGTGACATTAAGACGGATATGGTGTGGTGATCCAAACAGTTCTGTTGTAGGATATAACTCAGACCTCCTGCTCTCCTCATTCTCTCAGACATTTTCCTAAAAAGCTGTTTTTTTACACCTCATAGTTTCTCAACTTCTCAGTTGTGTATTCTCTCCATCGTGATAATAACGGTGCACTGAGCAAAAGGGAGCGGGTGTCTCATAGTATAACCATCCCTGTGTCACTGAAGGAAATTCAGATGAGCCACAGAGCTGCGTGTGTAAACGGGACGGTAGTTGAAACTCCCGTCGACTTTATTTGCCAAATGCAGGAAAAGCCAAAGTGTCTGACGGCTGCAGAACCAGAGATCGCAGGTTGACGCCTGCGCCATCTCTAGTAGAAGAGTGAGCCTGCAGCAGCAGCAGCAGACGTAAATCGGCGGTCTCTAGCTCTGCAGCTGTACCTTTGTCGTTGGCCCGGCCGAAAACGGTTTATGATTGGTCAGTCCTCGTGCACATGTGCAGATTATCGTTCTCTTTCCTTACTCCCGGAAGACCGGTTCAGAGTGCAAATGGTTTCTTTGTTGCTAATCTGTGGTGAATATCTACAAGAAAGTTCTACAGAAAGTAGCAACGGGTCCTGAGAAATGTCGCTAGGTTTGTCGCTAGGCGCTTTTTGGAAAAAGTCATTGAGGGGGGTCAAAAAGTCGTTAGGAACAGCGACAAAGTCGCCGAGTTGGCAACACTGATTTCAGCTGATAACTTTATTTTCTCTCTAAGTGTTTTTCTCCCCAGAAGAAGCTACAATGATGTTCTGCCGAGCTGTGGTGGCCTCATGGAGGGGGCCATCGTCTAGCACACTGCTGCTAACCACTTAAACATTATCCCTCTCCTGATAATAACCTTTTACTTTCCTTGACAATGAATGTGCTACTACTAGTTTACCCGTTTAATTATAGATCCACTAGGATAAATACAATAAAGTATCTCTCACCAACTAGAATATTTACTAAGACATCACAATGTAACCATAGCAACGCTACTTGGTGTGTGTGTGTGTGTGTGTGTGTGTGTGTGTGTGTGTGTGTGTGTGTGTGTGTGTGCGTGTGTGCGTGTGTGCGTGTGTGTGCATGCGTGTGTGTCTGCTCTGTCTTCTCCATCCCCAGTGAGTCGTGGAGGATGGCTGCTTATTCTGAGCCAGGATCCTCTGGAGGTTTCTTCCTGTTAAAAAGGAGTTTTCCTCTCCACTGTCGCTACATGCTTGCTTAGTATGAGGATTGCTGTAAAGTCACTGACACTAATCAGTGACTTGATGCAACCTGCTGGGTTCCTTATATAGGAAACTTATTTTTGATTGACCTGTATTGGAATGTTTATAATGTGAAGTGTCTTGAGACGACTCTTGTCGTGATTTCGCGCTTTATAAATAAACTTGAATTGAAATGAATGGAGGATGTGGGTGATGGGGCAGAGGGTCTGAGTTTGGAGTATCCAGACGTTCCCTGGAGGTGGGTTCATTGGGGGTATCTAGGGCTGGGGGACTGCTGCCCCCCTCTGGAGGTGCTTGGGTTGCCTCGGGGGTGAACTACTGGCAGTTATGAGTGGGGCCCCTTGGGGGGTCCTGGCGGCAGCTGCATTGTCCCTGAGTAAGTCTGGGTGGGGGCCTTGGGGCTCGGGGTGTGGGGGCGGCAGGCCCAGTGTGGGGATCTGGGCGGGGCATTGGGGATGGGGTCCTGACTCGTAAGCTGCCTGGAAGAAGGCAGGAACAAGCGGCAATGCATGGCCCAGGCTCAAGGACCTCAGGTGGACCTTGGCTCCTCTGAAACAATAACAACTCTGTCCCATCATGGGGGAGGAGGAAGTCCAAGAGGGGGAGGACCCAACCTTACCTGGATGTCTCATGTCTTACATATTCTGGAAGTTGTTTAAATGCAGGGATGGGAGTAGATATTCTGCTGGGGTGGGGCTGGGTTGGTGCCCTCGGACTCCGTGGGGCACTGCGATGCTGCTGCTTTGGGCCCTGGTGAGATGGGCTGGGGTCTCTATGTCCTGGGGGGCATTTTGGGAACGGAGGTGCCTATTGGGGCCAAAGGGGGAGCTGGTTCCCTGGAGGGCTTAGGCCAACCAGCCATTCCTCCCCATCCCGATACATTTTTCTCCTCCTGCTCCTTCACATCATTACACAATCATACACATAGGACCTTGGGGGGTGGGCAAGTTAGGGGTGTGGGTATGGATTCCATTTCTGCATTCCTGTGGCAGCCTGCCCCCCAATTTTATATTTGCACATTAAACACTTCCACCAACGACATTCCACGCAAACACACACAGGGCCCTGGGAGTGAGCACACTCAACAGCATTTGGCAGGGGGATCTTTCAACCTCATCCCGAGTGCCGGTGCCCACTCCCAATTTTAAACTGCACTTAGACACAGAGGGCTGCAGGGGGAAGTCGGGTTGTGTGGCGTAGGCCAGACGATGCATGCACTGCCCGCTCCCCACAGCCATGCAATACACCTCATCAACACGCACCAACGCTGTATTGGAGCAGGTGGAGGGAGACTACGGGTCTTAGCACACCTCCGTTATCGTTCCGGCTGGAGGTTAGGAAGGGCAGCTGGCCATCTGGTTGGGGTCTGGGGTGGTGGGATGCTTTGCTCAGGGTTGGGCGGGGATGCCTGCTCATCATCACCCCAGCAGAAAGGGGCAAACTCTGGGAACCGGTAATGGTTGTACCCCTTGTGCAGCAGTACCGGGACCAGTGTGAATAGTGTGTGTATGGGGAGCATGAGTGGGGGTCTAGCGTGCATTTTTGTAAGTCTTAGGTTTTATGCGTATGTGTGAGCATGAGGGTGGGAGTGTGTGACTGTGTCTGTGAATGATTGTATATGTCAGGTGGGGTCTTGGACTCTCCCCCTCTCCTGGGACTTCTTGTGCTGCTACACATCTTTGCCTCCACTCCCCTTGCCACATCCCGGTTGCTGACTGGTGGGATCTGAGTCCCTGGGCTCTGTTGGGTCCCTCGTGGGGCTGGTCGCCCCTGGTTCTCGGGTCTCTGACCGCCCGGGACAATCCTCTGCGCCTCTGAGATCAGACATACACACATAGACATAGACACATGACAAGAATTAAACATGTCTTAAGGCTGTGGTTGGCACTTAATGCACTGTGGTTTATTATCGTGTGATTGTTCAGTAAAACAATGTTGATTATAGATTTCCTCATCAGGTTGACGCAGTGATAGCTTGCTCCTGTTGTACTGTTGTGTGTTGTTTTTCTCTTTCTGCAGGTCTAGAAGCAGACTTGTTCATCATTGTTTATTTTTGTGGAACCCCCTTTCTCTTTCACCTCTGTCTCCGTGTCAGGTCAGAATTATAAAGCATTCAAAAAACAGTAAAGTTTTAAGTATCAGGCGTGACATTAAAAGCAGACGCTTTGATGCTCCACCTGAGAGTAAATCTGTAAGGCTTGTCACCAGCATTCAGACATCAGTTCTGTTTGCTTCACAGCCAGACAGGATACAGGGNGGGGGGCTGGGGCTTTTCTGGTTACAGTCTCCCTGGGGTCCCTGTGCCCTGGGGCAGCTCCTGGATCTCTGGGACTTGGAGCTTCCTCCATCTCCTACACATCTTTTGGGGGGGGGGGGCAGATCTGTGGCCCCTCACACTCTCTGTTGGACGCTCCTATAGAGAAACCTTACATATACAAGCGCATGTTCACACACAGGAGCCCACATGGTGCTCTCATAAGTATGGGCTTGAGCATTTTCAAATTCAAATTTAAAGATACTTTATTAATCCCAGAGGGGAATTTGAGTTTCAGTACACACAATTCTGAGATCAGACATACACACATAGACATAGACACATGACAAGAATTAAACATGTCTTAAGGCTGTGGTTGGCACTTAATGCACTGTGATTTATTATCGTGTGATTGTTCAGTAAAACAATGTTGATTATAGATTTCCTCATCAGGTTGACGCAGTGATAGCTTGCTCCTGTTGTACTGTTGTGTGTTGTTTTTCTCTTTCTGCAGGTCTAGAAGCAGACTTGTTCATCATTGTTTATTTTTGTGGAACCCCCTTTCTCTTTCACCTCTGTCTCCGTGTCAGGTCAGAAGTATAAAGCATTCAATAAAACAGTAAAGTTTTAAGTATCAGGCGTGACATTAAAAGCAGACGCTTTGATGCTCCACCTGAGAATAAATCTGTAAGGCTTGTTACCAGCATTCAGACATTAATTATGTTTGCTTCACAGCCAGACAGGACACGGTGGGGGGGGGGGGGGGGGGGGGAACCATAATATTAATCTTATGATGTATGAGAATACTGATAGATGAACTTGTTAAATTAACAAATACTGATCTGGTGTCATTTAAGATCTGAAATGAATCATTGCAGGACAAACTTTCATTTTAACACATCATTGATTAATGCACACATTATTCAGACACTTTAGGATTCAATAAGAGATGATTAAATGACACTTATGCAATTATCACATTTTAAAAAGTCATTTATCGTTCAAAGAAGATGAACTTTATTCAGAGTGAAAGTGCAGAAAGTCTCATCTTCTGCATGACTTTGTCTTCCAGCTCTTATCATGACTAACTTATTCAGCTGCAAGGTCATAGATCCTTGCTTTTCTTGTTTGGAGGCCAGACTGATGTAATGCATCCTTGGATGTGTGATGCAGTTTGTGTCTGGTAATTATAACGTTAAATTCTGGGCATTTTGATGAAATACCGGTACTTGACCTTTGGGTACGCTACACTTCCATATGGGCACTGAGCATTAATCAGTCGGCAGATGGTTTACACCAAACGCTGCCGAGTGGCCCGTGATGGTTCTGCCCCATACATGAATCAGAACCTGGGCTACCCACAGGCTTCTGCCTGTGTGTGTGTGTGTGTGTGTTTAGTGTTTTGTTATAATATTTCTAGAAGGTATAGAGTGTATTTAAAGAGCATTTCCCAGTCAAAATTTATGAAAACAGTACAAATCTTTTTAGTAATTGTTATGTTGTGTTATGATTGTTTTACCAAACAATCCACCAAAATATAATATAATATACAAGCTAAATGTGATGAAAAATCTAAATCCTAAATATTTAGCTTTGGCCCCAAAATGCCTTGATACAGCCCTGGGTGGGACGAAGTTTGAAAGGTGACATGAATTGTATTAAATATATAAATATTCCATGCTTATGTGGTATTAAGGATTGGCTAAATCTAAATTAAATGATCAATAAGATGTGATGTTCCATATAAATATGAAAAATCAATCTGATTGGTCTTTGAAAGTTTAATCAGAAGATTTTAGTTTCTTTGACTATTCAGGGAACACACACTTCTTATTAATCCAGACAGTCACGGATATAGTTTATAAAAATGCTCTTTAATTCTAATGTATGAATGAAATGATGGTTGTACAGGATGACAAATGATGAATGGAGTTATGGAATGGAAGCTAGATGTTTTATCAGAACCTTTCTTAAGTATCTGAGAGAGTTTGTGGTGTCTGGGTTGTAAAACCAGTTTGGCTGTATGGTTTGATAAGTTTAAATGTATTTATAAAACACAAATTTGTGCCGATCTACGCACTCTTGTGTGAAGATCGCCAAGCAATCCAGGGCGTCAGGAGATTGAGATGGACACTGCCGTTGGCGTGGACCTCTAGTCTGGGTTATCTTCAGGTGATGGCAGGAAGGTGGAGTGTCTATTTTGCATCTGAGGCTGTTTCGTGGCTCTTAAAAGAGCCGATGTGTCTGACATCACTCGCAAGCATTGCAGAGAGGCTTGACCTTGGGGTAAAAAAAGATGTTCCAAATGCTTGCTCACCGGTTTGGCCGGACCAGGAGGCAGAGGGAGAACCAAACAGATCAGGAAGTGATTCCTGTATTTATAAACTTTTGTTTACAAATTTGGCAAATCAGAATTTGACACGTTTATGAGGCGTTAAGAAAATACCTTAGAAACCTACCTAATAGGGATGTAACAAAATATCGATATGGCAATATATCGTGATATTTTTTCCAGCAATATTATATCGATATTAAAAAGCCATGTATCGAAAATATCGATATGGCAACATATCGTGATATTGTTTCCTGCGATTATTACATCGTTTTTCAAAAGCCGTGTATCTAATTCTTGAAATAATTTACATGCAAACATTTGTGTATTTTCTTTTCATTTTGTGCAATTCATTCGCCACCCGCTAGTTGGCAGCAGTGTGCAACGGGTTTTGTGTCCACCATTGAAATGTAAATCCCTCCATCATGGTTCAGATACCTCATGTTAAACATGTTACGTATCAGTTTGGACTGTTTATTGAACATTCTTACAATAAATTCTGTAAAAAAATTGCTTGTGACGTCTGACTGAATGTATCGCAATATATCGTGATATATCGTATCGTCCCCCCTGTATCGTGATATGTGTCGTATCGCCAGAATTTCAAAAATACACATCCCTGCTACCTAACCATAATATTAATCTTATGACGTATGAGAATACTGATAGATGAACTTGTTAAATTAACAAATACTGATCTGGTGTCATTTAAGATCTGAAATGAATCATTGCAGGACAAACTTTCATTTTAACATATCATTGATTAATGCACACATTATTCAGACACTTTAGGATTCAATAAGAGATGATTAAATGACACTTATGCAATTATCACATTTTAAAAAGTCATTTATCGTTCAAAGAAGATGAACTTTATTCAGAGTGAAAGTGCAGAAAGTCTCATCTTCTGCATGACTTTGTCTTCCAGCTCTTATCATGACTAACTTATTCAGCTGCAAGGTCATAGATCCTTGCTTTTCTTGTTTGGAGGCCAGACTGATGTAATGCATCCTTGGATGTGTGATGCAGTTTGTGTCTGGTAATTATAACGTTAAATTCTGGCCATTTTGATGAAATACCGGTACTTGACCTTTGGGCACGCTACACTTATATATTATTGCTTTATCAAGTTAAAATGTGTAGAGGGATGAATCTACCCACGTTTTCCTTTTCAGTGATTTTGTTTTGTTTTCTTCATTTTATTTGACTTTTTTCCTGTTTTGTCTCTCTCATCTTTCTGCATCTCCTCTCAATTCTCCAGAAAAACTGCTGCCTGGCTTCTACTTTTTCCACTTCATGACTACTCCAGGGCAGCAGTAGCTCAACAGGTTGAGCGGGTTGTCCAGTAATTGGAAGGTTGCAGGTTCGATCCCGGCTCTGGACAGAGAATTCTGCTGTTGTGTCCTTGGGCAAGACACTTAACCCACCTTGCCTGCTGGTGGTGGTCGGAGGGATCGATGGCGCCTGTGCTTGGCAGTCTTGCCTCTGTCAGTGTGCCCCAGGGCAGCTGTGGCTACATCGTAGCTCATCACCATCAGTGTGTGATACACTGTAGTGTAAAGCGCTTTGGAGTCCTTACTCTGAGAGGCGGTACACAAGTGTGGGTCATTTATTATTTATGAGTTACTTTTAAACTAAGCAAATCAAATGGATCTACCAACCGCAACATGAGCGTGGTGCGCACTGCAGCCGCGTCAGTGCCAAGTCACCGAACCACGGGTGATTAGATCTGCTGCAGCAGAGTGTGTCAGGCACAAATAAAAGACAGAAAGTACCTATGAGCCAGGGGTGATTCTAGCATCAAAGGTTTAGGGGTGCTGGGGTGTAGTCATGTAGTCAAATTTCATTATGTTTTACAGTTCCTAGTAGGTGTAGCTAACATTTCCTTTACAGAAGCTGAATGATTGCACCAGAAGGAGTTTAGTATATTTTAGTTGACTAAAGAAAATTCAAAACAAATTGAACCAATACATTGTAACTAAAGTTAAAAATAATTTTAGTCAAAGACAAAGACTAAAACTTAATTACATTATTTTGTCTAAATTAACACTCATTACCACAAATAACTCAAGTCTGGAGAGGTTCCGATGTGTGGTGGAGTTGTTAATGCTAACATTAGCTTATACTAGCAGAGACATACTCTGCTGTTTTCTGGATGCTAAAACAACAACAGCCTTTCCCGTCATGAGTCCAGATGGGTGAGTCCATGAGTGTTAGTGACAGGGTGAAGTAGATCTGTCAGGATTTTCTAATCCTAGGGTTTCACCGTCTGTTTTCTATCAGAAGCTACTGCAGGGGATAGGTGTAGGAGATTATTTTCATGTTTAGCCTGTATGAAACAGAGTGACCGATTTGTATGATAAAAAAAATAAACACAAGTAAAAAATGGTTTCTCAGTTTTATTTATTAATTTATTTTTTCCCCGTGTCCTGTCTGGCTGTGAAGCAAACAGAATTGATGTCTGAATGCTGGTAACAAGCCTTACAGATTTACTCTCAGGTGGAGCATCAAAGTGTCTGCTTTAAATGTCACGCCTGATACTTAAAACTTTACAGTTGTTGTTATTGAATGCTTTGTAATTCTGACCAGACACGGAGTCAGAGGTGAAAGAGAAAGGAGAAGACAAAAGGTGGGGGGGAGGGGGGAGTCTGCTTCTAGACCTGCAGAAAGAGAAAAACAAACAAAAAAGGGACACACAACAATACATCAGGAGCAAACTATCACTGCGTCAACTTGATGGGGAAATATAAAAACATTGTTTAACTGAACAATCACACGATAATAAATCACAGTGCATTTAGTGCCAACCACAGCCTTAAGACATGTGTTGAACGTGCCCAAGCCCATACTTATGAGAGCACCATGTGAGCACCTGTGTGTGTACACGCGCTTGTTTATGTAAGGTTTCTCTATAGGAGCGTCCAATAAAGAGTGTGAGGGACCACAGATCTGCTCCCTAAAGATGTGCAGGAGATGGAGAGAGCTCCAAGTCCCAGAGATCCAGGCGCTGCCCCAGGGCACAGGGACCCCAAGGAGACTGTAACCAGAAAAGCCCCAACCCCCCTCGAGAGGCACAGAGGATCGCCCCGGGGGGTCAGCGACCCAAGAACCAGGGGCGACCACCCCCGCCAGGGACCCAACAGAGCCCAGGGACCCAGACCCCACCAGGCAGCCACCGGGATCTATCAGGCAGATGCCAAAAATCTTAAACCCCCTGACCCGGGAGCCACGAACACTCAG
>SSNQ01000197.1:1466271-1513715 GCA_006942095.1 Nothobranchius kuhntae | reverse complement strand
ACATGTTCTAGGCACTGACAGAGTCCCAGACCGATCTGTCGTGGTGAAGAGAGAGCTGAGCCAGAAGGTGAAGCATTCGATTCACCAGTCGATCTACAGCACGTTCCTACCCTCACCTCTGGTCACGAGCGTTGGGTAGTGACCAAACGAACAAGATAGCGGATACAAGCTGCCAAAATGTTTTCTCCGCAGGGTAGCTGGGCTCTCCCCTTAGAGCGGTGTTTCCCAATCCGCGTCCTCAGGGCATACTGACCTGCATGAATTCCATGTCACTGCTTCAGCACGCCTGATTTACATTGCCTCGTCAGGAGGACATCAAGTGCTGCCGATGCCTGTTAATCACTCATTATTTTAATTCAGGTGTGTGGCAGCAGGGACACACGGACTACGTTTACATGCAGCCAATATCCGGGTCATGATTAGGGCCCGACCGATATGCTTTTTTTTGGGGCCGATACCGATACCGATATAAAACTTTTAACAAAGGCCGATAGCCGATATAATGGCCGATAAATCTCCCTCACAAAAAAATAAATACAAATGTTCTTAAGATTAAACCCTTCATTCTCTGCCTTTTTGATGCAAACTTATTTCTCTATTACACACCAAAGAACTGTCTCAATAACTCACTGGGGTTTCCAAGTAATGCAAATAAGATTTATTTTGCAATCTCAAAAACAACAGAACACACAAACTCCTACTGAAGATGAGCAGATGCTGCAGATGACATCACCAGATGGATCTTTAGTGAAGGAGGCCCACACCTTACTACGACCCTCTTTTTCCATCTGTAATAAAATAATCAGCATAAAAGTACAGTTATATATCTGTTGATACTAAGACAAAGTAAAATACATTAAATGTGGCATTTTTATACTTAAAAGTTTAAAAATTATTATGTAAATAAATGATATCAGGCATTGTGGCTCAAAACCAATGGCTCTGTTTTTGTTTGGTTCCCCAGCTGTTCAGGTTTTCTCATTTAGTATTCGTCTTTCGTTTGTTGTCAGGTTTTTTTCTAGTTATTCTTCTTTCCCTTTTAGGATTCTTTCTTCTTTAAAATTATTTTCATTTATAGTTCCTCCTGTGTTCCCCTGCTGTACTCTGCTCCCACTCACAGCTCCTCCTCATAACTAGTCCTCTGTCATCTCTCACTCCTCAGTGCATACGGTTCAGTTTCAGTCATACTCTGCTGGTTTCAGCGTCCTAGCTACCTGTTTTTTGACATTAAAATACTTTTTTGAGTTTTACACTTTTGTGTTTCGATCCTTTCCAAAGCCGACAGAATTAGGAAAATAAAAATAAGATACGTTAGATTAGTATGTGGCAATGTATAAGCCTTATGTAAAATATAAGGCTGAAAAATACAATAGATTTATTCTATTGTAGAGAGGAATGTTTATTTTCTCGTATTACCGCCCCTACTCCTCTCCCAGCTAGGGAGAGGAGGGGGGACTCCCTACACAGCGTTTCATTGCTTTGTTGCCAACCCCCCCTCGCCCGTCCTCAGCTGCGACAATGGTCGTGTGCCGCCGAAGCGCCGCTAAACGGGGACTCCTTCATTCGTCGCCCTTGTTATCCTATTCTATAGGCCACATGAGCTGCCGAAGCGCTGCACGCCGGCGCTCCAGCCCGCGGCGTCTGCACTATTTTTTTCGCGAGCCGCGGGTGAACCGCGTGAGTTTGAAAAGACTGCTGAAGAAGAGCGGAGGAAATTGTCTGAGAATATTCCAGAATGTCTACCAGAAAAAGGCCAATGTTACTTACTTACTGCCCTGCATGACTAAAGGGGAAGCAGCGTGAACTCTGCATAGAGCTTAATGCTGCGGCAGTATTTATTTTATTTTTTCAGGTTAACTTTTCAATACGAGGCCACGAGGCACACAATAAACTTAGGAAGCATGTTGAGGGGAAACATACTTTTGTCATTGCTTATTTTACCGTTCAACTTACCACTGACACAACAAATATGCTTAAAACTGAAGACTTACCTCCTACTTCCTCATCACCGTCTCGTCTCTGGTTGACTCCGCTGCATGTGTGCTGTGACGGTGGCTCCACCCCCCCGAGGAGTGGAGCCCACAACATGAGTTCATAAAGCTGGCGCCATCTGCTTGATAGGTAGCGCTATATCGGCCATATCGGCCGTCTTTTTGGCCAATAGCCGATAGAGTTAATGACCCCTATATCGGTCGGGCCCTAGTCATGATCGGGTTAAGGTCGGTATTCGGGTTTCTGAGTTGATCAGAATAACCCGTTTACAAGCACAAATAGAAAGAGTTACCCCTAACTTGCATATTTTTTAACGGATTTTTAAAAACCCGGTTATGAGCATATCCGGGTTTTTGTTGGTGTTTACATGGACCTGCGGAACCGGGTTATTGTGAATATTCGGGTTTTAAAAGGATTACTGGCTGCATGTAAACGCACTCAATGGTGTTGAAAAGGGCAACATGGAACACATGCAGGTCCCTGAGGACGAGGGTTGGGAAACACTGCCTTAGGGATAGGGTGAGAAGCTCAGTCATCTGGGAGGGGCTCGGAGTAGATCCGCTGCTCCTCCACATCGAGAGGAGCCATTTGAGACGGCTTGGGCATCTGGTCAGGATGCGTCCTGGACATCTAACTGGGACGATGCCTAACCTGCTTGATAGGTAGCGCTATATCGGCCATATCTCACCCTTCAGTGAGACCTCCACTGTGGATCCAGACTGCCCAGATCCTCTGACCTTCCTTCCCGTACTGGAGCCAATGGTACAGTGTCACAGCCCAACAGACTAGTCTTTGGATTGTCTCCAGGCAAGCTACCAGGCTGAGCTACCTGCAACAACCATCCAGGAAAGCTACCAGGCTGAGCTACCTGCAACAACCATCCAGGAAAGCTACCAGGCTGAGCTACCTGCAACAACCATCCAGGAAAGCTACCAGGCTGAGCTACCTGCAACAACCATCCAGGAAAGCTACCAGGCTGAGCTACCTGCTACAACCATCCAGGAAAGCTACCAGGCTGAGCTACCTGCTACAACCATTCAGGAAAGCTACCAGGCTGAGCTACCTGCTACAACCATTCAGCTGGCGGAGCAAACCGCCGGACCAGGGCCGGCTTCACCTCTAAACCAGCGGAGCTAATTGACGGGTCCACTATCAACAAACGGGGTGAGTGAATAAGGATGCCTCCAAAAAAAAAATAATAACGTGACTGAGGAGGAATTGGAAGACATAAAGAGATCACTAAACTTCATGTCAGAAGAAATGTCAACAATCTCGAAGCAGCAGAAAGCAATATTGGAATTAGTAGAAGAGATCAAAGACTTGAGAAGACAAAATGAAGAAAAGGACAGAAGAATTGCTATGCTGGAAATTCGAGTGTCTGAGCTGGAACAATACTCTAGAATAAATGATGTAATAGTGACTGGACTTGAAACAATGCACAGGACTTATGCTAGGGTAACAGCAGCAGAAAGTAGAGATCCACCAGAGTATGAATTAAACAGCTTAGAGAAACAGGTAATAGACTTTCTTGGCAGCAAAGGGATAAACATAGATAGCAAGGATATAGAGGGGTGCCATCCTCTTCCAAGTAAGAACAAAACTCAGAAACCTGCTATCATTATCAGATTGGTGAACAGAAAACAAAAGAAAGAATTGCTTAAACAAGGAAGAAAGCTGAAGGGAACAAATGTATATATAAACGAACACCTCATTAAGAAATATGCAGACATAGCAAGGCAAGCAAGACTTCTGAGAAAGCAGAAAAAAATACAATCAACATGGACCTCAAACTGCAAAGTGTTCATTAAGTTGAACGGGTCTCCAGAGCAGGCAAAGATTTTGGTTATCAAAGAAATGGCAGAACTAGAAAGATACAAGTGAATAATATGGATAAGAAATACTGATAAATTAAAGAAAATAAAAATTATGAAGAACTTGCAGGCTACCAGTAGGGCTACTGAATAGTAAAAAAATGAGGAAATAAATTAGTTTACATGGACACAGAGGATAAAATATATGACATTGATAATAAGATAGATGAAAGCTTTTTTGATTTAANCCCCCCCCCTCACAATATCCAACAGCCCAGTGTCAATGGTGGACTCATTCAAGTTCTTGGGAACTATCATTTCCAGGGATCTGAAGTGGGAAACAAACATCAACTCATCCTCAAAAAGGCTCAGCAGAGGATGTATTTCTTACGGCAACTAAGGAAGTACGGCCTACCACAAGAGCTGCTGATCATCTTCTACACTGCTGCAGTCGAATCCATACTTTGCTCATCCATCACTGTCTGGTTTGGGTCAGCCACAAAAATGGACAAATGCAGACTACAGCGTATTATTAAAACAGCAGGAAAAATCATTGGTGCCCAACTGCCCTCTGTCCAGGAACTGTACATCAGCAGGAGCAGGAAAAAGGCAGAGAATATTGTCCAAGATGCCACACATCCTGCATCTACTCTCTTCCATCTCCTCCCATCTGGCAGACGCGATAGATCGCTGTACACAAAAACTACCAGACACAAGAACAGTTTCTTTCCTTCAGCCATTTCTCTCCTGAATCTGTAGATTCTGTTACCATCCTTTTACTATAGTTTTTAATACTTATTCAGTATGCTTATGGATATGTGTGTGTGTGTGTGTGTGTGTGGGTATGTATATATGTATATAGGTGTGTGTGTGAATGAACATGTGTGTGGGTATACATGTTCTTATGTGTTTTTAGGTATTTTTATTCTCATTCATTGTGGTTGTTGTATGTTTTAGAGAGCGAACATCTACCGAAGACAAATTCCTTGTAAATGTACTTTTACTTGGCCAATAAATCTGAAATCTGAATCTGAATCTGAAATCTGAAGACACTTAACCCTCGGGGCATTTCTGGTGGTGGTTGGCGGGACTGCCAATGGGCCTCCACTCTCTCTGCCCCAGGGCAACTGTGGCTACAATGTAGCTCATCACCACCAGGGTGTGAATGTGTGTGTGAATGGGTGGATGACTGATTGTATTGTAAAGCACCTTGGGGGGCTGTAAGACTCTAGAGGGTGCTATATCAGATACAGGCCATTTACCATTTCACACATCTTAGCGTCACACTTAAGGAGAACGCTGTCGCAGATAAACATGGCACGTTCCTAACAAACGTTACAATCTGGAGTTTTCCCCCTTTAAGGATTCATGTGGCTTTTTACACATCTGTCTAATCATGTACTGTGTTGTCATGCAGGCAAAGTAATCTTTGTTTTGGACATGCTCGTCCCCCGTTCCCCATGCCCCATGCAATCTGAACTGTCAGGAGCATCAACGCGTTAGACACCCCCTTATACAGCTGGTCCTCACAGCATGTGTGTCAGCCTATCAGAAAGGACCTAGACACACACTCTCTCTCTCTCTCTCTCTCTCTCTCTCTCTCTCTNCATCCTCAAAAAGGCTCAGCAGAGGATGTATTTCTTACGGCAACTAAGGAAGTACGGCCTACCACAAGAGCTGCTGATCATCTTCTACACTGCTGCAGTCGAATCCATACTTTGCTCATCCATCACTGTCTGGTTTGGGTCAGCCACAAAAATGGACAAATGCAGACTACAGCGTATTATTAAAACAGCAGGAAAAATCATTGGTGCCCAACTGCCCTCTGTCCAGGAACTGTACATCAGCAGGAGCAGGAAAAAGGCAGAGAATATTGTCCAAGATGCCACACATCCTGCATCTACTCTCTTCCATCTCCTCCCATCTGGCAGACGCTATAGATCGCTGTACACAAAAACTACCAGACACAAGAACAGTTTCTTTCCTTCAGCCATTTCTCTCCTGAATCTGTAGATTCTTTTACCATCCTTTTATTATAGTTTTTAATACTTATTCTGTCTCTCTCTGTGTGTGTGTGTGTGTGTGTGTGTGTGTGTGTGTGAACAAAAGCAGTAGCTTTTGGCTGCCAACGTTTGGGGGAGGGGGCATGACCTGGGCACCTTGGGTAAGTGCAGAAAGGTGTGCATTAGGGTAGGGCGATGTGACAAAATAGTCAACCATCTGCGATGGGCTGAGCCGTTAAGGTTGTTTTTACAAGAGGTGATTGGTTTGTTTGGCTGAGATTTATTAACACTTTCTCCGCCTCTCACTGCTTACAGTGTTCACAAGCAGCGCACTGAGGAGTTCGGATAGACGAACTCTGCATTGTGCACAAGAGCGCAGTGTCGAGTGGAAACCCTCCTATCTTTCAGAGAGTCTGGTAGACTTCTGTTGTTTTCATTTGGAGAAATGTTTCCTGTTTTAAACTTTGGCAGAAGTAACCCTCGTTATTCAGCACCTGCTTTGAGTGTGTCAGCGGAGCGTGGATCCATCCAGAACAGCATTTGAACATCCACAAGTCCGTCTGAGGAAAAGGTCCAGAACCTCATAACCTCTTCAGCAAGCTCCCTAGAGACATTAGTTTACACACAAGCTGCAGGTGACCAGTTCAGGTTCACCTGGAGCAGAAGGAACATGGCCGCAGCAGCTGAAATGTTCTTAATTTAAGTGAAATCGTTTCGTTACATTGTTTATGCTACTGGGGCACTCTGATCAGTTGTTCTGAGTACATTTTAAAAATGGAAAAGTAACGGTATTGAATGATTATTTATTATTTTAAAAATGAAAGTGACAGGATAAATGGATCATGTGACTGGCTGCGAGCAAATGCTCCCTCCTCAGAGTGTGTCCAAACGCAGCAGCGATTCACTTCATTTCCTACTCAGACCCAGTAGTCTTTGTTCAGAAAAAAACATTTTGTAAATAACCACAATGGTGAACACCACAGGGAAACAAAGACGGGGCTTCTTTTTAACACTTTAGCTGTGTTTGATACAAGCCGTTAATACGTCACTACAGAACTACAAATAATAAATTAAACAAAAAGGAAAATCTAAATTTATCTTCCAGAAAACATACTTCACAAAAACATCAGTGGTTGGACTTCTGTGCTCCCACATCAGTCCGAGCATCACGACATCACATGCATGAAATAATCGCCCATCATAATTTATTGGACTGACAACTTGCGATGGGAAAAATGATACAAATCGCCCAACCCTAGTGTGTGGCCTACTGGAGAAGGCATGGGAACAGGGAACCCTTGCATCAGATGGTAGTTTTATTTATTTTTTTCCCCGTGTCCTGTCTGGCTGTGAAGCAAACAGAACTGATGTCTGAATGCTGGTAACAAGCCTTACAGATTTACTCTCAGGTGGAGCATCAAAGCTTCTGTTTTTAATGTCACGCCTGATACTTAAAACTTTATTGTTATTATTTTTTGGATGCTTTGTAAATCTGACCAGACACGGAGTCAGAGGTGAAAGAGAAAGGAAGAGACAAGGGGGAGGGGGTGCTCCACAAAGATAAACAATCAATGATGAACAAGAGTCTGCTTCTAGACCTGCAGAAAAGGGACACACAACAATACATCGGGAGCAAGCTATCACTGCGTCAACTTCATGAAGAAATATAAAATCAACATTGTTTTACTGAACAATCACGATAATAAATCACAGTGCATTTAGTGCCAACCACAGCCTTAAGACCTGTGTTGAACGTGCCCAAGTCCATACATATGAGAGCACCATGTGAGCACCTGTGTGTGTACACTCACTTGTTTATGTAAGGTTTTTCTATAGGGGCGTCCAATAAAGAGTGTGAGGGGCCACAGATCTGCCCCCCAAAGATGTGTAGGAGATGGAGGGAGCTCCAAGTCCCAGAGATCCAGGGGCTGCCCCAGAGCACAGGGACCCCAAGGTGACTTCAACCAGAAAGGCCCCCACCCCCCTCGAGAGGCACAGAGGATTGCCCCGGGGGGCCACAACCAGCAGCCAGCAGAGTTCCGGAAGATATCAGCGGCAAGCCCACAGGCTTGCCTGCAGCCTCCTACCCCCTAGTCGGCTGAGCCCAGAACCCAGCGACCCCGGACCCGGGGCGACCAGCCCCGCTGGGGACCCAGCAGAGCCCAGGGACTCAGATCCCACCAGGCAGCTACCAGGATTAATCAGGCAGATGCCAAAAATCTTAAACCCCCTGACCCGGGAGCCATGAACACTCAGGCAGACCAAGGCACCACACTCCACACCAAGTGTGGCAGGGGGATGGCAGGTGTAACATCACGAAATGGCCTGATTTTGAGATCCCACAGGCTAAGATCTACAGCCAGGTCAACTTAACCTGGCTATGACACATCCTACAATATTTCCCCCTCACAGGAGACATGAAGTCTACACATAGTCCCTTTAAATCAGAGCCTGCCTCCTCACACCAGCTGGAATCAGAGGCTGACAGAGATAATAAAAGATAAACAATAACATTCTCCACTCCAAGGTCCTTCACATAGGAACTCTTTTGAATGAACTTCTTTATTCCAAGAAGAAAGAAGATTTTATAATTATATGTAATGAAATGTTCATCGATCTGTGTTAATGATATATGCTTAGCATGTTTACTGGATGAGGTCATCACCATTTGCACTCATACAAAACAGAGTAAGGTTAAGTTAACGCATGACACATAGTTAACCTTTTGCCCAGATTCATAGTCTCCATATCAAAGAGGGTGAGTCTCTGAGATGCTTGGTAACATGTCTTAAAACTTGTCAGCCGCTGATTGGCTGACCAAACCATAATATCGATTCTTCAAAACAAGATGGCTTTGAGCAATCTGGCAGTTCTAGAGTGAGCTTCAGACCGGCCATCTTTAGCAACTCTTTAACCGGTAAGGATTTTGACACGTCGTCAAAATCTTTAAAACCCTTTTCGCACCTGCGAAGTTGAGAACAACAAGATAGTACCTGCAGTACAAAGCTAACGCAAACTCCTTCAGAGTTACTTTTAAGACATTCTGTGTCATCTATCGTTGTGACCTGGAGACATCCCAGGACTGGTTTGGTTGCATCGAGGTTTCTCTATGAACCAAGTGCAGTGGGGTCGTCAGCTCCTTGACATCTCGGATCCAAACGGGGGTCTCCAGAACTGGTGAGGTAGAAGACAGCGAGATAGCATCTGTATGAGGTTTTGATAAGAACAACTTTATAGCTTATTTGCAAACCAAATTCTTTTATGTCCAGAACTCAGCTCTCTGAGAAACGAAGATTCTGACTCCATCACATTATATTCACACACATGTTCAAGACATCATCCTTTTAGTTTGCATCTACTCACAGTAAATAATAGTTTAAAGATTTTGTCAAGTGTTAATTGTTTGTAAAATAAATTCTTAATTTTTTATAAACCTGACTGTTTCTTGAATCAAAACGAAGAGGGTACAATCCCCTAATGCGGGGGTCGGCAATCCGCGGCTCTGGAGCCGCATGCAGCTCTTCCATCCATCTGATGCGGCTCTCTGTGCTTGTAAAATAATGAATGGATATTTAAATAAAATGCTTTATATTTTACTGCATTAATTTTACATCTGTATGCCAATTCTATGTAAAGATTGTCTGCGTAAACCTGAACAGGTCCAACCCGGTCTTACTGTGAGACCGGGTTGACGCGTCACGCTTGTGCGTAATCATAGGCGCTTCCTGAGCTGACGAGGATGTGAGATTCTGGGCTTCTCCTCAGACGGCTCCTGGATGTGTCGCCACATTGGAGACAGGAACAAGCGCTATTCAGCCAAAGTTTCATAATCAGGGAACATTTTCTAAGTGACAAGTCTTGCTTCAGTCGGAGGAATCTTCCCGCATGCGCTCTGGTTCTGCGACGTGCTCCAAGCTGCTCTCCACATCTTCAGCTCGCTGTGTACCTTATGTAGTACACGCTGACAGCGAGCTGCGCTGAGCTCAGTGTCCAGCTCAGATGTTCAGATGGGAATCTTTTCTTGAGTGATTTAGCTACATCTGCGATGTGCGAAACGAATAAAGTGTCAGTTCGTCTGCATGCGTCGGGGTAATTCTCTCTATTCTTTCTCAGTCAAAATAAACGGTCAAATACAGGAACAGTCCAGTCAACACAACACAAGCCCTGCTTTTAACTGTTCTGTTTTCTTGTGAAAATTGTTGCAAAGAGATATAGTTTAACTTGATTAACACCAGAGCCAGGCGCACTGCGCCGTTGTCTCCGTCGCTGTAAATGAGGGAAAAACAAAATGATCGGATCCTTTTCTGACCTTCCCCACCTACAAAGTTTAATTACAACAATCAAACGTTACAGAGCCTGGATTTGTATTCTGAACAGTCTAAACCTGTTTTAAAAAGAAANAGTAACAGAAGACCGATATAAAAAATATAAAAACAAATTAATAGCAATAATTAGGAAAAGGAAAAAAGATTATTATGGTGAATTATTGGAAAAGAATAAGGCCAATACAAAGGCTACATGGGGAATAATAAATAGTGTGACGAACAGAAATAAAACTACATCTGAGGTACCAAATTACTTTGTCAAGGACAATGTAGACATTTATGATGTAAAAGAAATCTCTAATGAATTCAATGATTTTTTTGTAAATGTAGGGAGGAGTTTGATGGGTCATGACACTTCAATTGAAGACAATTTGAATACAGTAGTAAATAATGTCAGTAGTATTTTCCTTGGTAAAGTAGAAAAAGAGGAAATACGAGAAATTGTAAAAAACTGTGGAAATAAGCGATCAACTGATTGTGAGGATTTGGACATGATGACTGTAAAGACCATAATAGAATCTGTTATTGATCCTTTTACTTATATATGTAATTTGTCACTTTCTACTGGAGTCTTCCCTGATGCTATGAAAATAGCAAAAGTGGTTCCACTGTTTAAGAATGGTGATAAACATAATTTCACAAATTATAGGCCAGTGTTACTACTTCCACAGTTTTCCAAAATACTAGAAAAAGTCTTTGCATCACGGTTGGATAAATTTATTGAAAAAAATATGATTTTGCATAATTAACAGTATGGATTCAGGACCCAACATTCAACAACAATGGCAATAATGGATTTAACAGAGAAAATATCTGAAGCGATAGACAATAGAGAATACTTTATTAGTGTTTTTCTTGACTTAAAGAAAGCTTTTGACGTTATCGATCATTCAAGGTTACTGCAAAAATTATATCAGTATGGAATACGAGGGGTTGCTCATCAATGGGTTAGAAGTTATTTAGATAACAGAAAGCAATATGTTCAGATAAATGGCATTACATCAGAGCTACGAAATATTGCTTATGGAGTGCCACAAGGGTCGGTCCTTGGACCAAAATTGTTCAACCTGTATATCAATGATTTGGTAAATGTGTCTGACAAACTAGGTTCTGTTTTGTTTGCAGATGATACAACATTGTTTTATTCAGGGTCTGATATAAATGAAGTAACTCATGTGATAAATATTGAACTGATAAAAGTTAAAAACTGGTTTGATGTAAATAAATTAACACTTAATCTTAAAAAAAATAATTTCATTCTATTTAATGACAAAGAAAATATAGACGTAATATTAAAAATAGATAACATGGAAATTCAAAGGGTAAAAGAAATCAAATTTTTGGCAGTAATGATTGATGAAGCTCTAAGCTGGAAATCACATATAGGCTATATAAAAGGTAAAATGGCCAAAGCCATTGCAGTATTATATAGCGTAAAGTCTCTACTTAATAGTGAAGGATTGTTATTGCTATACAATGCACTGATTCTGCCATACTTAAATTATTGTGTAGAAATCTGGGGAACTGCATATAGAATGTATACACAACCTTTGTTTGTTTTGCAGAAAAGAGCAATGAGACTTATAGACAACACTCATAGTACAGCTCCATCTAACCCATTATTTATAAAATATAAAGTAATTAAATTTCATGATTTGGTCAACTGGAGAATATTGCATATAATGTATAAAGCAAATAAAGTTACATTGCCAAAGAATATTCAGCATATATTTGAAAAGAGAGATAGCAGTTATTCGTTGAAGGGATTTGAAATCTTCAAAAAACCTAGATTTAGAACAAGAATGAAGGAAATAAGTATATCTGTGAATGGTGCGAAGTTGTGGAATTGCCTGGACAGAGAATGGAAAGAGTCAAGAACTCTAAAAGTGTTCAGTCTACACATTAAATCACGTGTGTTGAGTGGATATGACAACGGACAATTGATGAGGACATAATAATTAACAAATGTGAACAGTTACGGGACTGAAAGAACTGGTGAGGGACTGCACAAATATAAACTGATATTTAAGTTTAAAAAGGGGGCAGAAATAACAAGATTTTTCTTCTATCTGCTCCCTTTCATTCAAATATACATTGTGTTTTTATGAATATTGTTTAGTATCTGTTGTGTTATTTTTTTATTGAATGAAATAAAGATAATTAAAAATAAATAAATAAAAAAAAAACCTAGAGAAAGACCCAGGACACACAGAAGAGACTATGCTTCTCGGCTGACTACCTTGAGCTCCTTGAGAAGTCCCCGGAAGAGGTGATGCACATTTCTGGGGAGAGGGAAGTCTGGGCCTCTCTGCTTAGGCTGCTGTCCCCGCGACCCCAAATGAGCGGACAAATATGGACAAATGGATGGACGTTAATTCACTAGTTTCCTTCTCAGCTGTTGGACTACGAACTGAGATCGAGGAGGAAAAGCAGGCTCTGGTGAAGTCACTTTTAACTGTTCTGTTTTCTTGTGAAAATTGTTGCAAAGAGATATAATTAAACTTGATTAACACCAGAGCCAGGCGCACTGCGCCGTTATCTCCGTCGCTGCAAATGAGGGAAAAACAAAATGATCGGATCCTTTTCTGACCTTCCCCACCTACAAAGTTTAATTACAACAATCAAACGTGACAGAGCCTGGATTTGTATTCTGAACAGTCTAAACCTGTTTTAAAAAGAAACGTATGACACAAGGGGCACCTGCTCAGTAAAACCACCAACAGGGTGAAAAATACCAAACTATTGTAGGCAGAGATGGGCTGCAACTTCTGGATCCATTTTATATAAATTGTTTTATTGATTATCGTCTTATGAAAGATAACATTGACGTACACGAGCGACCGGTACTGGCTGCTCTCACCTGTTGTGATTGGTTAAAGCAGCTCTCTGCTGTCTGAGGGTAGGCCCCGCCCACAACGCCGCGGCTGCTGTGGCTCCCAGTGTTGTCTTTACTGTGGGAAATGCGTAATAATGGATCTTTGATGGGAACAGGTTGCCGACCCCTGCCCTAATGAATAAAAGAATCCTAGAATCTTCTGACTAAAACAACTAAAGACCAGGCAAGGTGATATTCTATATTTAAATAGAGTATTACAGATTATTGGTCTCAAGTGGTGTTAATAATGTAAATAGCTCTCAAAGCAATTTAATTAACCAAATTTACTATTTATCTAACATTACACAGGCGAAGATGTGTAACGTCAAAAGAAGTCCCAGGAGAGGGGAGGAGTCAAAGGCCCCACCTGACATATACAGTCATACACAAACACAGTCACGCACTCCCTCCTTCATGCTCACGCATACACATACAACCAGAGACTTACAAAAGTGCATGCCAGACACCCACTCATGCTCCCCATACACACCCTATTCACTCTGGTCCCGGTACTGCTGCACATGGGGTACAACCATCACCGGTTCCCAAAGTCCAACCCTTTCTGCTGGGGTGCTGATAAGCAGGCTTCCCCGCCCAACGCTGAGCAAAGCAACCCACCACCCCAGACCCCAACCAGATGGCCGGATCTCCCTCCTAGCCTCCAGTCCCGGGAAGCCGAGCGACAACAGAGATGTGCTAAGACCCCTAGTCTCCCTCCCCCTGCTCCAATGTAGTGTTAGTACATGTTGATGAGGTGTATTCCATGGCTGTGGTGAGCGGGCAGTGCAGGCATCGTCTGGCCTATGCCAGCTGATGAAACCACACAACCCCACTTGCACCCACAGCCCTCTGTGTCTAGGTGCAGTTTAAAAATGGAAGTGGGCACCGGCACTCGGGATGTGGCTGAAAAATCCCCTTGCCAATTGCTGTTGAATGTGCTCACTCCCAAGGCCCTAAGTGTGTGTTTGCGTGGAATGTCGTTGGTTGAAGTGTTCAATGTGCAAATAAAATTGGGGGGCAGGCTGCCACAGGAATGGGGAAATGGGGTCCATACCCACATCCCCTGACTTGTCCAACCCCCAAAGTCCTATGTGTATGTTTGTGTGAAGATGTGAAGGAGCAGGAGGAGAAAAATGTGTGGGGATGGGAAGGAATGGCTGGTTGGCCTATGCCCTCCAGGGAGCCAGCTCCCCCCACTGGCCCAAATAGGCACCTCTGTTGCCAAAATGCCACCCAGGACATGGAGACCCCAGCCAATCTTGCCAAGGCCCAAAGCAGCAGCATCGCAGAGCCCTACGAAGTCCGAGGACACCAACCCAGCCCCACCCCAGCAGAATATCTCCTCCCTTCCCTGCATTTGCACAACTTCCAGAATATATAAGACATTGGACATCCAGGTAAGGTTGGGTCCTCCCCCTCCAGGACATCCCCCTTCCTTGTGGTGGGACAGAGGAGGAGCCAAGGCCTACCTGAGGATGCTGAGCCTGGGACAGGCACTGCCGCATGTTCCTGCCTTCTTCCCAGCAGCATACATTTCAGGACCCGTCCCCAAAGGCCCCGCCCAGATCCCCACACAGGGCCGGCCAACCCCACACCCCGAGCGCCCAGGCCCCCACCCAGACTTGCTCAAGTGACCCATGGCCCCCGCCATGATCCCCAAAGGGCCCCACTCACAACCGCCAGTAGTCCACCCATCGAGGCAACCCAAGCACCTCCAGAGTGGGGCAGCAACCCCCCCCCAGTCCCAGACACCCCCAGTGAACCCACCTCCAGGGAACGTCCGGACACTCCAAAGTCAGACCCTCCACCCCCTCACCCACATCATCTCCCAGGACAATATCAATGGTCCCCCGCCAACGCTATGTGATGGAACTGATCAAAGGAGCCCAGAGAGATTGATTTGAAGTGGAAGCAGAGGCTATATCAAGTGTAATATTATCTAACAAAAGATTTCTATACTGGTTAATGCAGAGAGTTTCTCTATTTTTCCAATTCAAGAGGATAGTTTTCTTAGCAATGCATATGGCAGTCAGAACCACGTGAACCACAGATGTTTCAATCGGGACATCGTCCAGGTTTCCCAGTAAACAAAGAGAGGGGGTGGTTGGGATATGACATTTCAGAGATTTTGACAGGTCTTCACACACTCTACCCCAAAACTCCTGGACAGGTGGGCAGGACCACAGTGCATGAATGTAATTGTCAGGAATGTTGTTTGTGCAGTGTGTACAGGTGTCAGACGACACAAACCCCATCTTGAACATCCGATGACCTGTATAGTGTACTCTGTGTAGAATTTTGTACTGAATTAAATGTAAATTGGGGTTTCTGATCATTTTAAACGTTTTTAAACAAGTTTGGGACCAGAAGTTCTGGTCATAGCTAACTGATAGATCCACCTCCCATTTTTCAATAGGGATTACTATTCTATCGTCTATTTTGGACAGTGTCTTATATACTTTAGACAGTAGTTTGGGGGGGTTGAGATTATAAAAGTCTAATACCCTTGGTGGTGTTTGTAATTCTATTTTATTGAGCTTAAATTTTTGTTTTACAACAGATTTAATTTGGTGATATTCTAAAAAGCTATTCTTATCTATTCCAAATTGGGAGACTATTTGATTAAATGGTTTGAAGTCCAGTCCTTCATATATGTGTTCCAGGTATAGGATTCCTTTATTTTTCCAGTCCGGAAGGTTCATCATTTTGTTATTTTGCAAAATGTCAGGATTATTCCAGATAGGTGTGCGTCTGCATGGTACTAGTGAAGACTCTGTCATTTTAAGATACTCCCACCATGCTGTCAGAGAGGTGCTGATACTAATACTTTTGAAGCCTTCATGTTTTCTTATGCTTGAGCTAATAAATGGTAAGGCTGAAAGCTCTATCGTATTGCAAAGTGTCTGTTCTATATCTAACCAGGACTCATCTAGTGGGTTATCTTGCAACCATCTGGATTGGATCTTGGTATATATTGCAGCCTGTTGGCTAATAAATAATAATAAAAGTTGGGTAGATCCATTCCTCCTCTGTCTTTGGTCTTCTGAAGCATTTTTAAGCTAATTCATGGAGGTTTATCCTGCCAAAGGAATTTGGTAATTGAGGAGTCCAGAGATTTAAACCAGTCAGCTGGTGGTTTGTTTGGGATCATTGAAAATAAGTAATTTATTATGGGTAAGACCATCATTTTAATTGTAGCGACCCTCCCCATGAGTGATATTGGTAAGGATTTCCATCTTGCAAGATCATCTTCCACTTTCCTTAAAAGTGGGATGTAGTTTAGTTTGGTTAGATCTGCTAACTTGGGAGAGATATTAATTCCCAGGTATGTGATATTCCCTGACTTCAATTGTGTTTTAAGCAAATTGACAAAAGAGAAATTAATTGGTAGAACTGTGGATTTTAACCAGTTTATAGAGTAATCTGAAACTCTTGAAAAAGAGTTTATCAGTTCTATTGCTTGGGAGAGAGAGGATTGAGAATTCTGGAGAAAGAGTAAAACATCATCTGCATAAAGACTGATCTTATGTTCTATTTTCTTACACTTTATCCCTGATTGGCTGCACCTGGCGGTAAGGCGTTTCCTGTTCCCTGTTTTCAGTGTTGCACTACGTGTAGCTGTTTGGTGTTTGGGGCTCGCTAAAGCTGATTCAATTTCTCTGTACTAGGATATCTCTGAGTTATTGTAGCACTAAAGCACGCTAAAACACACATTTTCTGTTGTTCCACCTAGCTTTTAGGGAACCATTTGAGTTTGCACGCAGTTCATTTGGTACGGAACAGTTTGCTGTCCAGTTAGCTTAGCCTCAGCACGGCTATGGCTACTTCTGTCTCTGCTTCTCCGTCTCCTATCTCTTGCTCTCTGTGTCAGATGTTTAGTTACTCCTCTGCCTCCTTTAGTGATAATGGTACGTGTAATAAATGTAGCATTTTTGTAGCTTTGGAGGCGAGGGTGTCGGAATTGGAGTCCCGGCTCCGCGCTGTTGAAAAACCCGTGAACAGCCATAGCTACTTAGCTAGTGTGGGGCTAACTAGCTCAGAACCGCCCCGTAGCAGTCCTCCAGCAGAAGAACCCGAGCAGCCGGGACCTCAGGCCGGCTGGGTGACGGTACGCAGGAAGCATAGAACCCAGCCCGTGGGCCACCACCACCCCGTCCACGTTTCTAATAGATTTTCCCCGCTCAGTGACGCACCCACTGACAAGCCGACTCTGATCATTGGCAGCTCCATAGTCAGAAACGTGGCATTAGAGACTCCAGCAACCATAGTTAAATGTTTACCTGGGGCCAGAGCGAGCGACATTAAATCTTATCTGAAACTGCTGGCTAAGGATAAGCGTAAATACAGTAAGATTGTTATTCACGCTGGCGGTAATGACACCCGGTTTCGCCAATCGGAGGTCACTAAAATTAATGTTGCTTCGGTGTGTAAGTTTGCTAACACAATGTTGGAATCCGTAATTTTCTCTGGCCCCCTGCCGATCGGACCAGTGACGACATGTTTAGCCGCATGCTGTCCTTCAACCGCTGGTTGTCTAGGTGGTGTCCTGAAAACAACGTGGGCTACATTGATAATTGGAAAACTTTTTGGGGAAAACCTGGTCTGATGCGGAGAGACGGCATCCATCCCTCTTTGGATGGTGCAGCTCTTCTTTCTAGGAACATTGCCAGTTTTATTGGTCCTTCATGACAACCCAGGGTCCAGACCAGGAAGCAGTCGTAGTTTAACACACCCCTCTGCAGCTTCTGTACTGTTACCCACCCACTACCCCATAGAGACAGTGTCCTGCCCACGGCCAAAACCACACAGATTAAATATCAGGCTTAATAAAGCAAATCATGGAAATCTCATAAATATTAGAACAAATTCAACTGAGCAGAAAACTAGAAAAATTAAATGTGGGTTGTTGAACATTAGATCCATTTTTCTAAGACTTTGTTAGTTAATGACTTGATTTGCAATAATCAGATCTCTTTGCTCTCTCTTGGCTGCAGCAAGAGGACTATAATAGCTTAAACGAGTCGACTCCTTCAAATTATTTAAATCATCATATTGCTCGAAGTACAGGGCGAGGAGGAGGAGTAGCAACTATTTTTCATTCTGACTTATTAATCAGTCCCTTACAGATTAATAGTTACAGTTCATTTGAACATCTTATTCTTAGTTTTCCTAATCCAGATTGGAAAACTGTAAAACCACTCTTGTTTGTAGTTTTATATCGTCCACCAGGCCCTTACTCTGAGTTTTTGGATCAGTTCTCTGATTTTTTATCTGATTTGGTGCTAAATACTGATAAGGTCATTGTAGTGGGGGATTTTAATATTCATGTGGACATTAAAAATGATTGCCTCAATGTAGCCTTTAGTAATATCTTAGACTCTATTGGTTTCACTCAAAGAATGCATAGCTCCCCCCACTCCTGCCATCATACATTGGACCTTGTTCTGACTTATGGCATAGAGTGTGAGGAAATAACAATCTTTCCACATAATCCAGTCCTCTCTGGCCACTTTCTGATAACCTTTGAGTTTTTTATAACCGAGTTCTCGAGACATGAAAGTAAATTTCACTATAGTCGGTCTCTAGCTGACAACGCAGTTGCGTCTTTTAAATCAACTGTTCCATCTTTACTGTCCTCAGCATCTCAGAGGAACGTAGCAGAGGGCAATATTTTCAGTTCTAGCCCCTCACAAATTGATGCCTTAGTTCATCATGTTAATTCCTCTTTACGTGTGGCATTAGATGATGTTGCCCCTTTAAAAAAGAAGGTAATTAGGGACAGGAAGTTGGCTCCCTGGTTTAACTCTCATTTACGAGCCTTAAAACAAAACTCTAGGAAATTGGAGAGAACATGGCGCTCTACGTACCATGAGGAGGCCTACCTATCCTGGAAAAATAGTCTTGTGCTTTATAAAAATAAGCTTCGACAAACTAGAACTGCTTATTTTTCAGCATTAATTGAGGAGAATAAGCATAATCCTAAATTTCTTTTCAGTACAGTTGCTAAACTTACACAGAATCATAGCTCTGAGCCATCTATTCCCTTAGCCCTCAGCAGCAATGACTTCATGGGATTTTTTACAAGTAAAATTAATTCTATTAGAAACAAAATCTTTAGCATCCTCCCTAATGCGATTTCTTCTTCCTCAGTAAGTGAGGCAGCATCAGAGGTGACTGTAGAACCTCATCTGTGCTTGAACCGTTTTGATCCAGTTGAGCTTTTAGAGTTATCAAAAATATTAGCTTTATCTAAACCTTCAACTTGCATTTTGGATCCAATCCCAACCAAATTATTTAAAGATGCATTTCCTTTGGTTACTGCCCCCATTCTAAATATAATCAATCTATCCTTAGTAAATGGATATGTACCACAGGATTTTAAGGTTGCTGTAATCAAACCTTCACTTAAGAAGCCTTCTCTGGATCCAGATGACCCAATGAATTATAGACCAATATCTAACCTTCCATTTTTATCCAAAGTCCTGGAGAAAATAGTGGCCATCCAAGTATGTAAGCCTTTAAACACTAATGCTCTGTTTGAGGAATTTCAGTCTGGTTTTAGAGAGTATCACAGCACTGAAGCTGCATTAGTGAGAGTTACAAATGATATTCTCATGGCCTCGATAAGAATCTTGTGTCTGTTCTAGTCTTGTTAGATCTCAGTGCTGCCTTTGACACAGTTGATCACAATGTTCTTTTAGAAAGACTTGAACATGTTGTAGAGATCAAAGGAACAGTGTTAGGCTGGTTTAAATCCCACCTGTCTGACAGATTTCATTTTGTAAATGTACATGACAAATCTTCTTCATACTCCAGGGTTACTTGCGGAGTACCACAGGGTTCAGTGCTTGGACCAATTCTTTTTACTATATATATGTCCCAATTGGTAAAATCATTAGACAGCATGGGATAAACTTCCACTGTTATGCTGACGACACTCAGCTATACTTATCCATTAACCCTGATGAACCTAATCGGTTGGGTAGATTACAGGCTTGTCTTGAGGACATAAAAAGTTGGATGACTCTAAACTTCTTGCTTTTAAATCAAGACAAGACGGAAGTTCTCATCTTTGGACCAGAAATCCAGAAAAGGAAATTGCTTAGCCAATCGCCTGACCTGAATGGCATTACATTAATCTCCGAGAACGAAGTAAGGAACCTTGGTGTTATCTTTGACCAGGACATGTCATTCAAATCCCAGGTTTCACAAGTTTGTAGGATTTCCTTTTTCCACCTTCGGAATATTGCTAAGATTAGAAGCATCATTTCCAGAAGTGATGCTGAAAAACTAGTTCATGCATTTGTTACATCAGGACTGGATTACTGTAATTCATTACTCACAGGAAGTCCCCAAAATGTAGTTAAAAGTCTTCAGCTTGTCTAAAATGCTGCAGCTAGAGTTCTGATGAGAATTAAAAAGAGAGATCATATCTCTCCTGTCTTAGATTCCCTACATTGGCTACCTGTTAAATTCAGAATAGATTTTAAGATCCTTCTTCTCACATATAAAGCTCTTAATAATCAAGCTCCATCATACATCAGTGATCTGATTGTTCCATACGTTCCTAACCGAGCACTTTGCTCTCAGAGTGCAGGTCTACTGGTGGTTCCCAGAATATCTAAAATTAGGATGGGAGGCAGATCTTTTAGTTATCAGGCTCCTCTCCTGTGGAACCAGCTCCCAGCCTTAGTCCGTGAGGCAGACACTTTGTCTACTTTTAAGAATAGGCTTAAAACATTTTTATTTGATAGGGTCTATGGTTAAAATCTGATGTTAGCCTAAATCTGCACAAGTGGGGGAGTAGAGGGAGGTGGAGTGTACAGTCGGTAAAGACGGCTCTCCCTTGCCCTGACTCCAACATGCCTCCATCTAAATAGGATAGATTATCCAGAGTTATCTCTGTAGTTATGCTGCTATAGGCTTAGACTGCTGGAGGATACACTGACCACTTTTTACACTACTTTCTTCTACAGTCTGCTCTTTAACTGTATTATTTTCTGCTATTTCAGCTGTTAACTTTATTTTCTCTCTAAGTGTTTTTCTCCCCAGAAGAAGCTACAATGATGTTCTGCTGAGCTGTGGTGGCCTCATGGAGGGGGCCATCGTCTAGCACACCGCTGCTAACCACTTTAACATTCTCCCTCTCCTGATAATAACTTTTTGGTTTCCTTGACGTTGGATGTGCTACTACTAGTTTATCTGTTTAATTATAGATCCACTAGGATAAATACAATAAAGTTTATCTTTCACCAAATAGAATATTTACTAAGAAATCACAATATAACTATAGACACATTACTAGTCTTTGCGAGTGTGCGTGCGTGTGCACGTGTGTGTGTGTGTGTGTGTGTGTGTGTGTGTGTGTGTGTGTGTGTGTGTGTGTGTGTGTGTGTGTGTGTGTGTGTGTGTGTGCGTGTGTGTGTCTGCTCTGTCTTCTCCATCCCCAGTGAGTCGTGGAGGATGGCTGCTTATACTGAGCTGGGATTCTCTGGAGGTTTCTTCCTGTTAAAAGGGAGTTTTCCTCTCCACTGTCGCTTTATGCTTGCTTAGTATGAGGATTGCTGTATAGTCACTGACACTAGTCAGTGACTTGATGCAATTTGCTGGGTTCCTTATATAGGAAACATTATTTCTGATTGGCTTAATGAACTGACCTGAATTGGAATGTTTATTATGTGAAGTGCCTTGAGACGACTCTTGTCGTGATTTGGCGCTATATAAATAAACTTGAATTGAATTGAATTGAATTGAATTATTACCTGTTGTTTTCCTAATTGCTGCTGCTAGTGGTTCGATAAAGATAGCAAACAGTGAGGGGGAGAGAGGGCATCAGATGGTAGTTAATGCCTTAAAACTAACTATATTATTGCAATTTTTATTGCTGTGATGTCATTCTACATCTTTAAAAAACAACTGAAGGAAATTATTCTTTAAGTTCATAGCATGCTATGCTGTACATAACTACAAGATCAATAGTTGTAATTTCTTTTGACTGAATTATTCCAGCATCTGTTTGACAGCACATAACACTAAGTGGAGCAGTAATATGGGATGGAGTTATATGATTTATGTTACTCTGAAGATTGTGAGTCCCTGTGAGAAGTCCCTGAGCAGTAGAGGTGAAATAAATAGCAGTAATGTAACTCTGAGGTGGAAGAGGGTGCAGATTGCTGGTGCGTTAGCTCATGTCGGGATGAAGGTGCTGCTCCGTAGAAACAACAGGGAACACAGAGAACAATAACAAACCATTAGAAGCCAAATTCTGATTCTAAAATAATTAGTTTGAAAGCCACTAAAACCTCGGTTAGGCTGCCACAAAGATGGGAGACCAGTACTGAAACACAGGATACACATGTGAAACTAGAAAAATGAGAATAGGTTTCAGTAATTCAAAGTAGACCAAGACCGTGTGTGTGTGTGTGTGTGCGCGCGTGCGTGCGTGCGTGTGTGTGTGTGTGTGTTCGACAATCCCTTCTCTCCAGAACCCCTGAATAGACTTTACCAGGGAGGCTCAGAAGTGTGATCCCCCTGTAGTTGGAACACACCCTGCAGCCCCCCTTATTAAATAAGGTCTGTCACCACCCAGGTCTGCCAATCCAGTGGAACTGCCCCCGATGTCCACGCGATATTGCAGCCAACACAGCCCTACGACATCCAGAGCCTTAAGGAACTCTGGATGGATCTCATCCACCCCAGATGCCAAAGAGGAGCTTTTTGACCACCTCAGTGATCTCTGCTCCAGAGATAGGAGAGTTAAACTCAAAGTTCCCAAGCTCTGCTACCTCACTGGAAGACGTGCCGGTGAGGTTGAGGAGGTCTTTGAAGTGATCCGCCCACCGATCCACAACGTGCCGATTAGAGGTCGGCGGCACACCGTCCCCACTATAAACACCGCTTTCCCCTCCAATAAAATTTGATTGATTGAACATAAATGTAGCTGCTGCTAACAACCTAACAGATTTAAAACATTAAAACTGTCAACAGACGAAATAGTTCAAAAAGGCAATTAAACATGTCACAAATTTGTGTTGTGAGATTATTTGGATGATGGATGGATGGATGGAGTTGTTGTTGTTGTGGTGTACTGAAACTCTAATTTCCCTCTGGGATTGCTAAAGTATTTTTGAATTTGAACTGAACTGAGTTATTATTATTATTATTATTATTGTTATTATTGTTATTATTATTATTATATTATTATATTATTATTATTATTATCGTTATTATTATTATATTTAGCTATTATCAGCTCCTTGTGGCAGAAGCTGGTGTGGTCCACCACAGAGAAAGCTTATCTAGCATGATGACTTTTATTATTCTACAGCTTATTGATCAGCCCTCTCACGCTCACACACACGAGTGTTGGTGAGCGGCTGCGTCTGACTGCTGACGCTCTGTGTGTGTTTTTATTTCTGCAGTGAGACAAACTCACCTCACACCGTCCAGAGTTTGCTCTTTAAGCTTCTATTAAATCCACCGTGTTGACGTATTTTAACACGTTTCCTCCATAGCATGGATCGAACTAGTCAGCTCGTCCATAGGGGGCACCAGGACGCCGCCCCACAAGTCTCACAGGAAAAGAAAAAGGTAGGAATCACAAAATATATTAAAAACACACAAAAATTAAAACTAAACGCCTGAGTCACTTCCGCACCTTGGGTCTTATCAGTAAAACTCCCTTGAGAAAGTCCAGACTGCTATGTTGATGCGCCTGGTGTGTCTTTTACAGCTTCCTGCCTGAGAGTCTCGAAATGTGTGTGCGTCAATCTTTTGTGTGTGTGTTCAATGTCTGATGAGAGTGAAACTGACAACCGACTGGTGTGTATCTTTTCTTCTCCACTTTGCAAAGTCTAAATTGATTGATGGTTGATTGTCATGGTCTGCGTCTTCCTTCATGTGTCTCCTGATGTTTCTCCATCCCTCTCTAGATTCCCTTCTGTGTCTCATAGCGCCCCCATGTGTCTTTTTTCTGCATCTCAGTTAAAGTGTCTTATGTTGTTACCCTTTTAAATCATTCCTGCCAGGTCAGCTCCAGCCTCTTTGTCCTCAGCTCAGTGTATGTGTGTGTGTGTGTGTATGTGTGTGTGTGTGTGTGTGTGTGTGTGTGTGTGTGTGTGTGTGTGTGTGTGTGCGTGTGTGTGTGTTTGTGTGTGTATGCATGTCGATTTCCCAGTTCAGTGTATGTAGGTGTGAGTTTATGTGTCAGTGTGTGTGTGTGTGTGAGTCCTTCCCTCAGTCTTTAGGTTTAGTTTTTGTGTTTTAGGTTTATCTGTCCTCCTTTGGTTCTGTTTCCCCCATTTAGATAAATTATTGTCACCTGTCTTCCCTCCAGTCCTCACCCCACACACCTGCTGCCATTTTCCCTAATTACTCCTCCCTGTGTATTTAAGCCCTGTCTTGTCTCTGTCTTGTGTCGGTCCATTGTGGTTATTCTGTCAGTTCTGCTCTAGTCTCTAGTGTTCTTTGTCTCTAGTATTCATTTTGGACTTATTGGAGTTTTGACTTCCAGCTCCTGTGGATTTATTCTTATTTTTTGGACTCATCCTTCAAAATAAAGGATTTTTCTTTATATTATCACCTGCCTCGTGTCATCTTGGGTTCCTGCATTTTGGGTCCTACCAACACCGTTTCGTGACATTGGTTTTGATCAACTGATTACTATAACCCCCTGTGCTTTGAACTTTCCCTAAAGTAACCCTGGATTGATCAAATTACCCAACAGGTACTTTCTGCACCTACTGTAGGTCTTTAGACTAACTACCCCCTTTTGTCTTCAGCCGAGCCGTGGCAGCCACAAGCATCAGCTGGTTCCCTGAACGGAGTGTCCGAGCCGGAGCATACGGCTGCAACAACTCCATCAAATAGGCTGGAGCCAGTCCAGTCAACACCTTTACCATCATTAAAACACGTTTTAAACACATCTACAGGTAACCAATGGAGAGCAGCCGAGATTGGTGTCACGTCCAAGAATCTTGCTGCAGGATTCTGAACAAGCTGCAGTCGTGCTACAGTACCCAGACCCCTTCTTTCCACGGGAGCCGTCAGCAGCACGTTACTGCAGCAGCACGTCTTGCTCGCGTAAGCTGCTGCTTGGCCCTTCCCACGAGACGCGAAGCAGCAGGAGAGCAGCTGTCACCGACCGAGCACGAAGTCACACGAGTGACTTCGTCAGTAAACACAACAACAAGCAGGAGAAAACTACAACATGGTTTGTGTTTTATGTTCTGTCCGTTTTATAATCGCCAACACGGACCTGAAAAACAAAGGAGACCGCTAGCTAGGTGATAACTTCTCACGGGGCCGCAGTTAGTAACCTTTTTTAAAGTAAAGCAACCGGGGGCTTCGCTCCGTTTCCGCGTCCGATTTCCTGTCTTTCCTTCCCCAAAAATGTCGAACTTGACCCGTTTCAGAGGCGTCGCGCGTAGAAAATAGAACCGGCGCGTAAAGGCCGCGACATGCTGCTCCTGAGACGCGGCCGACTCGCGCTGCTGACTGCTCTGGTGGAAAAGGTTCTGTTGACCACAGCGGTTTTTATCAGCAGCTATGACGTGCTGCTGCAGTAACGTGCTGCTGACGGTTACTTGCAATGGCAATAAAAGCACAAACAACAGTTTCAAGGTCCCGTGTGGATAAAAACAGCTTTACTTTAGAAAGCGTCTTAAGTGGTAAAATGAAGAGAATACTAACCCTAACACCAACATGGGCATCCACGCAGAACGTGCTGTCCATCTTCACGTCAAAGACTGACTGCAGAGCACCCAGGTAGGAATTCAATTCACCACAGTCTCCACTAGAAAAATTAAAGTGTCCACTTGGTCCACTCAGCACTGCCTCAATTTATTTTTTTCATTTTCATTTTTTTCACTGAGACACTGGAAGTGTTCTGCCATCTATGCGCCATCAAGGTAGACACAATTAGCAATCGTCGGCATAAAGGCTGAAGCCAATTCCATACAGTTGTAGGATGTCACTCATTGGCAGATTGTAAATCAAAACTACTGGGGTACCAGTATCCCTGCGGTACCCCCTAGGGCAGATGAGAGAAGACAGAAGAAAACACACCCATACTTACACAAACCATCCTGTCATGGAGATAAAATCTAAACCAGTTCAGGACTTGACCAACAATTCCCACATGATGCTCAAGATGACGGAGCAGCACTTCCTGGTCCAGAGTATCAAATGCTATTGTGAGATCCAGCAGCACCAGCAGCACTGGACTGGCCCCATCTGCTGCTAAAGAAGGTCATTGAAAACCTTTATCAGGGCAGGTTCAGTGCTGTGCAACATTTTAAAACCTGACTGGAAGGTCTTTAAAATATTCAACTTGTTAAAAAAGTCCAGTTGCTGAGTGCACCTTTTTAAAAGAAGGAGCTTAACGAACCGGCCTGTAATTAGCTAGAGCAGGTGAATAACCTTTTTGTTTTAATCTGTCGGCACAAAACTAGAATCCAAACTGCCGTCGATTATGTGCAAAATCAATAGTGCAACTGCTATAAAAACGTCTCTAAGCAGACGTGGGGGCACAAGACCCTCTGTTGACCCAGAGGATATCCTGCTGTGCTGCGTATAATCTGAATTTAGGTGTAGTATAAAATGTTATTTCACACTTTCAGCCCAACCTAGCCGTTTTGTGACGTATTTCCTGTTCCTTTTGGGTACAGCAATCTCTCAGCCTGGACTGCCAGACTCCTCTTGCACAGAGAAAGTGTCTGGTAACTCACAGGCAGAGAGGCACATGAGGGGCGGGACTAGGCAGCTCAAAAATAACCAATCACAAAAGAGACGGAAATGCCGACTGTACCGCGCGATGCTGTAGTTTTTTAGCTGTAATCAAAAATGGCGACAGCGCAGACATCTTTGTTATTTTTATTTTTTATTTTTTATTTTTTCCCCCGTGTCCTGTCTGGCTGTGAAGCAAGCAGAATTGATGTCTGAATGCTGGTGACAAGCCTTACAGATTTATTCTCAGGTGGAGCATCAAAGCGTCTGCTTTTAATGTCACGCCTGATACTTACAACTTTATTGTTATTGTTGTTGAATGCTTTGTAATTCCGACCAGACACGGAGACAGAGGTGAAAGAGAAAGGAAGAGAAAAGGTGGGGAGAGGGGGGGGGGGGGGGGGGGGGGGGGGGGGGGGGGGGGCGGTGTTCCACAAAAATAAACAATAATGAACAAGTGTCTGCTTCTAGACCTGCAGAAAAAGGCAAAAAAAAAGGGACACAACAACAATACAACAAGATCTAGCTATCACTGCGTCAACTTGAAGAAAATATATAATCAACATTGCTTAACTGAAGAATCACGATAATAAATCACAACGCATTAAGTGCCCACCATAGTCTTAAGACATGTGTTTAACGTGCTCAAGCCCATACTTTTGAGAGCACCATGTGAGCACCTGTGTGTGTACACGCGCTTGTTTATGTAAGGTTTCTCTATAGGAGCGTCCAACAGAAAGTGTGAGGGACCACAGATCCGCCCCCCAAAGATGCGCAGGAGACGGGGGGAGCTCCAAGTCCCAGAGATGCAGGCGCTGCCCCAGAACACAGGAACCCCAAGGAGACTGCATCCAGGAAAGCCCCCGCCCCCCCCGCCGAGAGGCACAGAGGATCGCCCCGGGGGGCCACAACCAGCAGCCGGCAGAGTCCTGGGAGACATCAGCGGCAAGCCCACAGGCCCGCCCGCAGCCTCCCACCCCCTAGCCGGACATCTTTGTTTAGAAGAAAGGTTTTAGCGCTTCTACTTGTTGTTTTAAAGACGTGTCCGAGTCCTTTAGAACAGAGGAAAGGGCCGCAGTGAAGGCTGCTTTAGTCGCCATGTTTATGACAAACTCGGCGTTGTGGTGTGTGATGAACGCTGCTCAGCGCTGATTGGCTCGGTTAGAGTTCTCAGGGGGTGGGGTTATTTAAACAGGAGAGTTCCCAGAGCCTTTCTCTGTGCAGAATTAAACAGAGGAGGAGTCTGGCAGGCCAGGCTAGCAATCTCTACCATTAACCTATGCTTTAACTGGTGCATGCATGCCGGATGCCCCCCTACAATAAAAAGAATAGGAGAGCCTATGGGCGCAGAGGTATTGTAACCACGAAAACACACGCAGAAGACCGGCAGGGCGGAGTCTCTGCTCAGGTCAGGACAGAATCGGAAATTCTCCACAGCTCACCATCCTGTGCTGTTGTAGAGCAGCTGAGTACACCTCGTGGAGTTTCTTTTATTATGAAGATCCAGTAAATGATGAAATGTGGCATCAGAAACTTACTCCGGCAGGTAAAAGAACACAAGATAGTCAGACATCAGCTCAGTGTGAAGTTGGGCCATAGAATTAAACGAAACAAGATTTTTTTTACTATAACGTGGATTATTATGACCAGCAAAGGTGAGACTGAGTTCATGCTTTTGACTTCATGAATTTAGCTTTGTTTGTTTTGCTGCTGAGTTTTGCTGGTAGAGTAATGGTGCTTATATTGTTGTAAAGAGGAGAGTGTGGGCTCTGAGTTAAGCTGCTGCTTCTGTGGATAGGATCATGTTGCATTGTTGCTACCGTGTGTTTTTCTCTACCGCCTTTTTTCAGCAACATTGTTGAGTTAGAAGAGATGGGTTCTATCATAAGAATGGTAAATTGGTGTTCCCTAGTGGTGGTATGTGGTTAGCGCATCTAACATCTAACAGACACCATAAATGCGGCCCACCAAAAACATAATTCACCAGCCGCCACAGGAACTAGTATAATAAACTCGGCTTTAGTGACCAGCACAACCACACTGGCTGCAGAATCCCACTGCAGAGCGTGATCAGACTAACGACCAGTGTGAGAAGGAGGAGGAACCAGGTTGTGTGTGTGTAGTTTTTCCACATGCTACTGAGACTCCTTTTTGTTAAATAAATAAAGTTCATAAACTTTAACCATCCACTCCATTAAGCTGCCTCAAGCAAAACGCAGGGACAGAATCAGTTCTTCTGTTTGTATCAATCATCACAAATCCCTGTGTGTGTGTGTGTGTGTGTGTGTGTGTGTGTGTGTGTGTGTGTGTGTGTGTGTGTGTGTGTGTGTGTGTGTGTGTGTGTGTGTGTGTGTGTGTGTGTGTGTGTTTACGTGTGTGTGTGTGTGTTTGTGTGTGTGTGTGTGTGTGTGTGTGTGTGTGTGTGTGTGTGTGTGTGTGTGTGTGTGTGTGTGTGTGTGTGTGTGTGTGTGTGTGTGTGTGTGTGTGAGAGAGAGAGCTGGGAGGAACAGAAAGGAAGAGAAGCTCATAAAATCATGACTAAACAGGATATAATTGAACGTTTGAAGCCTCACAAGCTAACGGATTTGTTTGCGGTAAACTAAGCATCGTGTAAAAAGTTAAATGTATTTTGGTTATATTTGGTGAAATGTATTTGTCAGTTTCTCACGTGTTCAGTCTTTTCTCTGGGATCTGGATTTTTATATTCCAACAAAAGAGAAAACTGGTCTTCTTTTGTTTTTTATGTGAATAATTGACCTCATTACTTTTACAAAAGCCTCCCATCTCTCTGTAACTCAGTACCTCACACGGCTGAATCTGTTGGTGACAAACTAGTGAGGATTCTCTATCCCCTTACAGGAAGCTGAGGGCTCCACTGCTGTGTTGCTTACAATTTGAACATGTTCCCAAACTCAACTGCTAACAAAAGATTCAGCCAAACATCTGGTTCAAAACATCAAGTGTATCAGGAGAGACAGTTTGTGCAGATGAACTCACGTTGTAGAGAATATCCACCCATCCCTCCATGGTGATGCACTGGAAAACGGTGAGAATGGCAAAAAGGATGTTGTCGAAATTGGTGATGCCAAAGTTAGGTCCGAGCCAATATTCC
The DNA here is from genome assembly GCA_006942095.1 of Nothobranchius kuhntae. Lineage (NCBI taxonomy): Eukaryota > Metazoa > Chordata > Actinopteri > Cyprinodontiformes > Nothobranchiidae > Nothobranchius > Nothobranchius kuhntae. The sequence goes on along the minus strand of SSNQ01000197.1, from coordinate 1,483,872 downwards.
CTGCAGACGGTCCCGTTTCCACAGGTCCTCGCTGGAGCCTCAAGGCCACAGGGGAAGTCTGCTGCAGGCTCATCTACAACCACAGACACACACATTCTCACACTGTTAAATACATAAAACACTTAGACGACAAGACTTAAGAGATCTTTGGTACGTTCTTTCTGTGTTTGGCTTCTAATTCCATTTTTGGTTCTTTTTTAAAACACAGAAAAGGTTTCTCTTTACCTTGCTGACAGTTTCGTTTGCGTCTGCAAACATCCTCAGAGCTGACGCCGATGGTGGCGTCACTTCCGACTCCGTACATCCGCGGGCAGCAGAGGACGTAGTCGCCCTCTGCTGCCCGCTCTCTTTACACAAAAGAACAAACCTCACAGCAGATGACATAGCACAAATGATAGGACTGGTTGTGCTGCCCCTTTAAGGCAGACATGTAAATTTAGCTCTGTGTGTGCGTGCGTACGTAATTTGTTTTAAAAAGAACCAAAAATGGAAAGACTTAAGAGAGCTGTGAATGTGTTGTGTGGTGCACCTACAGGTGATCTTTAGTAAAGCGTGCCATGAGGGGCACAAAGTGTGAGGAGGAATAGTTTCAACAGGATGAGCAGAGTTAAGGGACCAAAAATAAACACGCAGAAATTTACATCTGCTATTTAAAATTTCTCAAGGTTTCCTTAATTAGACATAATACCACAGGTACATAATACCACAGGTACATAATACCACAGGTACATAATACCACAGGTACATAATACCACAGGTACATAATACCACAGGTACATAATACCACAGGTACATAATACCACAGGTACATAATACCACAGGTACATAATACCACAGGTACATAATACCACAGGTACAAAATACCACAGGTACATGAGTTTCTTGTTTGTGACTCCAAGTGATGAAAAATATAATATAGATCAGATGTGAACACTTTGCACCTGAACACCTTTCATGAACACTAAATCATGATGACTGTATAGTTTGGTACAAATTCCTGCTTTTTACACCATTCAGCCTCTGGAGTGGTGAGATCAAGTAAGAACTTCTGTGTTGGGCTGAACGGTCTATCTGTTTCGGACCGATTTCAAACAGCACGATCACGTGACCGTCAAAGCTGCGGTTTTAGACGTTTTGACTGATCCAGCATCAGTTTTGTAACTTTTTTTTTACATCCGGGGTTTCCCTCTGTGTTATGGCGGCGGCAAAGCCAGCGCTGGGGTGGGGGTGGAGTGTACCGTCCAGAGCCGAGCCCAACTCCACAGCTGACAGAGCTGCATGTTCAGGTTATTTTCCCTGTTTTATGTTCCGACCAAGCCCCCACAATGCGGCTCAAAAATTGAGGCCAACGTGGAAGTACCATAAATTGCAGTTCCACCCTCATCCACTGGGGGCTGGTGTCAGAAGCGAGCAAATCCTCATTGACTCCCATGTTAAAAATACCAATTTCACAGCAGAAATAAACATGTTTACAGCCTGGTACCAAAACATGTTTTTGGTTTAAATGATCTAGTTTACACTCATGACAATTCTGAGTGGGGTGAATTTTTTTCTCACTCTTCTGTTTAAGTGTATTAAAAGCCTAAAATTCTGTATAATTAATGAGCATCAGACCCACGTGACCACAGAGCTAGCTCCGTGGAAAGGCCTCAGTAGAGCCTCGGTCTGGCCTGGAAACTGTTCGGTCATTTTCAGTCTCTCAACTTAGACCATTAGTTTTAGCGTGTGTGTATTCTTGTTTGGATATTATTTGTGCAATTGTTGGACAAAATGACTTGCTGTGGCATTAATTGCACTAATAGAGCGTCCAAGGAGTCTAAACTTCATTTTTTTCGGTAAGTTAAATTATATTTATGTATTTTAGGTCACTGCCGAGCTGAGCTTAGATTTTAACATGTACTGTTTAACCATGAAATTTAAATGTAATAGGGTAAAACCCAGTGCATTTAACATAATGCTGCACTTTAGAAAATGGGTTGAAATATAACATGTTGGTGGAGCTGGGTTCCCACTATCGGCTTGTGGAGCTCTCGGGAGACCGATGTTTTCTACCCGGTTCTCCCCTCCCCGCAGCTCGGCGCATCTCTGTCTGATCACGGCTTCTGTCTGCTGTGCGGCTGTCGGCTTTCAGCAGCTCTCGGAGATCTCTATGTTCCACCCGGTTTTACCCAGCGGTCAGCCCGGCGTATCTCTGACTCAGAAGCTCTGGTGTTGTGCACAGTTAACTCCGGTTGTAGCTAGGTTGCTACCTCCGTTAGCTTAGCTCCCACCTTCGCGTTAGCTTTGGGCTAGCTTCAGGTTAGCTTGAAGCTAGTTTGACCGGGTGTCGTCAGTTTTGTGCAATTGTCTGGGCTTGACGGAACCTGTGACACGGTCAAAATGGCGGTGGTGGCCACCTCCCATTTAGTCTCAAAAACCTGTTATTGGAGCCTATGGAAACCCATTGTCCAATATTTATATGTCGATGGTTCCAACACACAGCGCTGCTAGAGCCAATAATGGCGCCGTAGGTGGGCCTGGGACAGAGAGAGAAAACGTAGTTGAGTAAGGGAGAGAGAGACTCCTCCCACATCAGCAGGTTCAGGCTGACTTCTAAAGCTTGGTTTATGCTTCATCAGCGCGAGAGCAGAGTTGCACACTTTAGTTGACTTGAAAGCTCAACTTGTCTTTTAAAATGGTCTGAATGTGTCTGACGGCACACGTTAGACACGCTAAGGTGTCAGAGTGCGTGCATCTCTGTCACAGAGCTGACGTTAGTGAGGAGAAACTATCAGACGGCTTTAAAAACATGCAGCCAGCCTGCCGCGGTAATGCAGGAAAACTGTGTGCATTTAGTTATTGAATACATTTAAAAGCTGCTTCACAAACACATCAAAAATAAAAAAGATAATAATGGAAGAAAATATGAATAGCTTTAACTGTTTTTATTGTATGACTAAATAGTAAATATATGTGTGAATGATTTGTTGTACTAGATTAGAATCTAGACCATCTCTTCAATTCATGTACAGGATGGCGTGGCAGGCTAGTGGTGGACCTTTGTTTGCAGAACATCATGAATTGAATTGAAATCGCAATTTCTGCTAGAAAAATTGCAATTCAATCTTTTCCGAAAATGGTTCATTCGCACTTGTGTGCCTGGTGCATTTTCTCCTTGGTAATAAATAATCAGTGTTACTATGAAGTGGAGAATTTAGGGATTGTTCATTGTGCCTCCCATGCCAACACATTCTCACACCCAAAGCGTTGAAAACTGACTATGGGTGACCAAGCGTTTGTTACCGATGTGGAGGCGACGCGCTATGCCAGATCGTCGTTTGTGTGATGAGTGTGATGACGAGGTGGTTCCTGAAATGTGAGGGGTCCTGTAGGATTTTAGAGGCCCCTATGAGGAGCCGGCCTGAGTGGAGAAACAATCCTCAGCTGTCCTCACAAGCCGTTGCAGGTCTTTGTTTTCTTCCTCTGTGCAGCCAGAGTACCCCACAGTGCAACAATAGGTAAGGAAGCTTTCCAGGCTGCGTTGATAACAGCTGTTCAGGAGCTTGGTGACTAATGAAGGTCATTCCTGTTTATGAAATAATGTGAGGACAGCATCTTGTTTACCTGTGCCCACCCAGAAGCACGTCTGATGGAACCTGCCCATGTAGAAGTCCAGACCGATGATCGCAAACATGAGGATGGCAAAGAAGAGCAGCAGGCCGATCTGGAGCAGAGGTACCATGGCTTTCATAATGGACTTTAATACCACCTGAAGACCTGAGTGAAAACAGACAAGCGCACCTTTGAACACTGATGAGATGAAACAACAGAAAAACATCTTTGAATGTGAAAAGCAGCAGCAGACAATTCTAAACTTTACCTTGAAAAGCAACCTTTCTGGATGGTTATGCCATGATCATTGTATTGTTCTAAAGTTATGAAAGCATACGGCTGTTGAAGGCAAATAAGTAACATGGTCAACCTAGTTAAAGTTAAACTGGTCTTACAACATCTCAGCTACTACTGGTGAGAAAAAGGTTCTATCACCATCTCCTCATAACAAATAAGAGGTCAAATACCAGCTCAGGTAATGAATGCTAACATCCACGCTCACTTCCTGCTATTATCATCAGAGGTAATGTTATGTGAAGGCTTACTTGGAATGCCAGAGACGAGTTTCAGGGGTCGCAATACTCTCACCGCTCTGAGCGTTCTCAGATCAAAGTCCGCTCCCACCGTGGCCAGAATCCTGCACGCACAAGATCACAACTGAGTCAAGGACACGGACAGCTGCACATTTATGAAGCCCTTCAAAGGTGCGAGGCTTTTGACGGCTGAAACATGTAAGAAGTCCCTCACTGCCTCGTCTCAATACTGTTGCCCCCAAAACACTTAATAATAAAGAGAGAAGAATCCACATTAGCTCAGATATTAGTTTCACTAATGTGCAGGAGAAAACACTCACACACACATATGCACAAACACACACACACACACACATGCACACACATATTACAACCCATCTTAAGGATGGAGGGCTCGAGGAGAAAGATAGGGAAATAGCACAGCCTTAAAACCAGGTTTCCAGTAGCAGGAATGCTCGGGTTTATTTAAAATAAAAAATAATGATAACAAAACTTCCTTCCCAAAGCTGGGGAATCTAACAAAACCAAACTAACAAAGCTTTGGGGAGGACAAGAAAAGAGATGACAAATAAAACAGGTCCACCACATCCAAAAGGTTTCGTTACCACAGGCAAAACACAAAACCCAATGAGGGAGAGACAGCTCACTGGTCAGAGCTGCTCCCAGCTTAGCATCAGGTCACTCTCAGCTTAGACTACGGTTGTTCCAACCCAACACAAACGTGCAGAGCCGACACAAAACAGACCCAGCAAGGGAGCAACAGCTCACTGGTCAGAGCACCCTCCACTCCTCCGCTTGGGGCAGGACCTCATCCCTGACCCGGAGAAGGCATTCTACCCTTTTCCGAATCAAGACCATGGTCTCAGATTTAGAGGAGCTGATTCTCATCCAAGCTGCTTCACACTTGGCTGCAAACCGCTCCAGCGAAAGCTGAAGATCACGTTCTGATGAAGCCAACAGGACCACATCATCTGCAAAAAGCAGAGACCAGATCCTCAGGCCACCAAAACAGATGCTCTCCACACCTTGGCTGCTCCTAGAAATCCTGTCCATAAAGGTTGTGGAGTCCAACTCTCACTGGGAATGAGCCCAACTTACTGCTGGCAATGTGGACCAAGCTCTGACACCGGTCATACAAGGACCTAACAGCCCGTATCAGAGGGCCTGGTATCCCATACTCCCGGACTACCCCCCACAGGGCCCCCGAGGGACGCGGTCAAACGCCTTCTCCAAATCCACAAAACACATGTAGACTGGTTGGGCAAATTCCCACGCACCCTCCAGGACCCCCTAAGGGTATAGAGCTGGTCCAGTGTTCCACGGCCAGGATGAAAACCACATTGCTCCTTCTGAATCTGAGGTTCAACAATCCGATGGACCCTCCTCTCCAGAACCCCTGAATAGACCTTACCAGGAAGGCTCAGGAGTGTGATACCCCTGTAGTTGGAACACACTCTGCGGTCCCCCTTTTTAAATAAGAGGACCACCACCCCGGTCTGCCAGTCCAGTGGGACTGCCCCTGATATCCACGCAATATTGCAGAGCCGTGTCAGCCAACACAGCCCCACAACATCCAGAGACTTAAGGAAATCCGGGGGGATCTCATCCACCCCTGGAGCCTTGCCACAGAGGAGCTTTTTAACCACCTCAGTGATCTCAGCACCAGAGATTTGAGAGGCCAACCCAAAGTCCCCAGACTCTGCTTCCTCACTGGAAGACGTGTCGGTGGGATTGAGGAGGTCTTCGAAGTATTCTGCCCACCGATCCACAACGTCCTGAGTAGAAGTCAACAGCACACCGTCCCCACTATAGATGGTGTTGGTGGCGCACTGCTTTCCCCCTCTCAGGCGCCGGATGGTGGACCAAAATCTCCTCGAAGCCGTACGGAAGTCTTGCTTCATGGTCTCACCGAACTCCTCCCATGCCCGGGTTTTTGCCTCGGCGACCACCCGAGCTGTGTTCCGCTTGGACTGCCGGTACCCATCAGCTGCCTCTGGAGTCCCACAGGCCAAAAAGACCTGATAGGACTCTTTCTTCAGCTTGACAGCATACCTAACTGCCTGTGTCCACCAGCGGGTTCGGGGGTTGCCACCACGACAGGCACTGACGATCCTGCGACCACAGCTCCAGTCGGCCGCCTCAACAATGGAGGCACGGAACAGGGTCCATTCAGACTCAATGTCCCCCGCCTCCCCCGGAACATTTTGGAAGTTCTGTCGGAGGTGGGAATTGAAGCTCCTTCTGACAGGAGACTCTACCAGACGTTCCCAGCAGACCCTTGCGATGTGTTTGGGCCTGCCTGGTCTAACTGACATCCTCCCCCACCATCTGAGCCAACTCACCACCAGGTAGTGGTCAGTTGACAGCTCCGCCCCTCTCTTCACCCGAGTGTCCAAGACATGCGGCCGCAGGTCAGATGAAACAATAACAAAGTCGATCATCAAACTGCGGCCTAAGGTATCCTGGTGCCAAGTGCACATATGGACACCTTTATGTCTGAACATGGTGTTCATTATGGACAATCCATGACTGGCACAGAAGTCCAATAACAAAAAAACACTCGAATTCAGACCAGGGGGGCCGTTCCTCCCAACCACACCTCTCCAGGTCTCACTGCCATTGCCCACGTGAGCATTTAAGTCCCCCAGCAGAACGAGGGAGTCACCAGAAGGAGCGCTCTCCAGCACCCCCTCCAAGGTCTCCAAAAAGGGTGGGTAGTCTGAACTGTAGTTTGGTGCATAAGCACAGACCACAGTCAGAACCCGTCCCCCCACATGTAGGCGGAGGGGGGCTACCCTCTCATCTATCTCTGCTCAAGGTCTCATGCAGAAGACAAGACTTTACGTTCACTCTGAATACAGCCACAGCTGCCCTGGGGCGCACTGACAGAGTTGGGTCTGCTGAACACTGGCGCCACAGGTCCTTCCGACCACCACCAGCAGGCAAGGTGGGTTAAGTGTCTTACCCAAGGACACAACAGCAGAATTCTCTGGTCGGAGCTGGGATCGAACCTGCAACCTTCAGATTACTGGACAACCTGCTCAACCTCCTGAGCTGCTGCTGTCCATGTGCCATTTAATCATCTCTTATTGATGTCATGGCTCGAGGTAAGTGGCTAACCTAAGACATGCAGAATCATCACACAAGTCCAAAGTAGTAAAGTAAAAATGTCTTTATTATAAACGGTAACTAAGAACTGCAACAGGGAAGTCCTGTGCTGAGGAGCCAAGACGGCTCGAGTCTCTGAGGTGTTCAGGTTGAATGATGAGGGGAAGGGAAGCCGGGAAGGATGCTGAGCAGAGGGTGAGAGGTGTCGTAGGAGTGAGGCAGCAGAGGGAAGTCCGAGCAGGAACGGCGGAGGAGGACGAGACGTGTTGAATAATTCCAAATAATTCCAGAAGTGAAGACAGCGAAGGTGAGAGATGACGAGGTGATCCTGAGCGAGACAAACAGGTGTAAGGGATAATCCAAATCCAAATCCGAAAATACAATCCAAGGTCGATAATCCAAAAGTCGAAGACGAGTCAAAACACGAGTTAACAAGTTTCAAAGTTTCAGAATTGAGTGGCTGGTGCTACCTGAACTGGTACAATCATCCAGCGAAATGAAGTGTCTCCGTCCTCCTTTTAAACCCGCGTTCCTGATTAGGGAATCGTCTGCAGCTGTACTTCCCTCTGCTCCCCACCTGCGGAGAATGAACTCAGACTCTGGTGAGAGGAGATGGTGGGACTCACCTCTGCTCAGGGACATGACAATTGAATCCTAAAGTGTCTGAATATGTTTATGTTTATGTGCTTAGCAGACGCTTTTACCCAAAGCGACTTACAATTTATTTTTTTTATATGTGTGCATAATGTGTGCATTAATCAATGATGTGTTAAAATGAATGTTTTTCCTGCAATGATTCATTTCAGATCTTAAACGACACCAGATCAGTATTTGTTAATTTAACAAGTTCATCCATCAGTATTCTCATACACATTATAATACGATTATTAATAATGTTTAACATTTTTGCTTCACACTAAGAGTTAACCTCTGAGAATCTCACTGAAGGTTATTTCTGAGGTGTCAAATTCTGATTTGTCTAGAATTGGTAAGCAACATTTAATATACACAGGACTCCCTTCCTAATCTAGTAGTTCTCCATCTGCCTCCTGGTTTGGCCAGATGTGAGCAAGCATTTGGAACCATCCTCTCTTTTGACCTTAAGGTCAAAGCCTCTCTGCAACGCTTCCAAGTGATGTCAGACACCACGGCTTTTTTAAGAGCCACCCAACACCTCATGCATGGAACATCTAACCTGCAGACCCTAACTGCATCTCCTGGCCGGTGAAAGCTGAATTCAAAGGTAGCTACTACTCTTTGGGTTCTCGTGGTCTCGATGTCTGGTGAACTCACCACTCTGGCTGCCTGTCCTTCAGACCGCCGGGAGCAACACACACACAATGGTATTGTAGACTCCGCACACTGGTGTCAGATGGTTTTATAAATAAAGTTTAGCTTATCATACCATACAGCCAGGTTGCTTTTACAAGCCAGACTCCACAAATTCAATCTCAGATTACTCACAAGGTTCTGCAAAAACATTTTGCTTCCATTCCATCATCTGTCACCCTGTACAACCATCATTTCATTTATGCTTTGTCTTGTGTAATCATTTTGTTTAGGAAAATACAATTAAAGTCAATTAATAAACTATATTCTTGATTCTGTCTAATTAATATGAAGTGTGTGTTTCCTGAATAGTCAAAGAAACTAAAGGAAGATTAGATTAAACATTCAAAGACCAATCAAATAGATTTTTCTTATTTACTTATTTTTCTTATTTACATGGAATATCACATCTTAATGATCATTTAATACATGTAGCCAATCCTTAATGCTGCATAAACATGCACACACACACACACACACACACACACACACACACACACACACACACGCACACACATGCAGACATGCCACATGCACACACACACATGCAGAACACAGCTCGACGCCGGATGATTGCTACAGCTTGGTAGTTTCCAGCCCTCGTCGTGTCTTCTAGGTTTTTGAGACTCTAGTGTTTTTCTACTCTCGTGATTGTGGATTTTTGTGATTACCTGCCTTCAGGTTTTTTCCCCGACACCTCAGGATACTGCTACACCCCAGGATTCTTCACTCATGCTCCATAGGATTCCCGAACGTTGCTCAGACACGTTCTCCGTTCACCCTGACCGACCCGCTCTCCTGCTCACCTCAAGCTCCCTCTCCTGGAACCCCCCCCCCCCCACCTTGGATACACCCCGGCTCTCAACCTGCCCCCCTCACACCAGTGTTTCCCCACAACTCCCAGTGAGTCTTTTCTCTGCACCTTCCTAGTTAAGACTTACCTCCCAGGACTCACCTGTGTTTGCTCTCCCCTCTCCAGACGCTGCGCTCCCCTTCCCAATCCCACTGGACTTCCCAGTGCGCCTTCAGTTTAAAATGTAGCGACATGAATGGCCTCATTTGTGACCCAAAGGTCACACTTCCCCAGCTAGGTTACGCTGTCCTGGCTGAACTTCTGTCCCACAGATAATCCATCTTTAATCTGACTGCTTTTATCTGTCTGCTGTTCCTCCGCAAGATGAAGGACACATCAAGATTTAAAATAATAATTTTTAATAAACTCTTTTTACTGTTTATTACAAGGTTCATAGTAATTATCATAATAATCATGTTCATTATGAATGTATTTAATGACTGAAATGACTTATTATTCTTTGGATTAATAATAATTATTATTTATGATAATCAGTAATGTTTGACAGTGTGAAGAAGGTCATTTGCACGTGTACACATCATGCAGAGGGGGCTGAATTCAGGGTAAAGGTAACTTGCTCTCACATGTCTTTGCTCCATAACAACAAGCTTTCTGTCCCTGAGAGGGCGTGCTCTGAGGTTTTAATAAAACCAAAAACTCCTCAGTTCAACTTCAGTTCTTGAACCAACCAGATACTCTCTGTGGTGACAAGAGTCATCCCAGAGGACGAGGGTCGGCCGCCCGAAGCCTCACTAAGCTGGTCTGTCACGCCGATAGAATCGCTCCAAATAAACGCCACCTGCAACAGCTGACGCAAAACTCCTTCAGAGTTAAGCCAGACATAAGCTCCACGCCTGTGTACCCTGCAACAGCTCTTGGACCAGAGATTCGGTACCACTCGGGTCTCCCCTACCGGACCGGGCACCCAGAGGCTTACAACATACTCCCTTTGACCTCCGGATCCACACAGAGGGTCGTCTAACTGGGTGAGGTGGAACACAGATTGCATCCGATGCTGTTCTCTCTAAGAAACAACTCAGTTAGCTGCCAAACAACTTTCCACCCAGAACGCGTTTCTCTCTGAAAGAAATCTTCTGAGATCCGTCCACGCATCCAACACACACATTCCACTTTAGTTTCCATTCAGACACAGGTTTGCTTTTAATACCAAGTTTTAATATCAAAGCTGTTATAAATTGTCATTTTTAAAAGTGTTAGTAATAAATTCTTAATGTTTAAACCTGACTCTTCTTTGAAATAAAACACAGAATGGTGTATATTTGATTATTGAACAAGCAAAGATTCCATTAAGTCTTCTGTTTAATAAACTTTTGCTATTACATTTCTTAAATTAAATATTAATCTTTGGATTAAATATAGACCAAGCAGGTTGGTGTATGAACTTCTATCGATTGTATAAATATCCTGGATATTGATACATGATACAAGCTTCATATGCTAATTTGTCTGATCTTTCTCAGGATCTAACAAAGCTGATAGCAAGCTGCGTTAAATCCTAGTATGTAGATTATCTACACTACACAACTGGACTTCCCAGTGCGTCGTCAGTTTCCCCCCTTTAAAATAAATATATTATTTTTCCCTCATTCGGTGTTCTGTTGTGATTCTGCATGTCTTGGGTTAGGCTCTTTCCCACAAACCATGACAGTGCCACAGCATGTCTGCTGCCTGTAAACCAAACCTTAGAGCAGTGATTCCCAACCAGGGGTACGCATAACCCCCAAAGGTCCGTGACCACATTACAGGGGGACACGGATGACAATACTCTCCCTGGTAAAAAAAGAAAATACTGGGATGTGTTATGCTTAATGAATACTCAAATAAGGTAATGCACAGTAATATATTGTTATCATATTATCAGTTATCCATTAGGACAACCGCGACTGTGCATGAATTATGTCAAACTGTCCGGTTTGGAGAGGCTCCTGCAGCAGCGCGTGGATTACGGTGTACTAAACACAGGGTAACCTCGGTTATACGAACCTAATTTGGGTCTCTCAGGAGTCTGATGTTGAGCAAAAAAACATGTTCGGTAACAATTCTGGTGACAGTAAAGTCAACAGCTCGTTAACTTTAATTAAATTCAACGCTTTATTTCTTTAGCACACAATAAAACTTAACTTCTATCATGAAATGAAAAGATGAAAGTGATTAAAGGAATCAGGAAGAAATGTTATTTCTGCTTTTACATTATTCATTAATGTGTGCTTTCATCACATTTAGCTTGTGTTTTATATAAATATCTTCATCTTTATTCATTTTAGGAGGATTTTTGTGTTGCATTGTAAGAAGACAAGATAAAAGGTTTTGTGTTTTTAAAATAGGTTTTGAAAATTACATAATAATTTTTAGAGTTCTGCGTGAGATAAAGTGTGTGAGAATGTAAAAAACAGGCATTCTGACATAAATAAACAAATAGAAGAGGAGAAAATATTGTCATATAGATTTAAGGCCATATGGCCCATTCCAACCTAAATCAATACCAAACCAGCTTAAATCAAGCTTGTTTTCCATGTCTCTGCTTCAGCCCACCTGATTTATATAATTGCACTGCCTTCTCAAAATGACATCACGTGCTTCAGAGACCTGTTAATCACTCACTCATTTAGACCAGGTGTGTGGCAGCAGGGAAACACCTAAAACATGTAGGACAGGGGGAGCTGAGAACCAGGGTTAAGACACACAATGAAGGAAAAACCAGAGCAGGGCTGCAGCTGCTACTGAGAGAGGGTCTGATGCCTTGACCACATGCAGAATGGCTACGATCCGGTTTCACATGGATCAGTAATCACTAACCATGTTTACATGCGGACATTTATTTTATTTATTTATTTTTTTTCCCCGTGTCCTGTCTGGCTGTGAAGCAAGCAGAATTGATATCTGAATGCTGGTGACAAGCCTTACAGATTTACTCTCAGGTGGAGCATCAAAGCGTTTGCTTTTAATGTCACACCTGATACTTAAAACTTTATTGTTATTGTTGTTGAATGCTTTGTAATTCCGACCAGACACGGAGTCAGAGGTGAAAGAGAAAGGAAAAGAAAAAAGGTGGGGAGAGAGGGGGAAGGGGGTGGGGGGGGTGGGGGGTTCCACAAAAATAAACAATAATGCTTCTAGACCTGCAGAAAGAGAAAGAGCAGGAAAAAAGGGACAAACAACAATACATCAGGGGCAAGCTATCACTGCGTCAACTTGATGATGAAATATAAAATCAACATTGTTTTACTGAACAATCACACGATAATAAATCATAGTGCATTTAGTGCCAACCACAGCCTTAAGACAAGTGTTGAACGTGCCCAAGTCCATACTTATGAGAGCACCATGTGAGCACCTGTGTGTGTACACACGCTTGTTTATGTAAGGTTTCTCTATAGGAGCGTCCAATAGAGAGTGTGAGGGACCACAGATCCACCCCCCAAAGATGTGCAGGAGATGGAGAGAGCTCCAAGTCCAAGAGATGCAGGCGCTGCCCCAGAGCACAGGAACCCCAAGGAGACTGCAACCAGAAAGGCCCCCGCCCACCTCGAGAGGCACAGAGGATCGCCCCGGGGGGCCACAACCAGCAGCCGGCAGAGTCCCGGGAGATATCAGCGGCAAGCCCACAGGCCCGCCCGCAGCCTCCCACCCCCTAGCCGGCCAAGCCCAGGACCCAGCTACCCGGGACCCAGGGGCGACCACCCCCGCCAGGGACCCAGCAGAGCCCAGGGACCCAGACCCCACCAGGCAGTCACTGGGACTGATCAGGCAGGCGCCAAAAATCTTAAACGCCCTGACCTGGGAGCCACAAACACTCAGGCAGACCATGGCACAACCCCCCACACCAGGTGTGGCAGGGGGAGGGGAGACGAAGATCTATATCATCAAAAGAAGTCCCAGGAGAGGGGAGGAGTCAAAGGCCCCACCTGACATATACAGTCATACACAAACACAGTCACACACTCCCTCGCTCATGCTCACACATGCACATGCAACACCCACCGGACACCCACTCATGCTCCCCATACACACCCCATTCACACTGGTCCCGGTACTGCTGCACATGGGGTACAACCATCACCGATTACCAGAGTTTGACCCTTTCTGCTGGGGTGCTGATGAGCAGGCTCCCACGCCCAATGCTGAGCACAGCAACCCACCACCCCAGACCCCAACCAGACGGCCAGATCTCCCGCCTAGCCTCCAGCCCCAGGAAGCCAAGCAACAACAGAGGTGTGCTAAGACCCCTAGTCTCCCTCCGCCTGCTCCAATATAGTGTTGTGTGTTGATGAGGTGTATTCCACGGCTGTGGTGAGCGGGCAGTGTGGGCATTGTCTGACCTATGCCAGCTGATGCCACCGCACCACCCCACTTGCACCCACAGCCCTCGGCGTCTAAGTGCAGTTTAAAATTGGAAGTGGGTACCGGCACTGGGGAGGAGGCTGAAATATCCCCCTACCAAGTGCCGTTGGATGTGCTCACTCCCAAGGCCCTAAGTGTGTGTTTGCGTGGAATGTCGTCAGTGGAAGTGTATAAGGTGCAAATAAAATTGGGGGGCAGGTTGCCACAGGAATGCGGAAATGGGGTCCATACCCATACTCCCTGACTTGTCCACCCCCCAAGGTCCTATGTGCATGTTTGTGTGATGATGTGAGGGAGCAGGAGGAGAAAAATATGCGGGGATGGGGAGGAATGGCTGGTTGGGCTTAGCCCTCCAGGGAGCCAGCTCCCCCACTGGCCCCAATAGGCACTTCTGTTGTCAAAATGCCACCCAGGGCATGGAGACCCCAGCCCATCCTGCCAGGGCCCAAAGCAGCAGCATTACAGAGCCTCACAGAGTCCGAGGGCACCAACCCAGCCCCATCCCAGCAGAATATCTACGCCCATCCCTGCATTTGCACAACGTCCAGAATATATAAGACATGGGACATCCAGGTAAGGTTGGGTCCTCCCCCTCCTGGACCTCCCCCTCCCCTGTGATGGAACAGCAGAGGAGCCAAGGTGTACCCGAGGCCCCTGAACCCAGGCCAGGCACTGCTGCATGTTCCTGCCTTCTTCCCGGCAGCATACATGTCAGGACCCGACCCCCAAGGCCCCGCCCAGATCCCCACACGGGGCCGGCCACCCCCACACCCCAAGCCCCCAGGCCCCCACCCAGACTCGCCCAGGGGCAATGCAGCCGCCAGGCAGTGACCCATGGCCGCCGCCAAGACCTCCAAGGGGCCCCACTCACAACCGCCAGTAGTTCACCCCCCGAGGCAACCCAAGAACCTCCAGAGGGGGGCAACGGCCCCCCAGTGAACCCACCTCCAGGGAACATCTGGATACTCCAAACTCAGACCCTCCACCCACATCATCCCGCAGGACAACATCAACGGCCCCCACCTTCGCTATGTGATGGAACCGATCAAAGGAGCCCAGAGAGATTGATCTGAAGTGGAAGCAGAGGCTGTATCAAGTGTAATATGATCTAACAAAAGATTTCTATACTGGTTAATGCAGAGACTTTCTCTATTTTTCCAATTCAAGAGGATAGTTTTCTTAGCGATGCATATGGCAGTCAGAACCACGTGAACCAAAGATGTTTCAATCGGGACATCGTCCAGGTTTCCCAGTAAACAAAGAGAGGGGGTGGTTGGGATATGACATTTCAGACATTTTGACAGATCCTCACATACTCTACCCCAAAATTCCTGGACAGGTGGGCAGGACCACAGTGCATGAATGTAATTGTCAGGAATGTTGTTTGTGCAGTGTGTACAGGTGTCAGACGACACAAACCCCATCTTGAACATCCGATGACCTGTATAGTGTACTCTGTGTAGAATTTTGTACTGAATTAATTGTAAATTGGGGTGTCTGATCATTTTAAAAGTTTTTAAACAAGTTTGGGACCAGAAGTTCTGGTCAAAGCTGACTGATAGATCCACCTCCCATTTTTCAATAGGGATTACTATTCTATCGTCTATTTTGGACAGTGTCTTATATACTTTAGACAGTAGTTTGGGGGGTTTGAGATTACAGAAGTCTAATACCCTTGGTGGTGTTTGTAATTTTATTTTATTGAGCTTAAATTTGTGTTTGACTACAGATTTAATTTGGTGATATTCTAAAAAGCTATTCTTATCTATTCCAAATTGGGAGACTATTTGATTAAATGGGATGAAGTCCAATCTTTCATATATGTATTCCAGGTATAGGATTCCTTTATTTTTCCAGTCCGGAAGGTTCATCGTTTTGTTATTTTGCAAAATGTCAGGATTGTTCCAGATAGGTGTGCGTCTGCATGGTACTAGTGAAGACTCTGTCATTTTAAGATACTCCCACCATGCTGTCAGAGAGGTGCTGATTCAAATACTTTTGAAGCCTTCATGTTTTCTTATGCTTGAGCTAATAAATGGTAAGTCTGAAAGCTCTATCGTATTGCAAAGTGTCTGTTCTATATCTAACCAGGACTCATCTAGTGGGTTATCTTGCAACCATCTTGGTATATATTGCAGCCTGTTGGCTAAGAAATAATAATAAAAGTTGGGTAGATCCAGTCCTCCTCTGTCTTTGGTCTTCTGAAGCGTTTTTAAGCTAATTCGTGGAGGTTTATCCTGCCAAAGGAATTTAGTAATTGAGGAGTCCAGAGATTTAAACCAGTCAGCTGGTGGTTTGTTTGGGATCATCGAGAATAAGTAATTTATTCTGGGTAAGACCATCATTTTAATTGTAGCAACTCTCCCCATGAGTGATATCGGTAAGGATTTCCATCTTGCAAGATCATCTTCCACTTTCTTTAAAAGTGGGATGTAGTTTAGTTTGGTTAGATCTGCTAACTTGGGAGAGATATTAATTCCCAGGTATGTGATATTCCCTGACTTCAATTGTGTATTAAGCAAATTGACAAAAGAGAAATTAATTGGTAGAACTGTGGATTTTAACCAGTTTATAGAGTAATCTGAAACTCTTGAAAAAGAGTTTATCAGTTCTATTGCTTGGGAGAGAGAGGATTGAGAATTCTGGAGAATACATGCGCACATTTAATCGGATTAAACACCCAATCAGATCAAAAATTCTGCATGTAAACATGTCAATCAGAATGTTCTGATCCGATTCGGCCCAATCAGAATGAAATTACAATCTCATTGCAATTGGTGGTTTTGTCTAATCATCATTCCGATGTACACAGCCATTTGGATTGTTGGAGTAAAATAATGCCCACTGTACATGTGTGCAAAAGCTAGCGAGCCTCCCCACCGTCACTTGAACTGCCCGACTTAAAAAATGACGGCCTAATTAATGAACGGCGGCTTTTAAATATGATGACAAGCATCCCCTTTTCTGTCATTTCTAATCCATAACTTGCATTTTGTGGAAGTAAAATAAAAATCTGATTATTGCACAAATCTTTCGACTAACGTGTCCAAGTCTGTACTGGAAACATGCAGATTAATTTCGGGTTTGCTGCGCGGATCCTTGTTTCTGAGAACGCAGCAGCTGTTTCTGCAGCAGGTGATGGAGACGTGCTCGTAAAGAAGACAGGGTAACATCGGTTCATCACACCTGGTTTGAGTTTAGGAGGCTGATGTTGAGTAGAAAAACATCCTCAGTTAAACATTCTGGCTGACTATCTGTGTAAAAACACGTTAACGCAGATGAGATGAGATGTGGTTCGTTTAACACATGATGAACACATGATGAACACATGATGAACACATGATGAACGCATGATGAACACATGATGAACACATGATGAACACATGATGAACGCATGATGAACGCATGATGAACACATGATGAACACATGATGAACGCATGATGAACGCATGATGAACACATGATGAACACATGATGAACACATGATGAACGCATGATGAACGCATGATGAACACATGATGAACACATGATAAACACATGATGAACGCATGATGAACACATGATGAACACATGATGAACGCATGATGAACGCATGATGAACACATGATGAACACATGATGAACACATGATGAACACATGATGAACACATGATGAACACATGATGAACACATGATGAACACATGATGAACACATGATGAACCAGGCTTCAAGACTCTCTGAACATCTCCTGTTATTTAGTTTGAACCAAATTTTCTCAACAGTTTCAGCTGATTGTCACATTTTATTAATAATAAACAGCAACAGAGCTCAGTAGTAAAGCATGAG